>OZ004706.1:125943843-126286343 GCA_963924515.1 Vespertilio murinus | reverse complement strand
CTGCGCCCCACACTGGGGATCAAGCCTGCAACCCCAGCACGTGCCCTGACCAGGAATCGAACTGTGACTTCTTGGTTCATAGGTCAGGGGTCAAACATTGAGCCACGCCAGCTGGGTAGAAAGAATATTTCTTTAAAAAACGCACACATAATAATGTATGTTGGTATTTTACCTACTACCTTTTTAATTTCTAAGTTTGAAGCCATAAGAAAATTTTACCACAAAAGAATGAACACTGTTCCAAATAACACTTTGACTATCTAAAACCATTTTTTCAAAGCTACAAGTTGTATTAGCTTTGAAAATACTATAAGGAAATACTGTCTTATGTAAAATACTATAAGACAGCCCAGCTGATATGGCTCTGTGGTTGAGCATCGACCTATGAATCAGGAGGTCATGGTTTGAGTCCTGGTCTGGGCATATCCGAGTTAGGGGCTTATCCCAGTGAGGAGCACAGTGGAACAATGAATCTCTCTCATCATCTGTGATGTTGCTATCTCGCTCTCCATTTCTCTTTCTTTCTGAAATCAATAATAAAATATCTTTTTCAAAAAAGAACCACTTTTTAAAAAATATATTTTTTTTATTGATATTTTACAGAGAGGAAGGGAGAAAGATAGAGAGCTAGAAACGTCGATGAGAGAGAAACATCGATCAGCTGCCGGGGATGTGCCTGCAACCAAGGTACATGCCCTTGACCGGAATCAAACCTGGGACCTTTCAGTCCGCAGACCGATGCTCTACCACTGAGCCAAACTGGTTTCGGCAAGAACCACTTTTTAAAAATACTATAAAATATACACAAAATAAGAAAACAAAAATTAAAAAAATCACTCATAATCTTACTGTTAAAAGGTAAGACAGATAATTTTGGTATTCTGTTTTTACCTCTAGCCTTTTACATACAAATATATACACTGTGTAAATGAAAAGGAAACAGGTAATTTTGCAAGATGAAACAGATGTGAGAGAGACATATTGGTTGGTTCCCTCCTGTTAACACCCTGATCTGGATTGAGCCTGCAAGTAAGATACTTGCCCTTGAGTGGGAATCGAACCTGGGAGTCTGTTTTGCAGGCTAATGCTCTAACCACTGAACACAAACCAGCCAGGGCTTCTTTTTATTTTATTGATTTTAGAGGGAAAGAGAGGAGATAGAGAGGGAAAGGGAGAGAAACATAGATTTGCTATTCTACTTATTTATGCATTCAATGTTTGATTCCTAACCAGGATCAAACCTACAACCTTAGCTATGGGGACAATGCTCTAGCCAACCGAGCTACCAAACCAGGAAATTTTATATTATGTGTTTTTATGAAAAATTTTTTTAAAAATTTAAATGGACAACATGCCCAGCTAGTGTGGCTCAGTGACTGAGCACGGACCTATGAGAGCCAGGAGGCTACGGTTGATTAGGGCACATGCCTAGGTTGCAGGCTGGATCCCCAGTGTGGGGCCTGCAGGAGGCAACCAATCAATGTGTTTCTCTCACATCAATGTTTCTCTCTGTTTTTCCCTCTCTCTTCTACTCTCCCTAAAAACCAATGGAGAAATATCCTCAGGTGAGGATTAACAAAAAATAAAATTTAATTTAATTTAATTTAAAAATAAAATGTAAAACTAAACCCTACACATAAAAAACAAATTTAAAAAAACTTATGACAGGTACTTCCACATCCAGCATACAGTATGGTAGACTAAGATGCCCTGAAGGACCCATATACTTGAAAAAATACTAAATAAAAATATTTTAAAGTATTATTCTAAATATACTCAGTACCCCACCAAATTAAGCCAAGCTTAATTTAGCACTTTGATTAATTTTATTGATTTCAGAGAGGAAGAGAGAGGGAGAGATAGAAACATTAAAAAAAACACACACACCTTAAGATGAGAATTTAAAGTGGTCCCAGACTGCTAATGCCCTCAGTATTTAAAGAAGCAAATGCTTTTCTATGATCATTAACTTAGGACTCAAAGAATTCCCATAAAATTCTAAAGAATATGAGTTCAGTACATATAGGGTGTGTTTTTTTTAATCACAAAGAAACAAGACACAATGAACAAAAGTTAGTAGAAACAAATAGCATAAGTCAAACCTGCAAAGAATTTACGTATTGCTATGATCAAACATGAAAAACAAAGGGTAGCATGCCAGTAGAACAAAAGGCCATAAAAAGTAGCTCCCTAAAAATGATAATCTGAACTAAAACTAAAAAGAACCTCTAAAATGGAAAACATAAATTGGAATAAAAAAATCAATAAATTTCATAGCAAATCAGACACAGCTAAAGAGCGAGTGAACTAGAATTTTTCAGAATAATCTACAAACAAATGAACAAACTATGAAAGAGAGATTAAGAGACATAGAATATAAAGTGAGAATGTTTCAAAAAGTTTAAAGTACCGCCCTAGCTGGTTTGGCTCAGTGGACAGAGCGTCAGCCAACGGACAGAGAGTCCCAGGGTCAATTCCAGACAAGGGCACATGCCCGGGGTTGCAGGCTCAATCCCCAGTAGGAGGCATGTGGGAGGCAGCCAATGGATGGTTCTCTCTCATCATTGATGTTTCTATCTCTCCCTCTCCCTCCCTCTCTGAAATCAATAAAAATGTATTTAAAAAAAAAAGTTTAAAGTACCTTGAAATAATATAGCAAAAAATATGTAAGGCCGAAACCGGTTTGGCTCAGTGGTAAGAGCGTCGGTCTGCGGACTGAAAGGTCCCGGGTTCGATTCCGGTCAAGGGCATGTACATTGGTTGCAGGCACATCCCCTGTAGGGGGTGTGCAAGAGGCAGCTGGTCGATGTTTCTCTCTCATTGACATTTCTAGCTCTCTACCTCTCTCCCTTCCTCTCTGTAAAATATCAATAAAATATATTAAAAAAAAAAAGATATGTAAGGCCTTTGTTGGATAAATCTCTAAAACTTTATTATAGTTTCTATCAAAATACATTTTTTCTTTTTGTGGAAGTTGAGGAGCTGCTTTGACAGTTTATATGGAATAGCAATTGGTTCTAAATAACTAAAACCCACCTGCATAATAAAGGTGGCAAACTTGCCTTATTATTATAAAGCTAAGGTAATTAAGACAAAATTTTAAGAGTGTAGAAAAGCCCTGGAGGGTGACTCATTTGGTTGAAGTGCTGTCCCATACACCAACAGGTTTCAGGATCAAGCTCCTGTCCAGGTGCCTATGGGAAGCAGTCTCATTCTCCCCCCCCCCCCCCCCCCAATACACACACACCCCTCTCTCTCTTCCCCCTTCCTCCCTCTCTAAAAATCCATAGAAACATGCCCTGATAAGGATAAAAATGTTAAAAATAGTGTAGAAACAGCCAATAGATTAGAGCAAAATCTAGAGCCAGTACCAAATACACATGGAAATTTGTTTTCTTTTTTTTCCTTACCTGAGGATATTTTCCCACTGATTTTAGAGAGAGTGGAAGAGAGAGGGAAAGACAGAGGAATATCAATGTGAGAGAAACACACTGATAGGTTGCCACCTGCATGAGGCCTGACCAGGTCTGGGCCAGGGAGGAGCCTGCAACCACGGTACAAGCCCGTGACAGAAATAGAATTCACGACCCTTTGGTCCACAGGCTGATGCTCTATCCACTGAGCCAAACTGGCTAGGGCAGAAAATTGTTTTCTAAGAGAATTCGCATGGTCTTTGGGTGGAAGACGTTAGAATATTCGCTAAATGGTTCTGAGACAAGTGGTGATCAAAATGGGGAAGGAAATGATATCAAAAACCTTTATCTCATACTAATATTCCAAATAGGTTAAAAATTAAACATAAAAGAAAAACTAGAAAAATGTAAAAGGACAATGTACGAAAATATCTATGAGTAGGAAAAATTTTCTCAAGTATAAACAACATAAAAAAAAATACAGATGAATTCAACTACACTAAGCTCGGTAATTAAAAAAACAGATATAGCCGAAACCGGTTTGGCTCAGTGGACAGAGCGTCAGCCTGTGACTGAGGGGTCCCAGGTTCGATTCTGGTCAAGGGCATGTACCTTGGTTGCGGGCACATCCACAGTGGGGAATGTGCAGGAGGCAGCTGATCGATGATTCTCCCTCATCGATATTTCTAACTCTCTATCCTTCTTTCTTCCTCTCTGTAAAAAAAGCAATAAAATAAATATATATTAAAAAAAACAGATATACTTTTTTTTATAAAGTATTTTTATTTTTTTAAATATATTTTTTATTTCAGAGAGAAAGGGAAAAAGAAAGAAAGAGATAGAAACATCAATGATGAAAGAGAATCATAGAATGGCTGCCTCTTGCACGCCCCTCTCTGGGGATTGAGCCTGCATCCAGGGCATATACCCTAACCTGAAATCAAACTGTGACCTCCTGGTTCATAAGTTGACACTCAACCACTGAGTCACACCAGCCAGGCACTGCATACATCCTATATAATAAAAGGCTAATATGGAAATTGACCAAATGGCAGAATGATCAGTCACTATGATGCGCACTGACCACCAGGGGGCAGGTGAATCAACATAGGAGCTGCCCATGATGGTCAGTGTGCTCCCACAGGGGAAGTGCTGCTCAGCCAGAAGCCCTGTGCACAGCTGACAAGCACAGCAGCGGGGGCGGGAGCCTCTCCTGCCTCCATGACAGTAGGACATCCCCCAAAGGCTCCCAGACTGCAAGAGGGTGCGAGGCCGGCGGAGGGACACCCTCCCTCAGTGCACAGATTTCGTGTACTAGGCCTCTGGTATTTTATAAACAATCTTTATCTATTTAGTATTTAAAGCAAATGAATTTTTAATGTCTCCTTCTCCTACTATTGGATTACATATTTGCTTAGCAGTCCTAGCTGGTTTGGCTCAGTGGATAGGACTAAAGGATCCTGGGTTCGATTCTGATCAAGGGCACATGCCTGGGTTGTGGGCTCAATCCCAGCAGGAAGTGTGCAGGAGGCAACCAATCAATGATTATCTCTCATCATTGGTGTTTCTATCTCTCCTTCTCCCTTCTCTGAAATCAATAAAAAATATTTTTAAAAAACAAAACATATTTGCTTAACATATATAAAAATAAGCAGATGGAATGAAGAATAAATGAGGTGTGTTTTTTTTAATAAAGAGGTTGTATTGTAGTTTTTTGGGGGCAGTCATTTAATTTACTACAAGCTACTGGGAAACTGGAAGAGAAAAACACTCATGCTTTTTTCTGCTTCAGATGCAAGGAAGACAGAAAACAAATTCCAAAGCTAAAATATAAAAAGACTGTATCTGTGATGAGTTTTATTAAGATGGCCCAATACAAGGAGTATTTTCTCCTGAGTCACCAAACACAGAAAAAAAGCAAACTCCACTAATCTAGAATGTTATACAACTCTATGCTCCATAAAAGTTTTTGCTCACCATTGTATTCCTAAAGCCTACATTAGTTCATTACACACAGTAGATGGTTAATATAAAAAAATTTAATATGTTTTTATTGATTTCAGAGAGAGGAAGAGGAAGAGGGAAAGAGAGAAACATCAATGATGAGAGAGAATCATTGAATGGCTGCTTCCTGCACGCCCCCACTGTGGATCGAGCCTACAACCTGTGCACGTGTCCTGGCCAAAAATCGAACCGTGACCTCCTGGTTCATGGTTGACGCTCAACCACTGAGCACATGAGTCAAGTTTTTAATAATTAAGCACATATAAGAAAAAAATATATGTATTTGTCTTTCCAGAAGAAATGAGTTTAAAAATTATAAGGTAGAAAAGGATCAGTGGTTAACTAGGTTAAAAGTTAATAATATACCTGGACAAAAATCACGTTTTTGTTTCAGAAAGAAGAAATGACCCTTTACACAGTGATGTCAGTAATTCAAGAGTTGCAGCAAGTTAATATTATGAGAAAATTAATTAACATAAATAAGGTTAGCTATTTTAAATATATTTTTATTGATGTCAGGGAGGAAGGGAGAGGGAGAGAGAAACATCAATGAGAGAGTCATTGATCATTGATCAGCTATCTCCTGCACACCTCTACTAGGGATCGAACCCTCAACCCTGGCAAGTGCCCTGACTGGGAATTAGACTGTGACCTTGTGGTTCATACATCAATGCTCAACCACTAAGCCACACCAGCCCAGCAGGTTAGCTATTTTAATTCGTACCAAATTGTCATTTATTGATTCGTAAGCCCTTATATAAGTTCTAATAATGCCAAAAACAAGTCAAATTATTCATTTTACAATAACAATGAAACAAACAAAAAACCCTCTACCTAGAATTCTCATTATCCTATACTGACAGTTTGATTATTGAACCTAATGAGTTCTAATGATTAATCTTAAAAAACAAAAACCATACCTACAAAAGTGCTCTATAATCACATGTTCCACAACTGTATATATAGGCAGTCATTTTTTAAATAACATAATCACTTAGTATAATAACACTGATGCAGTCATGGACTTTTCTCAAACTGTTTTTAACAGTGTAAATCCCAGATAATCTTCTACTGATACAATTGTCTCACCTCAGAGGCAGTGGATAGGAAATGACAGCCTTTTCCATAAATCTACCTTGGAAACCTTGCTACCAGTTTTCAGTTCAGCTTAGTCTGCTGCTATAAGTGGGCTTCTCCCACTTCACATAAACCCTGACTTTGTAAGAAACACACACACACAAAGACACACACACCCCTCTTCCAGTATGTACTTATAACAAAAAGCAAGAGTATTAGAAAATTCTTACCGGAAAGATCCACCACAGCCTCATGACTGGAAATAGCTCCTTTCTCAATAAAAAGATCTCGAAAATATTCACTATTTGCTGACAAAACAGATTTATGAGCTTTGTACTCCTCTCCTTCAATTAACAAAGTAACATCACAGAACTGGTTGGAGAGTCTCTGTTCGTTCAGTTGCTTTAGCACAGCCTGACAATGTTTTGGAGAAGAACGTTTCACCACTCCTTTGGTGTCAACCTATCAAAGTAAGTGTGAGACCAAGAATTGTATTACATACATCTGTATATCTACCCTTAACAGAATTTAAGACAAGACACATCCTTCCTTTTTAAAGGATACCACTAATTAAGAAATAGCCTGGTAGTCTTTCTTTATTATCTATGTATTTAAATGAAAAGATATAGGCCCCAGTGACTGAGCCGCCGCCGAGGACTCAGCAACCTCCCCCTTGAGCCCCCCTCGCTTCCCGACGCTCCGTCCCCCCTGCCCGCCTTCTCCCGCCGCAGCCTTCCGCAGGCCGTTTCCACCGAGGAAAAGGAATCGTATCGTATGTCCGCTATCCAGAACCTCCACTCTTTCGACCCCTTTGCTGATGCAAGTAAGGGTGATGATCTGCTTCCCGCTGGCACTGAGGATTATATCCATATAAGAATTCAACAGAGAAACGGCAGGAAGACCCTTACTACCGTGCAAGGGATCGCTGATGATTACGATAAAAAGAAACTAGTGAAGGCCTTTAAGAAGAAATTTGCCTGCAATGGTACTGTCATTGAGCACCCAGAATATGGAGAAGTAATTCAGCTGCAGGGTGACCAGCGCAAGAACATATGCCAGTTCCTCGTCGAGATTGGACTGGCTAAGGACGACCAGCTGAAGGTTCATGGGTTTTAAGTGCTTTTGGCTCACAGAAGCTTAAGTGAGGATTTCTTTGCAATGAGTAGAATTTCCCTCCTGTCCCTTGTCACAAGTTTAAAAACCTCACAGCTTGTATGATGTAACCATTTGGGGTCTGCTTTTAACTTGGACTAGTGTAACTCCTTCATGCAATAAACTGAAAAGAGCCAAAAAAAAAAAAAAAATGAAAAGATATATTGTGCTGAAACCGGTTTGGCTCAGTGGATAGAGCATTGGCCTGTGGACTGAAAGGTCCCAGGTTCAATTCCGGTCAAGGGCATGTACCTTGGTTGCGGGCACATCACCAGTAGGGGGTGTGCAGAAGGCAGCTGATCAGTGTTTCTCTCTCATCGATGTTTCTAACTCTCTATCCCTCTCCTCTTCTCTCTGTAAAAAAAAAAAATCAATAAAATATAATATTTAAAAAAAAGAAAAGGTATGTTGTTCTCACTCTCTTCTGCTATGTTCATTCTACTTGACCCAATGAAAGCCTGCATCTCAGTTCTTGCTGCCTTTTCTTACTAGCCTGAAATTTGATGACAAATGTAACTAATGCAGGCAAAAAACAAAGACCTAGCCAGCTTAATTTTACCTTGCTTCATGACCCAGAGACTGCTTCCAGAAGTGTATTCTGTCTATCTGTACCAATATACCGTTAAAAAAGAGAGGAGTAATTAACAAATTACATTCTGAAGAGAACAACAGGAATACTTATAATGAATGAAGAGGCAATATTAGCATACCTTTAGTGTTTATAACAACATAATGCATTACTTTAGATGCAGACCTGCTTAAATCTTCAATGTCAATACTCAAGCAGTTTTAGTAGTTTAAGAAAAAATTCACAAAGCCTACAAACACTAATACACTGGTTAACATTTTAAAGCTGAATGAAAAGTTCCACTTACAAACACAAGTTCGTGTTTAGATATTGGCTTCTTTTTTGCAGACTTGGAGGCTGTACTTGGAGTTGAAGTAAAGTTGCTCAGGTCATCCTCTGATTCATTACTTTCATCTCCAGATTCAAGGTCTAGTCCTAATTCTTCCAACATTTCTGAAGCATCTGATATTGGACGGGAGCGATCTAGTTTCTCCTGGCATTTGCTACATTGTTTAATGTAATCTTTGACTTGCTTTAATATACCTACAATAAAAATAAAAATTAACAAGTCAAATTTAATATTTTTCTCATTTAAAATTTGAAAAATATATTATATTATTTAATTTGGGTATACTTATTTATCTTCCAGTGCATGCATATGTGTAGACACAAACATGCCCCATCAAGTACACAGAGTTCGTTAGAATTTAAGATACATTTTTTCAAAGATATAAGGTTATAAACAATGGTTTCTTTCCATGCTGAAGTAGGCTGTTTGTTTTTATTTCTAATTATTCACTTCCCCATCACTGTGTAGCATTGCCCACTTTCATGTGGGCTGCTACTCGTTCATGCATTAGGAGCTACATGAAACTGCCAATATTCAACTGTTTTTGACCTTCATGAACAGTAATATAATGTGGCTCAAGCTAATATCTCTTCACCTTACTAACATCAGGTTTAACCATGCAATTTGCTTTGGTGAATGGATATGATATGTGCCATGTCTCATTAGAAGCTTAAGAGGCACTGTTGCCCAGCCGGTGTGGCTCAATGGTTGAGCGTCCACCTGTAAACCAGGAGGTCACAGTTTAATTCCCAGTCAGGGCACATGCTCAGGTTGTGGACTCAATCCCCAGTAGGGGACGTGCAGGAGGCAGCCGATCAATGATTCTCTCTCATCATTGATGTTTCTATCTCTCTCTTCTTTCCTCTCTGAAATATAGACAGACAGACAGACAGACAGAGAGAAAGAGAGAGAGAGAGAGAGACTGTTTCACCAGAGTTCTCTGAATTTCATCCCCTTAAAGAACATGTTCCTGATGGTTGCTGTCCTTTAACTTAAACTGTAGATGAAAAAAGACAGGTAGGGCCAATCTGCAATCTGAACAGGACTACAACCAAACCTTGTAATCATATTATAAAGAAATCTATGACATTCTAGTTTTTCTTTTTTTTTCCCATTGTTGATACTATTACAGATGTCATTCCCTTTCCTACTCCCTCGAAATTTTAAGTTTATCTGAAACAACAGCATTTACAACTAACAAAAGTTGAATATACAAAAGGGGCTCTCAAAACTCTTAACTCTTATTTATATCAAATAGCCTATGGTAAAATTGGTTTTGTTATACATAGTTTTGCTTAAAAGTCACAACCTATCAAGGACATTAAATGAGGATTTACTGTATACACACACACATCATCCTTATAAATTAGGACCAATTAATTCTCATTCTACAGACTGGAGGAATGAAGTCCTAAGAGGCAAGTAACTTGTCCAAAGTCACATCTAGTAAAGTGCATACTGGGCATCCAGAAGCCATGTAACCTTTCTGTTTATTATACTACTTACCCAGGAACACATTTGTCCATCCCTGCGCCAGAAACTTCTTTCCCCACAATTCCCAAATAAAATGCAAATCAAAAGGCCCATTCATTAGCTAAACTGATAAGAGGTATATAATAAATTCCTGAAAAGTTTCAATATATCAAAATATGCTGAGACCAGTTTGGATCAGTGGATAGAGCATTGGCCTATGGACTGAAGGGTCCGGGGTTCGATTCTGGTCAAGGGCATGTATCTGGTTGTGGGCACATCCCCAGTGGGCGATGTGCAGGAGGCAGCAGATTGATGATTTTCTCTCATCGATGTTTCTTTTAAAAAAAAATAATTTTATTGATTTTTTTACAGAAAGGAAGGGAGAGGGATAGAGAGTTAGAAACATCGATCAGAGAGAAACATCAACCAGCTGCCTCCTGTACACTCCCCATTGGGGATGTGTCTGCAACCAAGGTACATGCCCTTGACCGGAATCGAACCTGGGACCCTTCAGGCCGCAGACGGACGCTCTATCCACTGAGCTAAACCGGTCAGGGATCTCATCGATGTTTCTAACTCTCTATCCCTCTAAATTCTTCTCTGTAAAAAAATCAAAAAATATATTTAAAAAATATATATATCAAGTTCCTTGCTTTTAACTTTCAGAAAGTAGTCAAGCAGTATTCTTCAAATTATATTATGTCCCATACTTACGAAAGAGTACATAAACTAAAAAATTATATTCTTATTTTAGATACACACAATGGGTATTATTATACTAAAAAGCTCTAAGTTCTATAGTAAAATAAAAAATCCTGCTTAACCTAGGAATATGCCAAATTTGTTCACAGAATACCATTTTTTAGCAGACATAACTTATGAAATAATGGATTAGGAGAAAATATAACTTTCATAAAAAAGGTATTTATGCCCTGGCCGGCTTGGCTCAGTGAATAGAGCATTGGCCTGTGGACTTAAGACTCCCAGGTTTAATTCCAGTCAAGGGCACATGCCTAGGTTGCTGGCTTGATCCCCAATAGAAGGTGTGCAGGAGGCAGCTGATTCATGATTCTCTGTCATCATTGATGTTTTTCTCTCTCACTCTCCCTTCCTCTCTAAAGTCAATAAAAATATATTTTAAAAAATAAATAAAAAAGGTAGTTACATGTGCATGATTTAGAGAGCAACAGAGGTTATATTCTAGCATCTGAACATATTAAAGTTAATAATAAGTCTATACCTTTATGAGACATTAGTTTTAAAAAATAAAAAGACTGGACAGATATATATTTTACATACAATTAAGAGGAAATGAGCCGAAACCGGTTTGGCTCAGTGGTAGAGCATCGGTCTGCGGACTGAAAGGTCCCGGGTTCGATTCCGGTCAAGGGCATGTACCTTGGTTGCGGGCACATCCCCAGTAGGGGGTGTGCAAGAGGCAGCTGGTCGATGTTTCTCTCTCATTGACGTTTCTGGCTCTCTATTTCTCTCCCTTCCTCTCTGTAAAATATCAATAAAATATATTTTTTTTAAAAAAAAAAAAAAAAGAGGAAATGAATCCTAGATGGTTTGGCTGAGTAGATAAAGTGTCAGCCGGCAGACTGAAGGGTCCTGAGTGAGATTCTCACTCCCTAGTAGGGGCTGTGCAGGAGGCAGTTGATCAATGATTCGCTCTTATCATTGATATTTCTATCTCTCTCTCCCTCTCCCTTCCTCTCTGAAATCAATAAAAAATACTCTTTGCCGAAACCGGTTTGGCTCAGTGGTAGAGCGTCGGTCTGCGGACTGAGAGGTCCCAGGTTCGATTCCAGTCAAGGGCATGTACATTGGTTGCGGGCACATCCCCGGTGGGGGGTGTGCAGGAGGCAGCTGGTTGATGTTTCTCTCTCATCGACGTTTCTGGCTCTCTATATCTCTCCCTTCCTCTCTGTAAAATATCAATAAAATATATTTTTAAAATAATAATAAAATAAATAAATAAATAAAAAATACTCTTAAAAAAGAAATGAGAAAGATATTCATTTTCTCTGTAAAAAAAAGAAAATATATTTATTCTCTGTGTAAAACAAATGAGAGTAAATGGGTTGAAATGATGAAAAATTTCTGAAGATGAATAGTTGTGATTACATAACAATTTGAATGAATGTCACTGAACTGCACACTTAAAAATGGCTGAAATGGTACATTTTATTTACTTATATTTTACCAAATTAAAAAAAAAAGTAAATGGGTGTGCGAATGGGAGAAGATGTAAGATATACAAAGTATCCCCCAAAAATGTAGACAGAGTTTAACAGCTGATAGTTCAATTTTGAAGATGATATATATTTTAATAAACACTGCCTTTATAATTATTCAAAGTGTATATGTATATTGTTTTGACACCCTATATATTTCTAAGTAAAAAACATACTTGGAGAATAAGAAGTATTGCTATGCCCAGCTGGTGTGACTCTGTGGTTGAGCGTCCATCCATGAACCAGATCAGGGTGGGCAAACTATTTGACTCGAGGGCCACAATGGGTTCTTAAACTGGACTGGAGGGCCGGAACAAAAGCAACCTGACCATGCTGGCACTCTCATCTTGGGCTGCAGGTGTAAGAGCGGAGGGCAGAGCAAGAGAACCCTCCGTTCTTTCGGCTCCTCTTGCGGGCCGGATCTAGTTTGCCCATGGCTGAACCAGATCATGGTTAGGGTTTGATTCTGGGTCAGGACACTTACCCAGGTTTCCGGCTTATTCCATTAGGGAGCAAGCAGAAGGCAGCCAGTCGAAATGGGTTTGGCTCAGTGGATAGAACATTGGCCTGTGGACTGAAGGGTCCCAGGTTCAATTCCAGTCAGGGGCATGTACCTAGCTTGTGGGCACATCCCCAGTGTGGGGGTGTGCAAGAGGCAGCTGATCAATGTTTCTCTATCACCTAAGTTTCTAACTATCTCTCTCTCTTCCTCTCTGTAAAAAAAATCAATAAAATATATTTTAAATAAAAGCAGGAGGCAGCCGATCAGTGATTTTCTCTCACTGATGTTTCTCTCTCTCTCTCCCTTCATCTCTGAAATCAATAACGACATATAACAAACAAAAAAAGCTATGGAAATTTCCATGCCCAAAATAAACAAAGAAGAAGTAGTTTTTCTAATTAATTTTGACTGTATTTCTAAACATTTTATGATTTTACACAATTTAGTACATACAGCAAAGGTTTGATTAAACTACTCACCGGTTGAGTTCAAATAGTATTTGAGAAACTACACAGAAGCATTTGAACAGGGATGAAAAATAATAAATACTGCAGGGGGAAAATGGCATTAATGTATGATAGTAAATCAACTCTCTCCAAAATCACCCTATTCTTTTTTTAAATATATTTTACTGATTTTTCACAGAGAGGAAGGGAGAGGGATAGAGAGCTAGAAACATCGATATGAGAGATACATCGACCAGCTGCCTCCTGCACACCCCCCACCAGGGATGTTCCGGAAACCAATGTACATGCCCCTGACCGGAATTGAACCTGGGACCATTTATTCTGCAGACCGACGCTCTATCCACTGAGCCAAACTGGTTTGGGCCACCCTATTATTTTTTATAAGACCTTTAACTTGAGTGATAGTGTTTTGATGGGATTTTATTTTATTTTTAAATTCCTGTATTTTACTTTTTTAAATCACCACCTGAGGATATTTTCCCATTGATTTTTAGAGAGAGTGGAGAGAGAAGGAAAGACAGACAGACACATGATGCCTCCTGCACAAGCCCTGACCAGGCCCAGGCTGGAGAGGAGCCTGAAACCCGGACCCCCAGCCCGAAGGCCCAGGCTCTACACACTGAGCAAGACCGGCTAGGGCTGGATGGGATCATTGTAAATCCAACGTTAGATCCAGGGTTGGTAAGATGAAAGGATTTGACTCAAGTTAACCATTCAACAACCACTAATGTGTAAACATAGTTAATTTACTATTTAAGAGTGGGGATTACTGCAAAGGGCTGAAATTACTTACGCAGACAAATCTGAATCCTCTAACTAGCTTTGTGACTATGGCCAAGTCCCCAATCTCACCGTGCCGGTCTTTAAATGTTACTATTTATAAAAACAATAACAATAAATGTTACTATTTATAAGCACTTTGGACAGTGTCTGACACAGTAACTACGACAAGGGTTTGTTAAGTAATGCTCACTGGTCAACCTCTCTGGTACCAACAAAAACAGTCCACCTACAACACCAAATTACCATGAAAGGGTCCTTTAGTTAGTAGTGACTCGGAACAAAGTCAAATGAAAGACCTTAGCGGGTAGTCCTCTAATACAACAACTTGAGGAACAGTTTCTTACCCCAGAGCAGGGTTTCTCAACCTCTGCAGTGTTGACATTAGGGGCCAGATGGTTCTTGGAGGGGTGGGGTGGGGGGTGGGGGGGGGCGTCCTGTCCTGGGCACTGTGAAGGCTCAGCAGCCCCCATCTCTACGTAACTGGATGCCAATAACCCAGAAACCACCACCACCGCCGTCTCCAGACATCGCCCTGGGAGCCGGCCCGTGGCGGAGGACCACGGCTCTGCAGACCTTCCTACAAAGTGCGACATGCGCTCCCGCCGTCCGGGCGGCAGCCACGCCCACCCCGCCCGCCCCGCCCGGCCCGGGGCTCCGCTCTCCTCCCTCCTCTCCCTACACGGGTTCCCTTTGACATCGCACTTCTGACTACAACAATCACAGTCACCGCATTTTTTTCAAGGCACGCAAAGCGCCTCGCAAAAGCTCCAAAGCGCTTCTCATAGTATTAAAGGGAAGAACATAAAAAAAACATTCAAGCCGAAGCCGGCTTGGCTCAGTGGATAGCGTCGGCCTGCGGAATGAAGGGTCCTGGGTTCGATTCCGGTCAAGGGCATGTGCCATGGCTGCGGACATATCCCCAGGGGGTGTGCAGGAGGCAGTTGGTCGATGACTCTCCTCTCATCGATGTTTCTCTCTCTCTCTCCCTTCCTCTCTGTTAAAAAAAAAAAAAAATATATATATATATATATATATATATATATATATATATATATATATATATATATTTTAAACATTCAAACTAGGAGAACCCGCTATCCTTTACATTGAATTCTTGCCCTAAAAACGAAAGTTCCAGATGTCTCCCCATCACTGGTGCACATAATTACTACATTACTCCTCACTTCCAACGCAGCACCACCACGGTTTGAGGAATACGAGGACGCGCGGGGCGCCGAGAACCCCCAACCCGGGGCTCAAACCCCAGGGCGGGGGGAGCGCGCCGGAAAGGAGCCGCGCGGTGGGCGGGCCCTCCCCAGACCGCAGCCCAGCCGGGCTTCTTAAAGGCGCAGCGCGCAGCCCCGCCAACGGCCGCCCGGCGCCGGCGCCTTCCCCGAGGGAAGCCGGGGCCCCGCCCCGCCCGGCCCCGCCCCGCCCGCGGGCCCCGCCCCCGCCCGCCCCGAGCAAGCCCCTCGCCCCACCCCGGCCAGGGCCCGCCCCCGGCTTCCCAGGCCTCCTTCCTGTGGGAAGTGCGGCTCCCTTCCCGTCCCTCACCCTCTCGGCTCCGCCTGGCAGCCGCTCCGCCGCCGCCGCCGCCGCCGAGCGTGGGCTGAGCCGGCGGGGGGCGCGCGGAGAGCGGGGCGAGGGGCCCCCCGACGCGCAGCCCCGCACGCAGGCCCAGGCCCGCCTCGGCCGTCCTCGGGCCCGGCCTGCACCCACGCCGCCCGCCCGCCCGCCGCCCGCCCTCGCGCCGCCGCGGGCGACAGCCTACCTCGCCACCAGTACGTCTTGGACAGGTCGTGCCAGGTCTGGTGCTGGGTGTGGTGAGTGCCGCCCGGGCCCAGGTGCGCCGCCTCGATGAGCCCCCAGCGCCGCTCGGGCTGCAGCACCACCTCCAGCTCCGCGAAGGTCTTGCGGTGCCGCTGCCGCCGCTGGTAGTACAGCGTCCCGTCGCGCACCACGTAGCAGGCGGCCGCCTTGCGGATTTTGCGCTTGACATTGCCCTCCGTGCCCGGCGCGTACGGCTCGCTCTCGTTCGTCAGGTAGCGCAGGATGGCCCGGTAGCTCTCCTCGCTTGACATCGCTGACCCGGGCTGCCGGAGGGCGCCTGTCAGGGGCGAGGGAGGGAGACAGCGGCGCTAGCCCCGGGCGGAGGCCGCCGCCGCTGCGCAGACGCGGCGGGGAGGAACGGCCGTGCCTGCGGGGAGGGCTCCTCGGCCGCGCCCGCAGCGCGGACGGAGAACTAACGAGTTGGTAACTAGGGGGAACTGCACTTCTCCGGCGCGCGGGATCCGCTGGCGACTGATAAAATGGCTGCTGCACCACCGGAAGTGACGCAGAGCCCCGGGGCCGTGGGTGAGGGGGCGGGCCCTGATTGGAGCCCGGCGGCTTTCTGGCTGGCGAAGCCCGGCGGGGTGACGTCAGGGCGGCGCGAGGGCCTCTCGGAAGCGGATTGGCCCTTCCCCGGGAGCTCGGGCCGCCTCGGTCAGACATCTTAAGTCCTGGCAGATTCCCTTTTAGATTCCCCCGCCTTTCCCAGACTCTGAGCGTGTGCTGGAGCTGGGGGGCTCAGGTGTAAAGGAGTCTGTTTACCCCCCACCCTCCCTACCTTCTGTGACGCCTGGAAACTTAAAAGTATCGGATTTTTTTTTAAGTCTTCGATGGAGACACTAGCCAAAGAACACAAAACCAAAGAAACCCCATTCGCACGGAAATGTAGCCTCCAGTTAAGTGTTATAAAAAAAAAAAAAAATCCAAGTCCAGTGAATGGTAGGAGTTACAATTTATTTCTAAACTAAAACCACTAGCTTCGAACTACCCATGGGATAGTCGCGATTTTTTTTCTCAGGAACGGCCTGATTTTATATAGAGACTTTTCTACATCAGAAGGTAATATTGTTGCCGAAACCGGTTTGGCTCAGTGGATAGAGTGTCGGCCTGCGGACTGGAAGGTCCCAGGTTCGATTCCGGTCAAGGGCACGTACCTTGGTTGCGGGCACATCCCCGGTAGGGGGTATGCAGGGGGTGTTCAGGAGGCGGCTGTTTCTAGCTCTCTATCCCTCTCCCTTCCTCTCTGTAAAAAAAAATAATAATAATAATAAATAAAATATACATTTTTTTAAAAAAGAAGGTAATATTGTTGGGAAGGAGTGTGGAGGGTGGTAGCACTATTTTCTTAACCTCATTTACATATTTTTACATATGCTTAGGCGGGGGGTTGGGGGATTCTCCCTTTCCTCTCCTAAACAAACAAACTGTTTTCCAGTGTGCAGTGTAGGTCCAGTTTCATATTTTTAGCTGGTAGTCCAGAGCCCTGGCCCTAGGTTGGATGCAGTGCACACAAGAGCCACAGGCCGATACATGACTAGGCTACTGGGATGGGGTACTGGCAGTGCTTCTCTGGGTCCTGAAAACTCCAGATCAACACCTTCCTCTTCTGGCCAGGAGTCTGACAGGTGGGGGCAGGCAGGTGAACACATTAAGCTCACAAAACGATGCACTCAGTCTCCAAGGTACTTGGGGTGGGGGTTGAGAAGTTTCCAGATGACCCAGAAACCTGAGGCAGCATTCTTGAAAGATTGTGGCTGTAGGTACTGGGCTCCCAGGCCCAGAGGAAAGACAGAACCAAGAAGGCTGGGATTTACTCAGGGTCATTCATTCAGCCACTAACAGACTACAGCTGGACAAGAGAGGAGGAATTAGAAGGTGGAGATACACCCTTCCCCCATGGGTAGGTGTCCAAATCCATCTTCCAAAAGCTGTGTATGTGCTCGGCTCAGCATCACCACTCTTCTGAAATCCTTGCACTTTAAAGATCAATTTGGTCCTAGCCAGGTGACTCGGAGCATCATCCTGTACACCAAAACATTGTGGTTCGATTCCCAGTCAGGGCACATACCCAGATTGCAGTTTGAATCCCTGGGTTGGGGCAAGTTTGGGAGGCAACCAACAATATCTCTCTTATGTTGATGTTTTTCTCTATCTGCTCCTCCTTCTACAAAAAATTAAATAAAATAAAAGATCAATTTAATATAAAAAGTCTATTAACATAACATTGCAAGTAAACAAATTGTGGAATGGCAAAGGAAAACTAAAAGAAATCCCCTTGCCCAGAAAGTGTGGCTCAATGGTTGAGTGTTCACCTAGGAACCAGAAGGTCTTGTTTTGATTCCTGGTCAGGACTCATGCACGGATTGTGGGCTCAATCCCCAATGTGGGATGTGCAGGAGGCAGCCAGTCAGTGGTTCTCTGTCATCATTGATGTTTCTATCTCTTCCTCTCCCTTCTCTGAAATCAATAAAAATATGTTTTTTTAAAAAAGAAAGAAATCCCTCTACACCCAATTAAGATTCTGCTAAAACACAATCTTTGAAAGCACCGAGGGCCCACTAATGCTTGGATTCTCCTGCGCTTGGGCCAGTACAGACACATGTTTTAGTACAATGTTTTACAGGTGGTCCAATTGTCTTCCTGACAAAAGCTGAACTTGCTGGCCTATGAGAACAGGGATGTAGGGTGCCAGCAGCGAGTGGGACTGAAATTGTCAGTGGAGGGAGGAGGCAGACGACTGCCTAAGAGGGTGACGGGGTGCTGTCTAGATACAGCACTCCCATCTTTTCAGCTGAGCAGCCCACTCCCTTTGTTGCTCTGGACCTTTGATGTGATGACCCCTCCTCTTCCTGGAGTCTCCCCTCCTCTGTCCTTGCTCTAGGACAAGTCTATCCAGCCTGCAGGCAGAGCTCCCTTTCCCTGAGGTTGAGTCCTCGGAACTGGCCATCACATAGTGGCAGCTAAGGAGCAGCTGAAACCTTAGGATCCAGGGAGCCTGTGGTATCACCATGGAAACCCCTGGACTAGTCCTAGCCAGTGTGGCTCAATTTGTTGGAGCATCACCCAACGATGGGGGGGGGGGGGGGGTGGAGGGGAAGGCTTAAAAAAAAATATATATATATATATATATATATATATATATATATATATTATTGATATTTTACAGAGAGGAAGAGAGAGGGATAGAGAGCTAGAAACATTGATAAGAGAGAATCATTGATCAGCTGCCTCTTGCACACCCCCTACTGGGGATGTGCCCGCAACCAAGGTACATGCCCTTGACCGGAATCGAACCTGGGACCCTTCAGTCCGCAGACCGACGCTCTATCCACTGAGTCAAACCGGTTTCAAACTGGTTTTGGCATAGGGGGAGGCTTTTCATCTGGGGAATTCTATGATTTGGTGGGGCCTTTGATAAGAACCAGGCCTCCCTAGACACACCACTAGATGAGGCCTGGGAGCAAGATCCAGAGGGGGCCCGGGCCCTGAGCACAGAGGGTCCCTGGCTGAGGACAAGCACCACGCCCTGGAGTGGCAGATGGAGACATTACAACAGCAGGCCCAGCAGTGGTGTAGGCAGCAGGCTGAGGTCCATGCTCTGGAGAACTTATTTTTCTTTTTAAGTATATTTTTATTGATTTCAGAGGAAGGGAAAAGGAGAGATAGAAATGTCAATGATGAGAGAGAATCATTGATCAGCTGCCTCCTGCATACTCCACACTGAGGATCTAGCCCACAACCTGGGCATGTGCCCTGACCGGGAATGGAACATTACCTCCTGGTTTATAGGTTGACGCTTAACCACTGCGCCATGCGGGCTGGGCAGTGCCCTGAGAACTTAAATGGGCAAGTACACGGGCTCCTGGAAGTTTTTTTTGCCTTCGGGGCAACAAACCTAAGTGAGCAGGGGTGATGAACACCTACCCCAGGGTGGCACAGAAGGAGTTGGGGTGAAATGTGGGTCACTTCCTGGGATGGAGGTGGCACGAACCAGCAAGATGCCATGTTTACTTACAACTCTGCTGCTCACGCTTAATCTCTCGTGATATTTATTATTCCACAATAAATTAAACCCTCATTTTGATCTCTTGAAGATATTATTATAAGCTTAACTAACTTTTTTGGTTGTATCCACAGGTCAGGGAATGTTTTATGGTAGTATATCAGTATTTGTGCAACAAATGTATGCTATTTATTCACTTTTAACCAATGCCAAATGTCAGCTATGGACCCCAGGGTCCAGCTGAGGGCATGGGTGGGAGAAGCCCAGGTCCCCGCTCTGTGAGAAGTGCCTCCCACACCCGGAGCCCCCCTGCCTTCTCGGAGCCCCCAGGCCGGCCACACCCCGGACTGCAGCCCTGCTTCTCAGTGGACTGTCTGGAAGCAGTGCCTCAACCTGCTCCTGTCCTCCACTTGGTCCCTCGTCTTCCACCTGCCCGCAGGCTTGTTCTCTCCTCTGTGCCTGACCTCTCCGGAAGCTGTGTCATTTCCCATCAGACGCTGTGGGTCCCTGTCCCCAGCCAGCGCTGCAGCACCGCAGCCCAGCCCGGCCTGCTGGGCTCCAGCCAAACACCCACTGCACCACAGGGGCAGTCACACCGTCATGTAAGTGGGTCAAGTCAATATCTGTTCACCTTAAATTCACACAATATTGTATGTCAAATAATGCTTATTGAATTTAAAACAAAAAAGTAGCCAGCTCTGTGAAACTAGAAAGAAGGCTTTGTTTGTCTGAATCCTCAAGTTATGGGATATAATTGGGGAAAATGTGTTCAAATAACTTCAGGATCTATTTTATTGGCCATTTAAAATACAAAGCATTTGTCCTGGCCGATTTGGCTCGGTGGATAGGGCGACGGTCTGCGGACTGAAGGGTCCCAGGTTCAATTCCAGTAAAGGGCACATGCTCAGGTTTTGGGCTCCATTCCCTGTAGAGGGTGTGCAGGAGGCAACTGATCAATGATTCTCATCATTGATATTTCTATCTCTCCCTTCCTCTCTGAAATCAATAAAAACGTAAAAAAAAAAAATACAAAGCATTTTATTTGTAAACTCCTGAAATCTGAAAACAAGACAACCTAGGTAATATAGTCTCCCAAAGAGAGTGTCTGGGCACCATCTAAGCTATTTGCCGTCAAGCCTCCATTCAGCCAAGGGTAGCCTGGGACCACCAATCAGAAGCCATAGACCCCTATCCACCTGCAGATCCTAACGCCAGGGTTTCTGTCATGGACTCCCTTGTCAGGAAATAGCAACAACCAACTCACAGAGAGCTCTTGTACCAGCACTACAGCTGACCTTGCACACAGCAAAGGACAGTTGCTAAACCCTGCTCCCCAACTGCCAGCGCCCTACCCACAAGCACATAGAGTATCCAGTCAACCCCAAGTTGTTTTGTTCCTCAACCTCCCCAAGTCTTCAACTGTCGGTGGCTGCTACCTGGTAGAAAAATGCCCCATACCAGTCCTCATTCACCCCATTATCAAAGTGTCCTTGAGCCGAAACCGGTTTGGCTCAGTGGATAGAGCGTCGGCCTGCGGACTGAAGGGTCCCCGGTTCGATTCCGGTCAAGGGCATGTACCTTGGTTGTGGGCACGCCCTTAGTGGGGAGTGCGCAGGAGGCAGCTGATCAATGTTTCTCTCTCATCAATGTTTCTAACTCTATCCCTCTCTCTTCTTCTCTGTAAAAAATCAATAAAATATATATATATAAAGTGTTCTTGAGAATGTTCAACCCACATGGTGCAGGGAATGCAGAGAGAGAAGTCACATACCTCATCTTCTCCTGGCTGCCTTGGTCCTGGCCATGTCCCTAGCTCCCAGCTGGTACCCCAACAGCCAGAGAAGGAAGAACTAGTCCCATAAGCCTCTCCCCCTTTAAAACTCATAATGATCAAAGACCAGGAAGAACAGCCTAAACTCAAAAGAGCTAACATAAAATATCAGATGTCCTGGCAGAAATTTATCTTCTCAGTCAGGGGCAAGGCCAAGGACTGTGGGTAAAGGTAGAGATTGTGTCTTTGTCAGGAGTGGGCTCCTGAACATCAGTGGTTGGGGCCAAGTACTGAGACCTGGCTTGTGTTCGGAGCCATTTACAGTAAGTTTCCTTGGATGACTCACTGTCCTAAGGTGCTGGTAGGCCCAGCCTGGGACCAGTGTCAGCCTGGTGTCCTGATGGCATGTCCCTGGGGGGACTATTTTCATCTGGGGAGTCCTCTGATTAAATGGTGCCTTTGGAATGGATTGGGCCTCCCTAATATCTCCACTAATTGAGGCGGGGAACTGGGAGCAAGATCTGGAGGAGACCCGGCCCTGAGCACAGAGGTGGCCCTGGCTGACCTCCAGGCCCTGCAGCGGGAGGGGGGGCATTAGAACGGGCCCTGCAGTGGTGTGGGTGGCAGGCCGAGGTCCCCGCTCTGGAGAGCTGCTGTGATGAGGTGCAGGGGCTCTTGCAGGGCCATGGTGATGCCCCCGTGCACACACACCCCAGACAGACTAGAAGGGAGTTAGATGGAATATGAGTCACCTCCTGGGGTGGAGGTGATGTGGGCTTCATGGTGTTAATAAATAATGGTGTTAGAATGCCGAAGAAGTGTGCCTGCGTGGGTGTGCTCCCAGCTGGTTGGGTCTCCCCAGGGCGATGGACTAATTTGGTCCTCAGAACAGTGCTGTGAGGTGGGCAGGGGTCTCCAAGGCTGTCAGAAAGTGGTGGTGCACTACCGAGAGCTGACAATAAGCACCACCCAGTGGCAGGTGCCCATCTACACTTTACAGGACCCGCTGGCCCACCACACTGACAATTTCCTCCGAGAGGGAAAGGTGCATTCCCCTCACACTGTGCTCCGGGTTCCCCGCCCACAGCCAGAACCGAGCAGCCCCTTTGTGCCCGTTTCTTACACTGGCCATGGGAATTCAAAGCGAGAACACGTAAGAAAGAAACTGTTAGGTCTGATCACATACCCCCTCCCCTGGGAACTGGCCTTTCGGCCACTGCACAATGGACATTCCCTTCCACTTAAATCACATCTCACTTAAGACCATCCTCTCTCCCCTCTGCACTTGCCCAGGATCTGGATCTGCACAGAGAAGTCTCTGCCCAGAAAAACCCGCCTAGAGGCCTTTCAAATCTCTGACTCCCCGTCCCTGGGTGCTGGCACCATTTGGGGGCTCAGCCCATCTGGTATCCAGATGACCTAATAAATTCAAAATCCCTCACCACTTTGGCCTCATGCGTTCCTCCTTCGGCAACCATAGCAGAAACAAAACAAAAATAATAAACTGAGACCACATACTTGTTTTCAGCTCTCAGCTTGGCACATAATACGTTTTCAGATTTTTGGTGATTGTTTTTATAAACTCATATTAGGGCACTGTCGGAGGAATTTGTGAACCCTGCCCACCCCTCCCCTATCCCTGGAATAAAGGGTCCCAGGCTCTATTCCAGTCAAGGGCAGGCACCTCGGTTCCAGACTAGATCCTGGGCCCTGATCCGGACATATGTGCATGGAGGTTTCTCTCCCCCTCCCTTCCACTCTCTCTAAAAATCAATGGAAAACTATCATCGGGTGAGGATTAAGAAAGCATAAAAAGCACCATTAACTTTAGTCAAGCAGCTGGGAAGAAGATCCAAAAGGTGGTTAGAAAAAGCCAGAAGATGGGAAGAGGAGCTCCCTGCAGGCCACGGGAAGGGCCTGGTGCTGAAGGACCAGAGCCTCCCCTCCTCTGGCCCTTCCCCGCATCTATCTCATTCAGAGCCCTCTGGCACCTTCCTCCCCTCCCCTCCCCCGCCACAGGGGCTGCAGGCCCAGCGGCCGGAGGGGGCTCGGAAATCTCGGGGGGTCCCCCCACTTCACTCCTGCCTCGTGGGGACTTCGCAACCCCTGGGAGGGGGCAACAGTGGGTGAGCCCTTAGGGCGTTAGTTTGCTGCTCTCCGCCGCTGGCGATGCATCTCCAGCTGCCCGCCCACCGCCGCCCAATGCCCGGCTGCGCGGAGGCTTAGCCTCGTAGGGCGGACGCACCCGCCGGGCCCTCCGGCCCGCGCCGCCCCGGCCAGAAAGCTCGCCCCACCCGCCGCCGCGGCGCCTCTGCACATGCGCCCGCCGCCCCGCATCTGCGCTGCGGGCACCCGCCCCTGCGCTCGTTCGGGGCGCACCCAGCGCTCTGGGGGCTGCGCCTGCCCAGGGGGAGCGGCCGCGTCGGGAAACTCCAGGAGGAGCTTCCTGGGCCGGCAGTGAGCGGAGGGCCTGGAACCAGCGCTGAGACCGGACCCAGAGTCCAGAGAAGACAGAGGAGGGGCCTTCCCCCCGGGTGTGTGGAGGGGGATGTGGGGGGGTCAGGGCGGGCCCCGATAGGTGGCCGGGTGTGGCTGCAGCAGGGTCCACTTCCCAGGCCGCCTGGCCACCGTCCCCCATCAAGAAGGGGAGTGGGAGGGAGAGGGAGGAGAGGGAGAGACCAGTGTTTAGTTCAGAAAGTTAAGAGGGGGCTGCTGGCTCTTGAAGGAGCCAGCCAGGACCCAAGGCGAGGCAGTCCCCCGCATTTCTTTTTTTTTTTTTTTTAATATATTTTATGATATTTTTACAGAGAGGAAGGGAGATAGAGAGCTAGAAACGTCGATGAGAGAGAAACATCGACCAGCTGCCTCTTGCACACCCCCCACCGGGGATGTGCCCGCAACCAATGTACATGCCCTTGACCGGAATCGAACCCGGGACCTTTCAGTCCGCAGACCGTCGCTCTACCACTGAGCCAAACCGGTTTCGGCAGTCCCCCGCATTTCCAGGGCGTCCCGTACTCACGCAGTGTCAACAAGCATATAGCATGTGGGCCACCCCTCTCCACGTTAAGGTGGAGAATGGACAAGCTCCTTCCCACAACTAGAGATCCACGTTCTTCCACACGACCGGTTCTCCACCAAAATTCTCCACCTAGGACACCCCACTGAGCAAAGAACTAGCATCCAAAAGCACCAAGCGTTCCATGAATGCCCCTTCACTTAGGGAACTAAACTCCAAGATGGATGCTTTGGTCTCCCAACAGAGCAACCTTCAACAGGGGGACACCACCCACCTCCACCTAAGCTGTCCACTCCACCAAGGGTAGTCTGAGACCACTAACCAGAAGCCCATAAACCCCATCCATCTGCAGACCCTAAAGTCAGGGTCTGTCCTGGACCCTCGGGTCAGAAATAGCAACAGCTCACTCACATTCAGAGTCCAGACAGCCCCACCTGCCTGCTCAGCCTCCATCCCAGCTTCCTGCGCCTGACTGCACACTCCGCAAGGGGTAGTCACCAGCCTACCCTCAAAAGCCGTTTATGCCGGTCCACCTTCAGGTTCCAATTTCTAGGTTTCCACACAGGACACCTCACTCAGCAAAGGTAAACCTCAGGCCCCCACGGAGAGCCACCTGCAACTTTGGCCCAGGCAGACCTTCCATTCCGGCACTCCCTCTCTATGAAACAAAGGACAACTGCCAAACCCTGCTCACCTACAGGCAGAACCACACCCACGTGCACACCGCGTGTCCAAGCCCAAGGTGTCCCTCAGTGTTCCCCAATCAACTAACTGCCTGTGGCCATCAAGTGAGGTGGCTGGAAGAGACTGCTACCTGGTGGAAGAGAAATACCTCGAACTAGTCCTCATTGGTGTTGCCGAAATGCCTGCGTAGTCTGCTGATGTCCTTAGAGAACATCATCACCAAGATGTTCTCTAAGAATCTAAGCCCAGAAAGTGCAGGGAGTGAGAAAATGTGGCCTCACAACACCCACAACAGCCCCTCCCCTGTCCCCTCTTCCCTTTTCTGGCAGCCTTGGTCTCAGCCCTGGCTCCCAGGTGGTGCCCCAACTGCCAAAGAGGGAAGAAGCAGTTCCAGCGGTAAGACAGATAAAGCGTCAGAAATCAGGACAAGAACCTGAATCCAGAAGAGGGCGTTTTGGTGCAGGAATGAGAAATCCGAGGCCACTGGCTAGGTGAAAACCAACTTCCAGGTCATGGGACTGTGAGGGCAGAGGTTGACACTTGTCAGAGGCGGATTCTAAATCAGTGGTTGGTGGCTGGGTGCTGAGGCCTGACCAGCTTGGAGGTATTCACAGCATGGCCCTTTGGATGGCTCACTGTGTCCACTGTGGTGGGCACATGGCCTGGAGACCTTTGCCCTGCAGTCCACTTCAGCCTGATATCCTGGTGTCATGTCACTTGGGAGTCTTTTTATTCTAGGAAGTTTGGTCCAGAGGGAGCAAAAGATGCCATGCCTCAGAACAGATGCAGGAGCGGTGGTGGCTGGGTACTAGTTCTGGAGGAAACCCAGTCCCTGGCTGTCCTCTGGGCTGGAGGAGGTGGGGGCATTACAACAGGCTGAGCTGTGGTGTGGGCAGGCGGCAGGCCAAGGTTTGTGCTCTGGCTTTATGGTGAGGTGCCGGTGCTCCTGGAAGACTCTGCCTTATAGGCCACATGCCAACGTGGGCAGGGCTGAAATCCCCAAGCATTCCCCACCTCCGACAGTACAGGAGGTAGTTGAGGTGGACCTCGGGTCACATTCTAGAGTGGAGGTGGTGTGAGCTTCATTGTGTGAGTTTTAAATAACCAATAGTGTTGGGATACCAAAAGGGTCCCCAAATGGGTGCTGTTCAGTGCAGGATAGCGGTCACTGCACCCTCTCATTGCACTCTCCGGAGGCTAAGGGACCAGCAGGTGTAGCAGAACCCACAGGCCAAAGCTCCATCTGGGATCTGAGTGAGAAGACTCAGATGGTGGGACATTCTGTGGCTTCAAAGCCACGTGTTATCTCATTTGGTGAAGTTGTCAGTTCGTTTCCCTGGCTCAAAGTAAAATCACTTTGGGTCTTAGTTTAATTCTGAGGCTGAATTACATCAAGCCGCCAGGAACTGGGCTGGGTGTGGTCCTGAGGCAGAGACGTTTGTTGTCAATGTGCCAGCTGACCGGGAAGCTGAGCTAATGAGCAGCAAGGGAGCACCCAGCCGGGAGCTCAGCTCTGGGCCTGCGGGCAGGCCAGAGCCTGGCCTCCAGTCCCAACCCCTCTCCTCCTGCTCAGGGGTAGTGCAATGTCTGGGAGCTGGCCCAACTGCTCCACAAAGGTCACCTCACCCCATAAAAGCAGATGGCTTCATCTATGTTTCTCTATCCCTCTGTAAAAAATCAGTAAAATATATTTTTTAAAAGAACAAAAAAAAAAGATGGCCTGCAGGAAGTCCAGGCAGATGTCTCATATTTAATTCTCCTAAGGACTGTCCAGATTGTGCCTTAAGGCAGGCTCTGCCCAGTCCTCAGGGTTGGAGGGGGTCAAGGACACAGCTGATGATAAAAGGCTGGTCATTTCACCCAGGCAGGCAAGCTCCCGGGGCTGCACTCAGGACACCAGCAGCAGGGCTTGAGGTCTGTCCCCTGGAGCCCGACCTTCAGTGACCCAGTCTGTTCCCACCTCTGTAAGGTAGACCCTTGTTTACCCACTGACAGGCAGCTGAGCGAATGGAGTGGAGTGAGGGTTGTGAAAGCCCTCAGGGAAGTGTTTCTCAAGAGCTGTGACTTGTTCATTGTATCCTTGAAACATGGCACACTGTGGTACAGATAAGATGATCTACTACTTTCTGTAACTTTTTATCATCATTGATTACTATTTTCCACATCACATTTTATATATACCTATCTCTTGAACATCAGCAGACTACTCAGGCATTTCTGTAATTTTAACTATGGCTATCAAACTTACAGCTCAACAAACTGCATTAGGAATTTGTAAGTATATTCTACTGAAGATGTGCTCATCACTTACTTTGTCTTGGAAAATAATAGAATAATACAACTAATAGTGTTAAGCAGTTAGAACTCAGCTGTAAGGTAAGGGTTAAAAGGTGAGATACCAGTGAACAAAAGGCAAAGCCAATTAACATAAATGTCTTCACTTATGGAAAATTTTTTTTAAAAAGCTCTACTTTCTACAGACACAATAGAAAAAAATGCATGTTTTAGTAACCAACCTGAACTCTACACAGCACCCGTGCTTAGTTACATGACCAAAAGGTTAAGACAGTGCCATCTATGCAATGTGTACTCACATCTCAGCTGAGCAAAGCTAGTATTTAAACTGTACCGATATCATGTATATCATTTGGCTTAACATCTCCAACTAAGAGACCTTACATTAGGATGTATTATTTCAGAGAAATGAACTCTTGTAAAAATGCCTAGGTCTTAAATTCTTAACTTTATAGTTCAACTATTACCATGAAGGCACAATATACCTCTATTTTCAGAGTAAGAATAATCCACCACAATTGAGTTATAGATAGGTCTTTATTTAAAGAATCTCATCTGCCAACTTAGCGTTTTCCACCAACACGGGGAGCAGAAACCTTCACAGGCTTCACAATCTTTTGCTTAGGCGCCGCCTTTGTGGGAGCCTGTAAAAAGATACATCATGTGGTATTATTCCATGCAACTTTCTTTTTTAATCACTTTTTTGCAACTCTTATGCCTAGTGTGGGATATGGAATTGTATCCTAACAAAAAGGACATTAGTCATATAGGACAAATACCAATTTCTGTTTGTATGGTTTTTTTCTATGCTTATCTAAATTGGTAATATTGAGAAAAGCTGTGTAAAATGTTATTGACAACTTTTCTGTAAATTTAAAATTTCAAAATAGGCTTTAACAAAACAACCAGAAACCAATTATGAACATCATTGCCATTAGAGCCTTGCACTGAATTCTTAAAAAACCCGGATCTTATTATTTACCACAATTTGGACTAAAAGTAAGTTTTCCTTCTGGATAGTATGGCTCAATGGTTGAGCGTCGACCTATAAACCATGAGGTCCTGGTTTGATTCCCATGCCCAGGTTTGCAGGCTTGATCCCCAGTAGTGGGTGTGTAGGAGGCAGCCAAATGATTTTCATTGATGTTTCTTACTTCCTCTTCGAAATCAATAAACACACACATTTTTAAATAAGAAGTCCAAGACAATTCCACAATTACCTTAGCAGCAGCCATTGCTGTCTTTTTAGATGCTTGCTTAGCCTTTTTTGCTTCCTTGGCAGCCCTATGGGGTTAAAAATAAGGCAAAGTGCTTTACTCTTTAAGGATACAGATTATTAACAAGGAACTAGATTGTTTTGGAAAAGTAAAATGATCATATTCTTTCCCTATCCCCGATTATTTTTAAGATAAGCCCAAGTCAGTTTAACATATACTAGAAATTGTACAGCAGCATTCATTGCATGTATAAATTTCAACAAATCACTTCGAGCCAAGCATGTCAAACTTGTGGCCCAATATGCTTGACTGTATCATAACTCCTGATTATTAAACCTTAATAATGCTCATAAGGAAGGCTTCCTCACCTGATAGCTTGTTCTCGCTGAGCTTTCCTAACTTCAGGCTTCTGGTTCCTTTTGGCCATTATATCAGCAAGAGATGCACCAGTGATGGCCCTCTGGAATTTGACTGCACGGCGGGTTCTTTTCTTTTGGATTTCTTCCTACAAAACAAAAAGACAGGGGAGACACTTATGAATCTTTCTCCATGAATTTGGGTGAGAAATGAATCAAGTCTTTGAGGCAGGGTAAATAAAGTTTCTTAAGATTAGCATTTGTCTCCATCCACTTGGGTGGCTGTAACAAAATACCGGACTGAACAGCTTATAAACAGAAATTTATTTCTCACAGTTCTGGAGGCTGGAAGTCAGGATCCACATTCTCAGGTGAGGGCTCTCCTGCTGTAGCTGTATGCCACATGTTGGAAGGGGGTAGGGAAGCTCTCTAGGATCTCTTATTTAAACCATCTATTACAAATCCTGACCATTGTTTACTACAAAAAGTGAAACTCTAAAAAAGTTAACTGGATAGTACTTGGAAAAAACAGGAACATTTGTGGTTACACTAAAATGCTCATTTTTACTTTAAACTTTTTACTGTAATGAAATCTTCTATAAAATTCCACTACTTGCTTATTTACATGTTTTTCCATCTCAAAAACATTTTAAAAGTATTTTTCTTATTGTGGTGAAATATATAGATCAAACTGACCATTTTAAAGCATTTTGTGTATAATTCAGTGACATTAAATATACCCACAATTATGTGCAACCACAACTATTAATCTCCAGAACTTTTTCATCAACCCAAACAAACTTTGCACCCATTAAACAGTAGCTTCCTCTAACCTTTACTTTGTCTTTATGAATTTGCATACTTTATGTACCTCATAAAAGTAGAATCACAGAAGCTGGAAGCTTTTAAGGCTGAATAATATTCCACTGTATGCATATAAGACATTTTGTTATTCACAAATCCAGTGAGGGGACATTTAGGTTGTTTCCTTTCGGCTATTGGGAATAACAGTGTTACAAACAGCAAAGTACAAGTTCTCTGCATACACTCCAGCTTATAATTCTCGTGGGTATATAGTTAGAAATGGAGTTACTGGATTTCACAATAGTAATTGTTTAGCCCTAGCCGGTTTGGCTCAGTGGATGGTGTAGGCCTGTGGACTGAAGGGTCCCAGTTTCAATTCCAGCCAGGGACACATGCCCGGGCTGTGGGCTCCATCCCCAGTGAAAGCGTGCAGGAGGCAGCCTATCAATGATTCTCTCTCCTCATTGATGTTTCTATCTCTCTACCACTCTCCCTTCCTCTCTGAAATCAATAAATATGTTTTTAAAATAAACAAAATTTTCTAAGAAACCACCAAACCGTTTTTCCCCAGTGCCTGTGCCATCTTGCACATGGGTTCCAATGTCTCCACATCCTCATCAGCATATGGCCATCCCACTGGATGTGTCAAATCCCAAGCCTCCTGCATACTAATCCTACTGTCACAGCCCTGAAACCTTGTCTCAAAAATCTCCATCTCGCTAGAAGAACGCTTCAAAAAACACCCAGTCTTGAGGACCATCAGGGGAGTCGAAAACTCCACTGACATCTATGCCTATAAATGTCACAAAAACCAAGTTACTGTAATAATTACTTAGCTCCCATTCACTGTAACACCTTAAATTCTTCCAAGTGCCCTATACCCACGTATGTTTAATGTAATTTACCTGACTTCGGCAAAGGGATGCTTCAGATTTTAACTTGGCATTTACTGTGAGACTAATAAGAAATATAAGGAGACACTTCACAATAATCATTTTCACTCCACTGTTTGACGGTTGACACTTTCCCACACGGTCTCCTTCAGTTACAATTTTCCAGAGCAGCGACCCATGGTCAGAGCTTAACCAACTCCAGAGGTTGCCCGCCACATCAAGGCGGGCTCCACTTACCGACTGTCCCTTTTTGTGCTTTCTCCTGTAGAGCACAGTCCAGTTTATCTGCCGAGGGTTCCTCTTGGAAAGGAATGCCGACTCGCATTTTGCATTAAGAAACTGGAAAACCTGTGGCGACAAGGTCCGAGTACACAAGTTACCTCCTCAACGAGGCGCAGGAGGGAAAGGCCGGGCTGGGAATCCTTGGCAAACTCACTTATAGTTCGACACCCTTCCTCATCTTACCAGACCGAGGCCCACAGAGACCTGAGGGCCAGTGTCACACAACTGGCAGGTAACTAACTGGGTGGCACCGCGGACGCCCGCGTCGGGTCCCGTCATTTAGGAGCCGGCAACGCCGGGCGCCCGCAGCCGGGGGGCGGGGCGCCACCTTCCCGGAGGCATCTGGTTCCGGTCCCGCCCGGGATGCCAGGCGGCCCGATATTCATGGAACAGCCAGACTTTATGGCCCATTTTCCTCACCCCGGGACACTCAAGGCACACAAACTCCTAATTTCCCGCCTGACTCACACCAGACCAAACGTCCCGATTTCTTCCGAAAACCGGGACCAAATTGTTAAAAATCGGGACTGTCCCGCCAAAAGCGGGACGTCCGGTCACCTTAGCTTAGACTAGGATTCTGATCCCGACCACCGCACACAGGGTCCCTCTCGGGGCCCGAGAAGGCCGGGGTACATGAGCCGCCCGGCCCGAACCGGTCCCCCTTCGGAGCACACGTCACCTTCCCGTCGGTCCTGGCATAGCGCCGCCCGTGTCCGGGGTAGATCTTGTACCCACTGAAACTGCACAGCTCGACCCTGCAAACGGAAGCGAAAGCGCGTCAGGGAGGGTGTCTACGGCAGGGGCAGGCCATGGCGGGCCGCCGGGGAGGCCGTCTGCCCGCGATGGAGAAGGATTGGGATCAAGGCTCTCGCTTACTTCATAGCTGCGGCCGCCGGGGAGCAGGCAGGATGGCGAAGAGGAAGGAGAGGATCACGGGAAGGACGTCAGGAGCGCAAATCAGCCCGGGCGCTCGGTGATGACGTCACGCGCGGCGCCGGCGGGGCCAATGAGGCGGGGCCGCCTTCCCTCGGGGGAGGGAATTCCGGGGGAGGCGGCGGGGGCTCTGGGCCGCGGGCACCTGCCGCCCGGCGGGGGTGTCGGAGTCTTTCTCCCCTGCGGTCCCGGGGGGCGCTGGGTGGGCGGAGCGTCATCCCGGGAGTTTGGGGAGGTGTCACATGCCTGGGTTTCTGGCTGGATCCCCCAGGGGGGCCTGCGGGAGGCAGCCCATGGATGGGTGTTTCACATCAGTGTTTCTCCCCCCCCCCCCTCTCTAAAATCAATGAAAACATTAAAAAAAAAAAGAAGAAGAAATGACCCAAATATTTCCCAGAAGCGTTTTAAATAGTGTCACAAAGTACAGGTTTAAAACACCCTCCATAATTTTTAAAAAATACATTTTATTGATATTTTACAGAGAGGAAGGGAGAGGGACAGAGAGCTAGAAACGTCGATGAGAGAGAAACATCGACCAGCTGCCTCTTGCACACCCACTTCCGGGGATGTGCCCACAACCAAGGTACATGCCCTTGACCGGAATCGAACCCGGGACCTTACAGTCCGCAGATCGACGCTCTACCACTGAGCCAAACTGGTTTCGGCCATAATTTTTTTTTTTTCCTGACTTGATCGTTACACTCTCTTTTATAGGTAAAAGGCAGCTGTATTCCATTCTCTTTATTTATTTATGGAGCAATTCTGCACCAGCGTCGGTGCTCTTCTCAGCTCTATATACCTTCTCTTCACTGCTGCTTCGCCTTTGCACATACTTCACCTGCTGTATTAAATTCCTGTGGTTGCTATTACAAATCACTACAAAACTGGTAGCTAAAAAATTGGAAATGTATTTTCTTTCAATTCTGGAGGTCAGAGGTCAGAAATCAGTATCACTGGACTGAATCCAGGTCTCTGTGCTCCCCCCACGATGTGCTCCTCAGGTGTAGGCGGGGGCTTGCCTTTTTACACGCTACTACCTGAGGGCCCAGCAGGCTGGGCAACCCCAAGACTCAGGCGTGGACTTCAAGGAGGCCTTTGAAAGCAAAGCCCAGTAAGCAGGTTAGAAGATGACAGGTTTAATAGTTGTACAGCGTTAGGAATTATGAAGCTTTCTTTAACATTATGAAGCTTTAAGGAGGACTGATTGAGTGAGGGGTTGCAGGGCTCCACCCGCAAGGGCCAACACCTCCACCCTTGGCAGGACCCAGTTGTTACAGGTGTTAACGGAAAAAAACCATTGAAACCTGTAAAGAATTTTTGTGAGTTTATTTGAGCCAAACTGTCAATTGCCGGGAAGCAGAACCTCAACGGATTGAGATAATGCTCCGGAGAATGGCAGGTTACATTTCTATATTTATACATTGCAATCAAAGGAGGGACATAGGTGGGTTACATGAAATTCATTGGTGATGGAGTAAGGAGGCGGGAGAAAGCAAGCCGGTGGGAAACCTCTGGGATAGGGTAAAAGGTGAAATGATAGACATGAGCTTCTTTTAACTCCAATGCCATTAACAGTTGACAATCAACTTGATAACAATAACAATGAGGGAATGTCTTAGGGCCATTTGTTGTGCCCTCAGGGGTCGGGGTAAAGAGGAAGCTACAAGTTACTCAGACATCTCACAGATAGGTTATCTCAGAGGCGGGAAGGCAGATGGGCTCAGTAAAGCTCAAAGCTGATCTTTGTCTGGGAAAACATTGGCCTAGAATATGACTGCCCACTATAACCTGTTGGTAGTAAGATATTTAATTTTCAGACCATCCTTTGTGGTTACTTCAGGTCTCTGACTCTGCAAGACTGCCACGCAGGCCTTCCCTGAGCTCATCAGGTCAGCATGTGGCTCTTTTCGTTCTCACAGGGAACGGAGCTGTGAAAGCTCAGAGCGCGATGGTTGGACCGAGGGTGCTACGGGCAGCTGTGGCCCAGCCGCACTCCCGGCGCCGCGGTGACCGTCCCCATCCACAGGCTGTGGGCCTAGCCGCTCTGCACTGGGCGCCGTGCCACCCCTCCTGGGCCACGGCGAGGCCAAGCCACTGGCCGCGTGCTCGCCATCTAGGTACTGCCATGGGAAAGTCCTCGAGAGACCTGCTACCAGGACCAGTGACCCTGGTCATGGCAAGCTCGGAGGAGCTCAATGAGGACCTGAACCTCTTCACTCCTCCTGCAGGCATCCGATCCCTGGCCATGCCTCCATGCAGGATGTGACCCAGATGTTTGGGGGACCACTTGCTCTCACCAGTGCCAACCTCAGCTCCCCGGCCAGTTCTCTGAATGTCCAGGAGTTTCAGGGCCTCAGTCCTCAGCTGCCCCCGGTAATTGATAGGGGGACAGATTGGGGATGGCAAGAGCCTTGAGTGTCACCTCAGCTCAGCTTTGGTTGACCTGTCTGTGCCGGGAAGTGTGGCATCATTCGTCCTGGAAAATACGATGGCTGCTCCCCTTCCAGGGATCCTGCTGCTGAGTCGTGGGCGAGAGGAGGGCCCAGGGACTGATGTCGGACACTCTGTGTCTGCCCACTGGTGGCTGGCAGGCCTCATTTGCAGCGGCCACTGGGGCCACAGCGTCACTAGTCTGTCTGACTTTTAAGGCAGTTTGTCTTTTTAAAAATTGATTTCAGAGAGGAAGGGAGAGGGAGAGAAACATCAATGATGAGAGAGAATCATTGATCAGATGCCTCCTGCATGCCCCTTACTGGGGATCAAACCCACAACCCTGGCATGTGCCCTTGACCGGAATCAAACCTGGGACCCTTCAGTCCGCAGGCCGACGCTCTATCCACTGAGCCAAACTGGCTACAGCAAGGCAGTTTGTCTTTGTGAACATTGTAGCCAGGCCCCTGACGAAGCTGGTTTAGCTTCATACCTGGGGAAGAGGGCTATATTTATTGTCTGTAATTTCATATGCCAGCCAAAAGCTGAACAGAGACTTTAAGAACAACAAAATAAATAAAAAATAAAAGTAAAAAATAAAATAATGAAGCATTAAAATGAAAAAAAAAACATGAAGTATTCTTTTTAAAAAAATATATTTTATTGACTTTTTACAGAGAGGAAGGGAGAGGGATAGAGTTAGAAACATCAATGAGAGAGAAACACCGATCAGCTGCCTCCTGCACACCCCTTATTGGGGATGTGCCCGCAACTGGAATTGAACCTGGGACCTTTCAGTCTGCAGGCTGACGCTCTATCCACTGAGCCAAACCGGTTTCAGCTGAAGTATTCTTAAAATTAAAAAGGATAAAGCATTATTTTAAAAACTATACATCTAATTAAGCCTTCATATCTAACCACCAATTATATGAAATACTAGAGGCCCAGTGCACAAGATTTGTGCACTAGGGTGGGAAGGGAGGCGTGCCTCAGCCAGGCCTGTGCCATCTTGCAATCCGGGACTCTCGTAGTCTGGGGCTCTCACTGTCCAGGGCTCCTTGCTCCTTACCACCTGCCTGTAGTGGAGGCAGGTGGGAGAGGCTCCCACCACCACTGACTGTACTCACCAACCATGAACCTGGCTCTGACCACCAGGGAGAGCTCCTGCATTGAGAATCTGCCGCCCCCCCCCACTCCTCCCCCCCACTCCCTCCCACTCCCCCCCCCCCCCCGTGGTCAGTGCACCATTTGGTCTATTTGTGTATCAGGGTTTTATTATATAGGATAGGGGACAGAGGGACATGGGAAATGACTCCACAGGAGTGCAAGAGGCATCTACAAGGTAACTGAATTTCATTAACAGCGGCATGTAAATGGAGAGAGAGAGGGAGGGAAGGAGAGAGAGGTTGAGAGAGGAACCGATGGACAGGACTACTAGCTGCATAACTAATTTTCAGGGCCCAGTGTAATTTCCATGACCTCCAGTGTGGGGTCCTTTTTACCAAGAGCAGGAAAAGGATGCTGTTAAAGGTACTACAATATTTTACCTTTATTTTGCCATCTCTTGACCTTTCAGGGTAGGTATCTTTTTTCACTTGTTAGGAGGGGTGGAGAAGTAGGGTCAGCCATCCCTTCCACAGTCCTCCTGGCCCAGCCCGCAGCGAGCCAGCAATGCCCTGGGATGTGTTATGTACCTGGATCCAGGATGGGGCGGGTGGAAGGCAGGGCGGTGCTGCCAGCTTTGGAGAGAGGCAGGGAGAGGCGGAGGCTGGCAGCAGTGGACTGGGGAACCCCTGACTCTAGGACCGGCCCCTAGAGAGTGAGGAGGCCCCAGGAAGTGGGCCACCTGGGAGCTGAGGCTCCAAGTCCCAAGTTTGTGCTCTATCATCCCACTGAACTTCACCTACAAACGCAAATTTCAAGACAGCGACTGCAGAGCATTAAACCTCTGGCATTGGGTGCTCCTGAGCAGGCCATGAGTGAAGACACTGGCTGCACAACTGACTCTACCTAGAGATGAACAGAAATTCAACCAATTACAGTGTATGGATCTTATTTGAGGCACGATTTGAACAAACCAGCTGGACAGGCAATGAGGTAATACGATGTGAGGATTTTTGATGATATTAACATGTATTGTTAATCCTTTAGGTGTCACCACTGAACCGTCATGTTTAATTTTCAGTAGTTTACCTTTCCAGATACACACTAAATATTTACAGATGAAACAGCAGGGTGGCTGGGATTTTTCTTAAAATAACATGAGGGAGCCGAAACCGGTTTGGCTCAGTAGTCAACCTGCGGACTGAAAGATCCCAGGTTCGATTCCGGTGAAGGGCATGTACCTTGTTTGCGGGCACATCCCCAGTAGGGGGTGTGCAAGAGACAGCTGATCAATGATTCTCTCTTATTGATGCTTCTGGTTTTCTATCCCTCTCTCTTCCTCCTGTCTGCCTAGTTAAGCTGGCTAGCCACCCCTTGTCACTTGTATTCATCCACGTTTCCTCCATAGCCATGTGGCCACGCGGAGACCACCCTCAGTGGACTAATGGACGGCAGTGGGGAACACAAGCTAAGCTAGCCTGATGTTGCCCGGGACCCAGCTCCGACGTGCAAGCAGACTGTGGGCACTGGCTCTGATTTCAGCTCCACTGAAGCCCCAGTTATACCTCTTCTAGGACTGGACTAAGGGAAATGGGACTTTGGGAACCCAGGTGTAACTCCACAGAAATAAAGCTTTCTAATCACTGTATCTCATCTTCCCCCTGGGGCCTCTGGCAATGCTCATTCCAGTGGTACTCCACCTCACGAGCAAGGAGGGGAGGGGGAGGTGAGGCCCTTTCCTATCCTGAAACACAAGAGCTAAATACAAAGGTCTTAAACAGGTTTATTTTTGTTCTTCAGCTGCTGCAGTGAATCATCGTGTGATCCACACGCCAAAAGTAAGTAACTTTCTGGCAAACAAGCAAGCCACTTACTTTGGTTGCAGCTTCATTTCCTTCCTTTAAAAAAATATTTTATTGATTTTTTACAGAGAGGAAGGGAGAGGGATAGAGAGTTAGAAACATTGATGAGAGAGAAACATCGATCGGCTGCCTCCTGCACCGCCCCCACTGGGGATGTGCCCGCAACCAAGGTACATGCCCTTGACCGGAATCGAACCTGGGACTATTCAGTCTGCAGGCTGACGCTCTATTCACTGAGTCAAACTGGTTAGGGCTCCTTCCTTCCTTTTAAAATTTTAAACTTTTTCTGTGATGAGATGTTCTAATAACTTTTCTGTGATTTGGGGACACTGTGAAAACTTCTTGGTCTGGTAATGTCAACATATATTCATGCTTTTTTTTTGCTTTTAAAAAATGTTATTAATTTCAGAGAGGAAGGGACAGAGAGATGGAAACATCATGATGAGGGAGAATCATTGATCCGCTGCCTCCTGCACGTCCCCTACTGGGATCCAGCCCAAACCTTAGGCATGTGCCCTGACCAGGAATCAAACCATGACTAGGGCTCATGTCCTCTTAATACACCACTCATGTCCTAGCCGGTTTGGCTCAGCAGATAGACCGATGACCTGACTGAAGGGTCCCGGGTTCGATTCTTAATCTCCAGTAGGGGGCTGCAGGAGGCAGCTGATCAATGATTCTCATCATTGATCTATCTCTCTGTTCTTCCTTACTCTCTGGAATCAATAAAAATATACTTAAAAAACACACTACTCATGATAGGCACATTATTTTGATAGAAAGTTTCTTTTTCCACAGTACTTACCTCTATCAGCATTTCCAGAGAATGTTTTTCAGTGTTCAGAAAATCAACATCATTAGTGAACCTTAAATCAAGATTAAAAAAATGCATTTTCCTCGACAACTGGGATTTTCTTTTTGCCTTAATCATTAGGCATTACATAATTAATCTTTTAATTAGTTGTCTGTGTTGGTTCGCGCAAAGCATTGCGGTTTTCTTTTTATAAGGTAAACAATAATGTAATGGTCTGGGTGGGAATGTGTAGCCTATGCTGCCATCTAGCGGTGGTTTTTATTATCACACTATGATGAAGATCGTTTTAATGTCGCCCATTTTTTTCTCTGAAGCAGAGCAAGATTCTTCCAGTTCCTTGCTCCTATCACAACTGATTCTGTATCTTAGGAATGAAGTGGGAGGGAAATGAAAGAGGGTGGTGGAAAGGAAAGATACTGTTCCTGGGCTTTGTAAATTCTGGGAAACGAAAGAGAAAACATCATTTCTGAGTGAGAGCCAGGCATTTTGGAGGGCTAGACAATGCCCCCTACTGGCTGCTCTTGGCATAGACAAGTTACTATATTATTTTTCCTGGGTACCAAAGCAAAAAAAAAAAAAAAAAAAAAAAAAAGCGCCAATAAATTGTGCACTTAATTTCTCCAGACTTGGTTTCATCGCATATGCAAAACAGAATGATGGGAGTAGTCTAAATATTCTCCAAAGGTCTTTCCATATCAACACCCTGTGACTACAATTTCTTACTCAAAATGTTTTGTCTATGTGACATCACGCAGACACGTTGGGAAGTTTTTGGAGGCTTCCAGTGTGTTGTTGGTGGTAGATGTTCTCGAGCCAGTCTAAATAAGACCTTGGATTCCCTTTTGCTTTCTCTTTGTAAGCGAAATAATAGCCACATATTCCAAGATGAATATTGGGGACACAGTCATGTTATCCCAGTTTTCTCTGTGGCTTCCTGACAAAGGAATGAAACTGGCTGACGTCGTCAGAGTGGAAGAAGAGTGAACAGGAGGCAGTTTACATGAAGGAGAGCTTAAACCATTACAAAATTCAGCAGTGACCCCTTGATTCATTTTGTTTCCTGGTAGCTATCATTTGATAGTATAATTTGAAGATGTGGTTTTCTTGTTTTTTTTTTATTAGTATATTTATTTATTTTTATAATAATTTTTTTATTAACTTATTATCTGTGTACATATATTACCATTGCCCCCGCCCCCAAACATTCCCTCCCTCCCCAGAGTTTTGTGTCCATTGGTTATACTTATATGAATGTGTACAAGTCCTTCGGTTGATCTCTTATCTCCCCCATATTTCCCTCCCCTCCCCGCTGTATTTAGACAGTCTGCTTGTTGCTTTACTGTCACTATATCTATCTATGGTTCATCAGTTTATACTGTTTTTTATTATCCATAAATGAGTGAGGTCATGTGGTGTTTCTCTTTCATTGACTGGCTTATTTCACTCAGCATGATGTTCTCCAATTCCATCCAGGTTGCTGTAAATGATGAGAATTCCTTCTTTTTAATGGCTGCATAATATTCCATTGTGTAGATGTACCATAGTTTTTTGATCCAATCATCTGCTGATAGACACCTAGGCTGTTTCCAAATCCTAGCTATTGTAAATTGTACATGGCTTGCAAAGAAAGCACTAAAGGGATAAGGTTAAGGAGTTGATTCGCATTAACAGAAGCAGATGTCTTATTGTAATTAAACTGAAACTCTTAGAACCTTCTATGGGCCAATTTTTGTAGCCTAGCCATTGCCTTATTTATTTATTTATTTATAAATATATTTTTATTGATTTCATTGTTTGGCACGCCCCTTACTTGGGATCGAGCTCGCAACCTGGGCGTGTGCCTTGAACAGAATCGAACCTTCATTCTGCAGGCTAATGCGCTATCCACTGAGCTAAACCAGCTAGGGCTATTTTTACTTTTACGCAAACCATTTTCCACTTAAGATTCATAACTTATACACAACATAAATTTGCTTCTCATAATTTTAGATCCTGAAAGTCCAAGATCAGGGTACCAGTAGGGTCAGATGGCCTCTTTCAAGTTGCAGGCTTCTTACTGTATCCTCACGTGGTGGGAAGGATAAGGCAGCTCTCTTTTGGAAGGGCACTAATCCCTTTTCTGAGGACTCTGTCCTCATGAACTAATCACCTCTCAAAGGCCCCACTTACTAAAGCCATCATTTTTGGGTTAGGGTTATATGAATTGGCTGGGATGGGGGTAGGGGGGAACACATACGTGAACCATAGCAATATGAGATGGAATTTTTATTTTATTTTTATTTTTTTATTTTAATAAATCTTTATTGCTCAGATTATTACAATTGTTTCTACTTTTTCGCCCCCAAAGCCCCCCACCACCCAGTTCCCATCCCCTTACCCCCTCTCCCCTCCATTGTCCTCATCCATTGGTTACACGATCCTAATACAGTCTCTTACTGCACCCCCACCCCCTTATCCCCCTGATAATTATCAGTCCACTCCTTTTCTTTGCCCCTGATTCTATTATATTCACCAGTTTATTCTGTTCCTCAGATTTTTTCTTCTTCTTTTTTTTCCCCCCCTCGTATTTGAATTTCAAGTGGGACACTCTCATTTGTTTTTGTAGGGAAATACAACAAAGTGTTCTGTAGCAAATGGCTGCAGACTGTCCAAATTTCTCAGGACCACACGAATAGAATCCTCCTCTGGTTCACATCGCTCCTCCGGGATACATGGCTCCCCCGGGCCCCGGGTCACATGGCTCCTCCAGGTCGCACGGCTCCCCTGGGTAATACCGTTCCTCCGGGTCACGCGGTCCCTCTGGGTCACATGGCTCCTCCGGGTTCGTTGATCGATGTTTTCTTATCCTGAATCCCCCGGGGCCCGGGCCCACTGCTGCAGGCGAGCAGGAGGACAACGAGGGGGAAGAATGGGGAGGCTCCGGCCGACTCCACCATAGTAACCTCCGCCGCTCACATTTCACACATTCAGGCTTTCAGAGTCCCCCGGGTTTAGGTGTTTAGAGTCCCAGGCCGCAAAGAGTGTTCTGGGTACAACCTCTAGGTCCTCTGTCACGCTCCACAAGTAGGTCTGCTCCGCCTTGGCGCTGGCTCTTGGGGGCTCGGCGGGGGCTCCAGCCCGGCAGTGGGGGGACGGACGGCGATGGGCTTGCTCGGGCCCCAGTGGAAGGCGTGGCTGTGGCCTGGCGCTGGTTCCCTCGCTCCCATGGAGGGCAGGCCGGGAAGGCTGCGGGTGCGGAGGCCGGGCTCTGAGGGGCCGCTCCCTGGGCCCGGGGCGGGGCAGACTCCGCTCTCCGTGGGCCTCCCTCACCGGCGGTGGCGGCGGCTCTGCTGCAGCTTTAAACTCCACATGGTGGCAGTGGCGTTTCTCCTTCTTTCTAGTTGTAGATATCCCATTCTGCCAGCTTTTTTTGTGGTTTTGATGTAATCCTTTTCGATTTTAGTTTTTTTTTTTTTTTAATTATTGATGAGGCAGCAGCTTAGGAGACTACCTAGGCCACCATCTTGATTTGAGTCCCTGAGATGGAATTTTTAGAAAAAAGCCTGAACTGACAACATAAATCTGGGAGTTTTTAGCACATGTATGGCTTTTAAAATCTGGAGAATGGATGGTATGCTGAAGGAGGGAGTCGATAGGACAAAACGAGTGCTAAAGTACCGAAGTTCTGAGATCAGATAGAGGGTCTGTTGTTAATCCTCACCCGAGGATATTTTCCCATTGATTTAAAAAAAACAATCTTTATTGTCGTGGCTCAGTTGGTTGAACATCATCCCATGCACCAAGAGGTCACAGTTCAATTCCCAGTCAGGGCACATGCCTGGTTTGTGAGCATAGTCCCTAATGAGAGTATGCAGGAGGCAGCTGAGCGATGATTCTCTCTTATCATTGACTAGAGGCCCGATGCATGGAATTCGTGCATGGGGGGGAGGGGTGTGTGTGTGTCCCTCAGCCCAGCCTGGAATCCCTCTCCAATCTGGAATCCCTGTCACAATCCAGGACTGCTGGCTCCCAACCGATCACCTGCTTGCCTGCCTGATTGCCCCCTAACCACTCCCCTGCCAGCCTGGTTGCCCCTAACTGCTCTCCCTTGCAGGCTTGTTCCCCCCAACTGCCCTCCCCTGACAGCCATCTTGTGGCAGCCACCTTTAACCACATGGGGGTGGCCATCTTGTGTGTTGGAGTGATGGTCAATCTGCATATTACCTCTTTATTATATTGGATATTTCTCTCTCTCCCTCTCTCTGAAATCAATAAAAAATATTTTTAAAAAAGGAACCATGAGATAAAGGCAAAAGTCTTCAGATGTGAAATTAAAATAATCATCTTTGTTCACATTAGGCATATTATTTTGCCAAGTCATTAAATAAACTCAAATGATAATGATATTGTGTTGGATTAAGGGGATTTAACTCCTAACCTCATTTCTTTGCCAAGGACCGAGCTGAGAGTTTACTGAGTAGAGGATCAAGCATCTCACTAAAGAACCTTCCCTGCAAAGCGGAACCAAAGGATACAAACTGAAAATGAAAAGAAAACAACCCGCTTTGTTTCCCCTAAATCGTTGATGATCCAGACAGATGTTTGCCTGTAGGCGGTGTGAATTGAATCTGCTAAAACAGAAGACCAGCACTGAAGGCACTGTCTCTCTTTCTTCCTTGGCACACTTTATGTTTCCCAAGACCCAGGAGCAAACTGGTAACCGTATTGTTTGCATCCACAGCATTCCTTTCTTCCGGAGGAGATGATCCTGGCTTCCCTCCTTCACCTGCATCCGGACCGCCGGCTGCCCAGGGCAGTGGTGCTGCTGAAGTCAGGATGTCCGCCAGCCCCGCTCCCTTCGCTGATGTGACTGGTGAGCGTCCATCCTGTGGATGCAGGGACAGCCCGCTCCCCTCCAGCTGCCTCCGACGTTCGGGAACCTAGAAGCAGCTCTGAAATGGAGGCACATCTTTGTCTCTGGAGTCAGCGTTCGCTCAGAATAAATCACCTCTGGCTGGCGTCCGAAGGAGCACCACCTTGGATCTCCGCCGGCATTTGTTTGCTTATTTTTTTTGGAGACAACAGATAAAGGGCTCACATAGGCATCTCTTTTAGGGATTGTATTTCCTCAACAAGTAAAGCTTTTAGAAGTAACATGTTACTGAGGAAACTTAATGTTTCTTCAGTTTTTTTAAAAAAAAAACATTTTTTTATTGATTTCAGAGAGGCAGGGGGAGGGAGGGAGAGATCGAAACATCAATGATGGAAGAGAATCATTGATTGGCTGCCTTTGAGTAATAGTCTAAAAAACAACTTTGAAAGTTCAGTACGGTGTATGGTTTCATATATTGATGAGATAGTATTGAAAGCCTTTAAAGCCAGCTGTTGTTTTTCAAGAATAGTTTGAAACATCATTGAATGTCTATACATTATCATTATGATCTGTCATCAATAATTGAGAATGTGTTTTGGTGGCTAGTAGGGGAGCATACCTCATTACTAGAGTGATCAGTTCATCCCAATCTGCTGGGGATTTTATTTATTTATTTATTCATTTATTTATTTCATTAAAAAATTTTATTAAGGTATTTATATGTGTACATAGCTTACCCCCCCCCCCCATACATGCCCTCCCTCCCCAGAGTTCTGTGTTCGTTGGTTGTACTTATATGCATGCATACCAGTCCTTCGGTTGTTCTCTTATCTCCCCCCAGGTCTCCTTCCCCTCCCCGCTGTCATTTGACAATCTGCTTGTTTTATGGTGACTTTCTCAGGATCACACGAATAGAGTCCGCTCCTCCTCTGGTTCACACCGCCCCTCCCCCCAGGTCCCACCGCTTCCCTGGGGCACACAGCTCTCCCGGGACACATGTCTCCCCCCGGGGCACACGGCTCTCTTGGGACACATGGTCCCCCTGGGGCACACAGCTCACCCGGGGCACACGGCCCCTCTGGGGCGCTGGGGTCGTGAACTGGAGGCACCACACTAGCTCCTTACTAGCACGGCGGGTGGGCTGGGACAGCTGTGGGCGGGGAGACTGGGCTCCAAGGAGTCTCAGCGGAACAGCTGCTGACAAGGAGGCCAAGCTCCGAAGCTGCCCACTCCCTGGGCCTGGGGTGGAGTGAGCCCTGTTCTCGGTGGGCTTCCCTCACTCACGGCAGCGGCGGTGGGTGCAGCGGAGGCGGTGGCTTTTGTGGCTCAATTTCCACTGTATTTTTAAAGTCCACATGGTGACAGCGGTGCCCCTCCCTGGGGTCCCGGCAGAGGCTCTGGGTCGGCCCTGCGGCCTCGGGCCCAATGGGCGAAGGGCTCGTCGGGGCCGGAACAGAAGGCGCCGTGCCATCTCCTCACCAGTACTGCAGGCGGGCTGAGATCGCTACGGGCGGGGAGACCATGCTCAAAGATGTCTCATTCAGGGTGGAAGCAGAGCAGCTGCGGACGTGGAGGCTAAGTTCTGAAGCCGCCCACTCCCTGGGCCTGGAGTGGAGCTAGCTCTGTTCTCGGCGGGTTTCTCTCGTTCGCGGCGGCGGCGGTGGGTGCAGCAGTGATGGTCACTCCTGTGGTTCAATTTCCCCTGTAGTTTTAAAATCCACATGGCAGCAGTGGCAGAAGCTTCGGCCCGGCCATGCGGTGGCGGAGGAAGGACTCGCCGGGGCCAAGAATAGAAGGCGCTGCACCAGCTCCTCTCCAGCACGGCGTGTGTGGAGGCTGGGCTGAGATGGTTGCGGGCGGGGAGACCGCCCTCAAAGGTGTCTCGTTCCGGGCAGGAGCCAAAGGCGAGGCGGAGGCTCGGCATCGGCTCCCTCGCTCCCACAGCGGGCCGGCCGGGATGGCCCACTCCCTGGGCCCAGGGCAGAGCAAGGTCTGGCTTCCCTCATTCCCTGCGGCAGCGGCTCCCGCGGGTCCAGTTCCACTGTAGTTTTAAACTCCACATGGCAGCAGCGGCGTCCTGCTTTGTGTCTAGTTGTAACCATTCCATTCTGCCAGCTTTCCTGTGGGTCTGGTGCATTCCCTTTTGATTTTAGCTGTTGTTTTTTTCCAAATTGTTGATGAGGTGGCAGCTTACTACCTAGGCCGCCATCTTCTCTCTCTCATCTTTAATATTTCTCTCTCTCTGTCCCCCTTTCCTTTACTCTCTAAATTCAATGAAGATACCGTATTTTTCGGGCCATAAGACGCAATTTTTCTTCACCAAATATGCAGTCCCCAGGGACACGGGAGGTCCCGGGGGACCCGCTGCCGCTCTGCAACTCGGACCATAAGACGCAGGCACTACTTCTATTCGGACCATAAGATGCAGGCACTTTTCCTCCCACTATTTGGTGAAGAAAAGGTGCGTCTTATGGTCCGAAAAATATGGTATGTCCAAAAAAATTAAAAATAGAACTGCCATATGATCCAGCAATTTCACTTCTGGATGTGCACTTCCATATTCACTGTGTAGCCTTATTTACAATGGCCAATATATAGAAACAACGTAGGTGTTCATAAATAGATGAGTGCACAGAGAAGATGTGAGATACACACACACACACACACACACACACACACACACACACACACCATGGAATATCATTAAACGATTAAAAAATTGAAATATTGCCAATTGTGACAACATGGATGGACTTTCAGGGCATTATACTAAGTAAAATAAAGCAGACAGAGAAAGACAAATATTATATGATCTAATTTATATGTGAAATTTACAAAACAAAACAACAACAAAAACCAAGCTTATAGATAGAGAACAGAGGCAGGAAGTAAGGGGTGGGCAAAGAGGGTGAAGGGAGTAAAAAAGTAAAAACTTTCAGTTATAAAATAAATAAGTCATGGGATATAATGTACATCATGGTAACTAGTTAATAATACTCTGTTGCATATTTGTTATCTTATTGTTCATATATTTTATCTTTTTCTTCTTTCTCTTTTTTTTTTTAAAATATATTTTATTGATATTTTACAGAGAGGAAGGGAGAGGGATAGAGAGCTAGAAACGTCGATGAGAGAGAAACATTGACCAGCTGCCTCTTGCACACCCCCTGCTGGGGATGTGCCCGCAACCAATGTACATGCCCTTGACCGGAATCGAACCCGGGACCCTTCAGTCCGCAGACCGACGCTCTACCACTGAGCCAAACCGGTTTCGGCTTCTTTCTCTTCTTAAAGACTACCCTTCAACATTTCATGTAATCCTGATTTGGTGGTGATAAATTCCTTTAGCTTTTTCTTGTCTGTGAAGCTCTTTATATGACCTTAAATTCTAAATGATAGCTTTTCTGGGTAGAGTAATTTTGATTTGTGAAGTTCTTTCTATTCATCACTTTGAATATTTCTTGCCACTCCCTTCTGGCATAGTTTCTGTTGAGAAATCAGCTGACAATTGTATGGGTGCTCCCTAGGTAACTAACTGCTTTTCTCTTGCTGCTTTTAAGAATCTCTCTTTGTCTTTAGCCCTTGGAATTTTAATTATGATGTGTCTTGGTGTGGTCCTCTTTGGGTATCTCTTGTTTGGGACTCTCTGTGTTTTTTGGACTTATAAGTATTTCTTTCACCAGGTAGGGGAAATTTTCTGTTTTCTAACAGGTTTTCAATAGTTTGCTCTACCTCTTTTTCTGGAACCCCATAATGTGAATACATTTGAAGTTGTCCCACAGGCTTCTTACACTATCTTTATATTTTTGGATTCTTTTTTCTTTTTGCTCTTCTGATTGGGTGTTTTTTTCCTTTCTCATATTTTAAATAGTTGATTTGATTCTCGGGATCCTCTACTCTACTGTTGAATCGCTGTATGTTATTCTTTTTTTTTTTTTTAATTGATATTTAACAGAGAGGAAGGGAGAGAGATAGAGAGCTAGAAACGTCAATGAGAGAGAAACATCGACCAGCTGCCTCTTGCATACCCCCTACCGGGGATGTGCCCGCAACCAATGTACATGCCCTTGACCGGAATCGAACCCGGGACCCTTCAGTCCGCAGACCGACGCTCTACCACTGAGCCAAACCGGTTCGGCTGTATGTTATTCTTAAAAAATATTTTTATTGATTTCAGAGAGGAAGGAAGAGGGGAGAGAGAGAGAGAGAGAGAGAGAGAGAGAGAGAGAGAGAGAGAGAAAGAGAGGGAGGGAGGGAGAAAGGGAAAGAGAGAGAGAGAGAGAGAGAGAGAGAGAGAGAGAGAAAGAGAGAAACATCAATGATGAGAGAATCATTGATCTGTTGCCTCCTGTAGGCCCCCCACTGGGGACTGAGTCCCCAACCCAGGCATGTGCCTTTGACTGGAATCAACCCAAGACCCTTCAGTCTGTAGGTTGGTGCTCTGTTCACTGAGCCAAATTAGCTAGGACTATATATTATTCTTTATTTCAGTTAGTGTATACTTAATTTCTGACTGGTCCTTTTCCATATGTTTGGCATTCTTACTAATATTCTTGAAAGTCTCACTAACTTCCTTGTAGGTCTCATAAAGATTCATGAGTAGCCTTATAATCATGGTTTTAAATTCTGTATCCAGTAGTTTGCTTTCTTCCATTTCTTTCATCTTGTTTTGGTCTGGGGAATTCTTTTTTAATATATATTTTTATTGAATTCAGAAAGGAAGAGAGAGGGAGAGATAGAAACATCAATGAGAGAGAATCATTGATCCGCTGCTTTCTATATACCCCCAATGAGGATAGAGCCTGCAACCTAGGCTCATGCCCTTGACTGGAATCGAACCTAGGACCCTTCAGTCTGCAGGCCAATGCTCTATCCACTGAGCCAAAATGTGTAGGGCCACTTGGGGGATTCTTCACATGTAGGTTACTGGGTCCCACCCTGCCAAATTTTATGTCAGTCTATCTGGGTGGGCCCAAAACATGCATTTGTAATAAATTCCTAGGTGGTGCTGCTGCTGGTGGTCTGAGGACCATATTTGGTAACTACTGAATTAGATTATCAGCATCAGATTAAGCCTTGGTGAGTTTAATTTGATTTTACAGAACATTTATCACAATTATTCATTCTGATTTAAGACTTTAAAAGCCTCAAAATTTAATCAGGTTTTAAGATGTATTTGTCTTTTACTTCTAAGATTATTCTTTCTCCTCTTTTTCTTTATAACACTACTTCTCTCTCTCTCTCTCTCTCTCTCTCTCTCTCTCTCTCTCTCTCTCTCTCTCTCTTCCTCTCTGAAATAAAAAAAAATGTTTTTAAGTGTGTAAACTCTTTCTCCTACCAACATTTAGCTGGCAAAAAAATCTTAGGAAAATACAGTTGCCCGGCTATGGATCCTTTCAGCCACCAGGGGCGCCAGTCTCACAGGAATGGCTTGGATTCGGCGCTTCCTGAGCAGCAGTTAGATAGAAGCTCAAAATGATGCACATGCTCTCTTTACCGCCAGCTCAGAAAGCTGCCCTAATGCGTGTCAGGCGAGGTTCCTCTAGCACGCGAAAGGGTTTTTATGGGTTTATTTTAGACTGTTGAAAGACAGAAAGATTGAGAGAAAAAAAGACTGTCCTTCATCTTGGACCTTGAAACGAAGGCTTTGTCCTTGAAAGTGGTTGAGGACCAGCAGCAGAGTCACCTGGGGGTGAGTTAGAAATGCAGAGACTCAGGCCCCAGCCCAGGCTCTCTGACACCGTCTTCATGTTAACGAGCTCCCAGGTGATGTGAGCACATTTTACAGTCTGAGAAACACTGCCGTGGATGACTGTGCCCACTGCTTTTATTTTAAAACACTCACGCCTTCATCCTCCTTCCCTGCATCATCCCCACGCTCCAGGAAAACATAGCATTGACCTTTGATTTTCTTAATGGGTTACAGATACACGTAAAGATTTTTTGTATGTAAGTGAGAATGCTTTAAAATTTTTTTTTCTCCCTGAGGCTAGTTTGAGGGGTTATTAAATATGCAATTACCGTATTTGCCGGCGTATAAGACGATTTTTTGGCCCTGAAAAATACCGTATTTGCCGGCGTATAAGAGACTGGGCGTATAAGACGACCCCCTAACATTTCCACTAAAAATACAGAGTTTGTTATATACTCGCCGTATAAGACTACCCCCCACTTGGAGGCATATTTTTCAGGGCCAAAAAATCGTCTTATACGCCGGCAAATACAGTAAAATCTGCTACTTAGCCGAAACCGGTTTGGCTCAGTGGTAGAGCGTCGGTCTGTGGACTGAAGGGTCCCCGGTTCGATTCTGGCCAAGGGCATGTACATTGGTTGCGGGCACATCTCCGGTAGGGGGTGTGCAAGAGGCAGCTGGTCGATGTTTCTCTCTCATCGATGTTTCTAGCTCTCTATCTCTCTCCCTTCCTCTCTGTAAAATATCAATGAAATATATATTTTTAAAAATGTGCTACTTAGTGGCAGGTGGCAAATCACCCCACGATTAAGAAATTTTTCTGACAATTGGGGCTAAATGGTGTCCAAATGGCTTGTGTGTTCAGGCAGAAAAAAAATCCATAAATCCGGTCAGATGTGCCCGTCTGGCAGCTCTGTGAAATATAGTCCTTCACCTTCTCTTGTCCTGATCAGAACAGCTTCTTACACCAGTGACCCATTTCTCTGCCCTCTCAAGGCTGCCTTCCTGAGGAAACGAGGCTGCAGGATATAGAGGACAAGCATTAATTTATCTCCTCTTTCCTTACACTTGTCCGTAACACAAACAGACGCACAGGCTTCTTTCCTCTTGAGCTAAATGTAACTTCAGCACTTCTCTTGCCTTAATGTGTTTTCCTAATTAGCTTTAACATTAAAACCAGCTGCTGCTGCAGTGTTTTTTGCTTTTAGAAGGCGCTGGAAGATTAATCGACTCATTATGTGGAAACAGGAGGATATACATTTAGGGGAGCTTTTTGTTTAACTTGGGTTATAAATTGTGGCTCATTTTCCTTATTTATGTTTTCCCTACCATTTACATTTCCCACAACTAAGGGCTTTTTTGTTTTAGCCTCATAGATGATGCTTTCTTTGTTTTTGTTTCCTTCTTCTTCTTCTTCTTCTTCTTCTTCTTCTTCTTCTTCTTCTTCTTCTTTTTTTACAGAGAGTAAGGGAGAGGGATAGAGAGTTGGAAACATCAATGAGAGAGACACATCAGTCAGCTGCCTCCTGCACACTCCCTTACTGGGGATGTGCCCGAAACCAAGGTACATGCCCTTGACCGGAATCGAACCAGGGACCTTCCAGTCCGCAGGCCAACTCTCTATCCACTGAGCCAAACCAGTTAGGGCTTGTTTTGTTTTCTTCTTCTGTGCCCTCCTGACTGCCCCTGTACCCCTTTCTTTGTTTCTTTAAAGTGAAGCCAATTTACAATCTAGATACTGGCTACCGAGTCAAGGATAGTCAAACAGGAGGACTAGACTGGGAGCTGACCATATTCCTGCCTTGAGGAGCGTTAGATTTCAGGAAGGTCTCTAACCTCTCTGAGCATGAGTTCCCTCCTATGTTAAATGGAGCTAAAGTCGGTTCTACCTAGCAAACCCAAGTAAAAGCCAAACTTCTGCAAATCCCTTATATGCTCAGTTTGGTCCCCTGTAAGACAGGGAAAACAAATGTATGGTATAGCTGGCCAGGCGCTGGGTCTGCCACTAAAGATGGTTCTTACTAGCAAATGGTGATAATGAGAACTTGAGGCACAGTATAATATATTAGATCATGTATTTTAATTTATTACTAGAGGCCTGGTGCATGAAATTCATGCAAGGGACTCTGCCCTCACAGCCCCAGCTGCCTCGGACCTCGTAGCCCCGGCTTCATCTGGAAGGTGGTGTGGACGGTTGTTCTGCTGTTCGGCCATTCGGTCGATTTGCATATTATACTTTTATTATTATAGACTAGAGGCCCAGTGCATGAAATTCGTGCATTGCGGGGGGGGGGGGGGGAGGAGGGTCCCTCAGCCTGGCCTGCACCCTCTCCAATCCGGGACCCCTCTTGCAATCTGGGACTGCTGGCTCCTAACTGCTCACCTTCCTGCCTGCTGATTGCCCCTGACTGCCTTTTCCTACTGGCCTGATCACCCCCTAACTGCTCCCCTGGTAGCCTGGTCAACCCTGACTGCCCTCCCCTGCTGGCCTGACTGCCCCTAATGGGCCTCTGCCTGGGCCCCTGCCATCTGTGGTTTTGTCTGGAAGGACATCTGGAAGATGTCTGGTCTAATTACCATATTACCCTTTTATTAGTATAGATGACTTTTATTGATTTCAGAGAAAGGAAGGGAGAAGGAGAGAAAGATAGAAACATCAATGTTGAGAGAGAATCATTGATCAGCTGCCTCTTGCACACCTCCTACTGGGGATGGAACCTGCAACATGGGCATGTGCCCTTGACCGGAATCCAACCCAGGACCCTTCAGTCTGCAGGCCGATGCTCTATCAATTGAGCCAAACCAGGGCAGGTGATGTATTTTAAATTTCACTGTCTAAATAAGATGTGTAATATTCATTTAACTTTCCTTATTCTAGAGTGCATACAAACCAGATTGATATATTTATTTTTTTTAAATAAATCTTTATTGTTCATATTATTACAAATGTTCCTCATTCCCCCCCCCCTCCATTGCTCCCCTCCACCAAGTTTCCATTCAACTCTCTGCCCTTTCCCCATCCCCCATTGTCCTCATCCATATGTGCAGTTTATATTCAGTCTCTTCCCACCCCGCCCCACTCCCCATTTCCCCAAGAATCATCAGTCCATTCCCCTTCCATACCTCTGATTCTATTATATTCACCAGTTAATATTGTTCATCAGGATTTTTACTTCCCTTGGTTTTTAGACTCACTTGTTGATAGTTACGTGTTTGTTCATAATTTTTATCTTTATTTTCTTCCTCTTCCTAAAGAACCCCTTTTAGCAATTCATATAGTTCTGGCTTGGCAGTGATGAACTCCTTTAGCTTAAATTTATTTGTGAAGCTCTTTATCTGGCCTTCGATTCTGAGTGATAGCTTTGCTGGGTAGAGTATTTTTGGCTGTAGGTTCTTGTTATTCATCACCTTGAATATTTCTTGCCATTCCCGTCTGGCCTGCATGGTTTCTGTTGAGAAATCAGCTGACAGTCGTATGGGTGCCCCTTTATAGGTAACTACCTGCTTTTGTCTTGCTGCTTTTAATATTCTCTCTTTGTCTTTAGCTCTTGGAATTTTAATTATGATGTGTCTTGGTGTGGTTCTTTTTGGATTCCTTTTGTTTGGGGTTCTGTGTGCTTCCTGGACATGTAAGTCTATTTCTTTCACCAGGTGGGGGAAGTTTTCTGTCACTATTTCTTTCAATATGTTTTCGGTATCTTGCTCTCTGTCATCTTCTGGGATGCCCATAATTCTGATGTTGGTTCGCTTGAAGTTGTCCCAGAGGTTTCTTACATTATCTTCAACTTTCTGGATTCTCTTGTCTTCTTGCTTCTGTGGAGGAGTGTCCTCTGGCTCTTTGTGTTCCAAATCTTGGACTTGATTCTTGCAATCTTCCAATCTGTTTTTAGGACTCTGCATAATATTTTTTATTTCAGAGAATGTATTCTTCATTTCTTGTTGATCCTTTATCATTTCTTGTTGAACCTTTATTATTTCTTGTTGATCCCTTTTCATATCCTCATAGGTCTCATTTATTTTATCGGCCTTTTCTAAGAGATTGTTGAACATCCTTATAAGCGTGGTTTTGAACTCTATATCCAGTCGCTTTTTGTCCTCCATTTCTTTCGTTTGTGATCTCTTTCCTTGTTTCGACATTTTCGCTGCTTCCCTGGGTTGGTAGGTTGGGAGGATCAGCTGTGTCTATGCCAGGAGACAGCCTTATTCCACTAGACTTGGAAACCTGCAAAAGCCTCTCTGAGTTCAGCTTGGATGGGGCGGAGTTTCAGGGTGGAGCCTGCAGCCTTGGCTTCCGGCTAGCCCCGCCCTCTGAGGTTCCTGAGTCTCGGTGTTCCTCAGTGTCCTTTGGTACTCGCTGCAAGCACCTCTGAGAGAAAGGCGCCCTAGAGCTTCACCCGCTACCAGACAGTGTAGTCTCTCCCCCAACAAGCCCACAACTGGGGTTCAGAGCAGTTGGAAGTGTGGTTAAGAACAGTCCGGAGCTTATGTCTCCTTCCCGCTAGGGCGATCTCGAGGCCCAAACAACAGTCTGTCCTCTGTGCGCGCAATGTGCGCGACTCAGGGGCTCTGCTTTTTGCCGCTCTCCCTGAGCTTCTGCCTTACAGCCCAGATTCCTCCTGTATGAGGCTGGGGCCCGAGGGTCTTGCCCAGGACTGGGGTTCAGTGCAGTCAGAACTGGGGCTCAGCACAGTCCTGAGCTTTTGTCTCCTTCCCGCTGGGGCAATTCAGCAGCTCAGTGAACAGTCCCTCCTCTGCGCGCAATGTGCGTGACTCCAGAGCTCTGCCTTTCTCGCTGCTCGGCTGAGCTTCCGCCTTACAGCCCAGATTCCCTCTGTATGAGCCTGGACCCCAGGGTCTCGCCCAGAACTGGGGTTCAGTGCAGTCGGAGTTGGGGTTCAGCACAGTTCGGAGCTTTTATCTCCTTCCCGCTAGGGAATGCCAGCCAGGCACTCAGCCGCCCCTCCTCTCCGGCTCCGTTCTCTCTCTGCGCCTCCGTACCGCGCCTCCGTACCTTAGGCTTTTACAGCTCCTCTGATTGTCCTTCAGGTTTTCTCTTTCCTTCTGGTTGTAGAATTTCCAGTCAGTCAACTTTCCTGTAGTTCTGGATAGTGTCCACTTTATATTTTAGTTGTATTTTTTGAAATTGTTGAGTGCGGCTGCAGCTAGGCGTTTACCTCTGCTGCCATCTTGTTGCAATCTGTGGCACAACATCCTGTAGAAAAGTCACAACACTTTCCATGTAGGACTGCTCCGTGGCAGCCTGAGGGCGAACCACAACTCCACCAGTACAGCGACTGGGTCTTCTCGGGGAATCTGTAGCCATAGCTTCATTCACAAAACCCTCTCACCGGCCGCCCGCCGGTAAACGCTGCTCTCCAGCTCCAGCCTCACTGTTTGGAGTCCCCTCAGATTGATATATTTAAAAAGGACTATGGCCCTAGCTGGTTTGGCTCGGTGCCTAGAGCATCAGCCTGTGGACTGAAGGGTCCCAGGTTGGATTCTTGTCAAGGGCACACGCCTGGGTTGGAGGCTCCAATGTGCAGGAGACAGCCAATCAATGATTCCCTCTCATCATTGATGTTTCTATCTCTCTTCCTCTCCCTTCCTCTCTGAAATAAATTTAAAAATTTTAAAAAAGGTTTATAAATGTGTTAATTGTTTGTGCTACTACCTAATTAGTGATCCTGGGAAATCAACACCATAAGCATAATGGTTAATAATTATTTAATTTTTTACTATGCTTTGAATGTTTTTTGTATAGAGTATTATGTTTGTATAGAGTATTAATAGTATTTATGAAATAGTTACTATTCATGTCGTTGTATGTATTACTGATCCAATAGATACTTGTGCTGAGCCAGCTCAGCCAGGTTTGGTGAGCCTGAGAGGGGGTGGAGAAGGATTGAGAAAAGACAGACAAGGGAATGAAAGCTGGGTCTGGGTGGGACGCTGTCCTCTCTGATGGAGAGCTAGTGAGAGCACGAAGCCTGTAAGCTGTCTCTTTATTTTATAGCCATACTAGTGGCCTGGTGCATGAAATTCGTGCACATTAAAAGGGGGACTCACACACACACACAACACACACACACACAAAGGGGGCCAAAACCAGTTTGGCTCAGTGGATAGGGCATCTGCCTGCGGACTGAAAGGTCCTGGGTTCGATTCTGGTCAAGGGCATGTACCTTCGTTGCGGGCACATCCCCAGTAGGGAGTGTGCAGGAGGCAGCTGATTGATGTTTCTCTCTCATGGATATTCCTAACTCTCTATCCCTCTCTATTCCTCTCTGTAAAAAATCAATTATATATATATATATATATATATATATATATATATATATATATAAAAAGGGGGACCCAGAGTCAAGTCCCCGCCCACCCCCATGTGCCTCAAAATCACGTGAGATCCAGACCCAATTGCCCCCCAAATTGGGCTAGATCCAGACCCTGCTAATCCCACCCTTGTCAAGCCCCACTAGGCAGGGGGTGTAGCCTCAGGTCCTCTGGCCCAATGCCAGGATGGGAGGCATGGCCTGAGGTCCCCCAGATGGGGAGGGGGTCATGCCTTGAGGTCCCCTGTCAAGACCCACCAGGCAGGAGGGCACAGCCTCAGGTCCCCTGGCCCGGTGCTGGGCAGAGGGTGCAGCCTGAGGTCCCCTGTCAAGCCCCACTGGGTGGGGGGCATGGCCTCAGGTCCCTGCTGACTGCTCCTTAAGGCTCCTATGGGAACTTGGCCTCAGCTGTGGGTGCAGCCATCTTTGTGATGGAGTGATGGTCAATTAGCATATTCCCTCTTGATTTGATAGGATTCTATGAGGCAAAGTAAGGGCGTGGTTACAACATACTCATGGGTTTCGAATCTACTCAATTACATGAACCTGAGCTCTATCAAGCCCACATCAATCAGACACGTTGGGCCGTGTGTTTGGACCATAGGTTCAAGCTTAAAGCATAGCTTTTGGCTATAATTATGCTGGGCGGGCTCTGCCCTCAAAGCTGGGACTTGCACGTGGCCATGAGAGGACTGTGCCCTCTCATTAGTCTGAGGTTTCAACCTGTCCAAACACGGTAGCCACTCTCTACAGATAATAAGTGGGTTGTTAATGTATTTGAATGGGATAAACTAAGGACCTGCTATGAGTTCTTTGTTTTAATCTCACAGCAACCCTATTAGGTAGGTACCAGATATTTTCCCCCCCTGCTTTACAGAGGAGCAAACTGAACTTTTAAGGGATTTGCAGAAGTTTGTTTTTTATTTGGGTTTTCTGACTACAAATTCCACTGTTTTTAACCTATGTGCTTGATTGCCACCTTCTCCCTGGGACTCAGTGTTTCGTCCGTAAAAAGAATGGGCTTTAGAGCATAAATCCAGCTCCAAAATGCTACCCTGTTTCCCCGAAAATAAGACAGTGTCTTATATTAATTTTTGCTCCCAAAGATGCGCTAGGTCTTATTTTCAGGGGATCTTCAAGCGCACAGTTCTCTGTACCTTCACAGTTTCTGAGGGTCAGTGTGCCTTCTCTCTCCTTCCCAGATGGCAGAGCCTCCTCTCAGCTAGCTGTCCAATGCTTCAGGGCAATGCCTCCCCTGTTTTCCAGTTCTAAATTCAAAATTGTTGTGGTAGGCTGCATTCAGGTGTCTACCCTATGCCGCCATCTTGGTTTCTCCTAATTTGTTTTTTTATTTGCAGATTTTTTCTTCTTCATTAAGGTTTTACATATACGTCCTTATCCCTCTATTGCCCCCCCCCCCCCCCGCATGCTGTGCTCTCACCCCAGAGTGTCTGTGTCCATTGGTTATGCTTATATGCATGCATAGAAGTCCTCTGGTTGATTTCACCCCCTTCCTCTCACCCTCAGGCTAATTTTTAAGTTGGTAATTTTCTTTGGCCCGTGAATGATGTTATAAATATTTAAATGGCCCTTGGCAGAAAAAAGATCTCCCCCATCCCCCCACCCCCAGCCTCTGGAGGGAGCAGGGCCTTTCTGATACCTTGATATTAGATTTCTGGTCACCAGAGCTGTGAGATAATGGTTTCTGTTGTTTTAAGCCACCAAAACAACAGAAACCATTAATGGTAATTTGTTCAGTGACCATAGAAAACTAATACAGATTATTTTTGTTCATTAAAAACACCTTGTTCACTTAAGTACAAAGGTGCTATTGCCAGACATTTCATGAAGGCTGTCAATGTTTAAAAAAATGCGATGAAAGGAAAGTTACTACTTTTAATAGTACTGGAAATTAGGAGTAAAGTAGGACTGATAAGTACTAGAGTCAAACCTCACTAGGAATCAACCGTTTTAAATTGATTATTTCGATGAAAGGATGTCCCTTAAGAAGTGACTTGGTTGATTGTCCATAGCCTGCGAATTCCAAACAAAGACTGCGCCCTGGCCCAGTGCCTGGGAGGCAACCTCTAAGCCCCGGAACATCCTGTCTGATAAGAGTGTCTTTGTTTAGCCGAGGCCTTGGGCTATGACAGATTGTCTATGAGATTTATGACTGGGGCCTTGACCACATGTGATGGTACCTCTTTGGGAGCTGGAGACACTCAGCCTTCCCGAGGCGCCCAGCCTCACGGGATTCTTTGAACCCTAAGGTTCGGGATGGTCCCTGGTTGGCAATACTCTGTGGTGCTGTCACACATCACCGCTAGGAGAATGAAGCACCGTCCACATAACTCCACTGGAATGGGACAAGTGGAAACTCTTCCTGGTCTCTCCTGGACCCTGCCCAGGCACCTCTTCCATCACCGATGTTAATCTGTATTCTTTCACTGCAGTAAACTGTAACTGGTATTCTATCAGCCCTGATGAGTTCTTGTGACTCCTTCTAGCTAATCACTGAACTCGAGAGTGGTTTTGGGGAGTCCAGGAATACAGGAGAACTCAAAATTATCATCTGCACAGCTATTCCAGCCAACAGCAGAGCCAGGCCACCTGGTTCCATCTATTGACAAAATTCTTTTCTTGACCGGACTCTACTCAGGCTCCTCTGATCTCTCCTCACCCAGACTCTTCCTTCTGCGCTTTTTTTTTCCTTTTAAAAATTTTTTTATTAAGGTATTATATGTGTACATAGCTTACCATTGCCCCCCCCCCCCACCTCCCATTCATGCCTTCCCTCCCCAGAGTTCTGTGTTCATTGGTTGTACTTATATTCATGCATACCAGTCCTTTGGTTGTTCTCTTATCTCCCCCAGGTCTCCTTCCCCTCCCCGCTGTCATTTGACACTCTGCTTGTTTTATGGTGACTATCTCAGGACCACATGAATAGAGTCCGCTCCTCCTCTGGTTCACACTGCCCCTCCCCCCGGGTCCCACTGCTTCCCCTGGGACACACGGCTCGCCTGGGGCACACGGCCCCCTGGGACACACGGCTCACCCGGGGAACATGGCCCCCTGGGACCTTCTGTGCTTTTTATGTTTGTATCTGACAAGTCAATTTAGCCGGAATCTCCCATCCTTAATATCTGATCACCCTGCGTTTCCGACGAGGGTCTCATCCTCACCCCCACACCCAAGATGATGTCTGTCACCCAGCAACAATCCTGTTAGGTCCACTTAGCCATAATCTCCTGACCCCTGAGGTTTCTTCTGAGTAATTTTCTTTTGTTTTTGTTTTTCTTTTCTAAGTATCCTTTGGTTTTTACTTACTTGAAGCTATTTGTCCTTTTTTAAAAAAATATTTTTATTGACTTCAGAGAGGAAAGGAGAGGGAGAAAGAGAAAGAAACATCAATGATGAGAGAGAATTATAGATCAGCTGCCTCCCGCAAGACCCCTACTGGGGATTGAGCCCACAACCCAGATTGGGAATCAAATTGTGACCTTCTGGTTCATAGATCAACTCTCAACCACTGAGCCAGCTGGGCCCTCTGAGTAATTTCCTATCCACTGACTCCCATCCTGCTCCTGGGCTATAAATGCTCACTTTCCTTTGTTATATTTGGAGCCATGCCCCATCCTCTCCCTTATTAACAAGCCCCATTATGGTAGTCCCCCTCCATAAAGTCTTCCTCACCGCTCTTTAACAAATGTTGTGAAAAATGCTTTCTTTAATACTACCCGTCCAACCTTCTTCGTTGTAAATTTACTCATGTGCACTATGAAGAAGGTAGACTCAAAGCCTCAGAGGGCCTTCCCACGTTAAAGTACTAGGGGTACGCCAAAACGATTCACCCAGACCCCTCCCGGCATGTCATTTTGCTAGCTGACTATTGAAAGTAGAATTCAGTCCACTGGCGATAAAACAGTTTCGCTTCTCTGATTAACTTGAGGGCTTCGTGGTAGGAGCAGCTGCTGGCTTTGTTTTTTGCAGACGCGCTCAGGGTCCTTTTATGCACCTCTGATCTGCGATTGTGGGTACCGAGTTTCTCCTTTGAGGCAGGATCATAGCACCAGCAGCCTCTGCCTGAAGCCAGGAAAATCTAGCAGAATATCAAGTATGGAAAAACAATCCTCATCAGTATGCAAGCCCTTTGACTTACCAGCTCCTGAATTTTGCATTGTGCTCATAAATGTGTGACTGAAAACGCTCTGGGCTCTTTCCTCTCTCCTGGAAAGAGAGTTTCCTCGGGTAAACTAGCTTTGTGAGCGAAACCTTTACCCATAGGTTTTGATTACCACCACCAAGCCTTTATTACTAGAAACCACTTAAGTTTAGGTCTTCCAAAAGGCAGACAATGTTTAAATCTATCTGAAAGTGTTCTCACTTTGAAGTGTGTTTCTCTGAAGACTTGGAAGCCAGACAACGCAGAGGGAGCTGACCTGGAAATGGTGAGATCAGCAGCAATTAGGAGAGGAGGAATTCACCTGTGAACTCTGTGTCTAAGGCAAATCACCCGCCTTCCTGGGCTTGCTTCCTGCTGCGTCATTAGGAGAGAAGATGGCAACGCCTGCTCTGCAGCATTCCTGAAGCGCTCACAAAACAAGCAAGCAGTGAGGGCGATCCAGAGTTGCGTGCTTACTTGGCCATATGGTTCAGTGATCTACAATTTCCCCTTCCTCATTCTTTCTCTAGGCTAACCGTTTCAGCCATGTGCTGTATGGATTCCAGCAGGTTCCTCTGGGCAGTCGGATTGTTCCCTGGAACTGGAAAGCTGTAAGGCTCACTTCCTGGAGCAGTGCACACCCACGACCTGAACACGCCATCGCAAACTTGAATGGAAATGAGCCTGTTCTTAAGGGTTTAAACATCTTGAAATATATTTATTCAAAATATGTAGTTGCTTTCTTTTTTCTTTTACAAGAAGGATGGCAAACTGTCGCTCAAATGAAAAGATCCAGGAAAAGAATTATGCTTTGATAATAATATATTTTTTGGTTTCCACAATGGTTATAAAGAAACAGCTCCCCATAACGGGGCATTCTTGTTAATGTTATTAATGGAGACTGACAAAGAATTTTAGAATTTGGAAAAGTGGAATTCATGTTCCCATATGAGTCACAATCTTTCATTAAGTGCACTTGGATTCCCCCCTAAAAACCAGCTTACACATGGGTCCCCTAATCAGAGCCCTGTCAAGGACATCTGAGCCAGCTCCTGTCAATCACTTCCACCCATCAGCTATTTTTGATATGACATCTTAAAAGTTGAATGTATGTTTTCATAATGAGGCTACAATGCTGGGAATCTCAATGGGTGTCTCCTACACAGATGCTCCTTCTTCCTTCCCAAATCCATTAGAAACTTTTATAACACTATTTGATTACAGAAGGAAATTCTTTATGAGCTCAGCTCATTTTGGAATTTTATTACTAGAGGCCCAATGCATGAAGATTCGTGCAAGAATGGGCCTTCCTTTCCCTGGCTGCCAGGACCGCCTTCACTCTGGCCAGAGTCACCTTTCTGCTTTCCCATGCTGCCCAGGGGCCCAGAGCAGCTGGGGTGGTGTAGAATGCCTGTGTCCCGCCCTGCGCCCAGCTGCATGGCACCTGTGTATGCAAATGAACACACCATTTTTGTTGGGTTAATTTGCATTATGTGCTCCTGATTGGCTGGTGGGCATCATGAAGGTATGGTCAATTAGCATGTTACTCTTTTATTAGGTATATTAGAGGTCTGATACATGAAGATTCATGCAAGAATTGGCCCTTGCTCTGGTTGGAGCCACCTTTTCGCTCTGGCCTGGAGCTGCCTTTCCGCCTTCCCACACTGCCCAGAGGCCCGGAGAGGCTGAGGTAATGCCCAGTCGGGGCCAGCAGCACCTCCGCTGCTACCCACTGCCAGCGCCATGTCACTGATGCCTGCCATGTTCCACGCTGCCCCCTCGTGGTCAACACACATCATAGTGAGTGGTCGAACTGGTCAAACTCCCAATCCAGGGGACAATTTGCATATTAGGCTTTTATTATATAGGCTAAAACTAAAGAGGCCTAGAGACTGGGGTCAGGTCAGTGACTGTGAGGCACTGCTGTGACATCACTCAATGCACACAGCTATGGGAGCAGCTATGTGGAGATTTTTTTAATTATTAATATATTTTATTGATGTTTTTACAGAGAGGAAGAGAGAGGGATAGAGAGTTAGAAACATCAATGAGAGAGAAACATCTATCAGCTGCCTCTTGCACACCCCTTACTGAGGATGTGCCCACAACCAAGGTACATGCCCTTGACCGGAATTGAACCTGTTTCCCTTCAGTCCACAGGCTGATGCTCTATCCACTGAGCCAAACTGGTTTTGGCTGTGTGGAGAGTTTTAAGTCATCATGTGGGCATAAGAAAAGCCTCCACACTATGCTAGTCATGAGGGTCTAATTTTTGGAGATTTTTTCTTTTTGTAGGTGTGGGTATTGGTAACCATGTTTTGGTGCCTAGTATATACATGGCATTGGGCCAGGCACTGAGGATACAGAGACCTCATGGAACTCATAAAAGCTTATTTTAAGAATGTTATATTCTTGTTTCAGATGCCTACAATGAAGAGGATCTCATGCTTTACTGGAGCTATGATCATATTTCCCTTTCTCATTCTTCACCGAGGAGTTCAGTGCATCCAGTGGATTTGTCTTCTACAGCAGCACAGGTAAAGTATTTTATGGTGACAATTCATAAACACTAGTGAATTGCAGTGCACCTACTGTCTGCAAAGCAACATGTGAAGAGACGTGAATCCAAACAAGGGTCCCATCCTATATAATAAAAGCACATGGGCAGCACCTGGGGCCCCCATATGCCCCCCTCTGCCTGAGTCACGGTGCTCGAGTCCCCACGTGGAGATGTGGTGCACAAGGCTGGACAAACATCACGTGACACAAGATGGCCACCATGATGTTGTCACAAAGATGGCTGCCACAACATGGCCTGTAGGGGCAGGCAGTTATGGGCGATTGGGCTGGCAGGAGAGGGCATCTGGGAGCAATCAGGCCTGCAGGGGAGCGTTAGGCGTCAATTGGGTTGACAGGGGAGTGGTTAGGGGGTGATCAGGCTGGAAGGCAGAATCGGTTAGGGGCAATCAGGCAGGCAGGCAGGCAGGCAGGCAGGCGAGTGGTTGGAGCCAGCAGTCCTGGATTATGAGAGGGATGTCCGACTGCCCGTTTAAGTCCAATCCCTGGGATCAGGCCTAAACCGGCTGTCGGACATCCCCCAAGCGGTCCCAGATTGGAGAGGGTGCAGGCGGGGCTGAGGGACACTACCCCCACCCCCACTCTGTGCGTGCACCGGGCCTCTAGTTTGGCCAATAATATCTTTTTACAGGTGGCCAGCTCCACCTCTGGTACATCATTTCTTTCCTCATGCAGTCGCTTCTACCTAGAAGCCTTGCTTCCATTTTTGACCCCTGCAGACTACTCTCAATGTAGCAGAGTGATTTTCTGAAAACATAAAGATCACAATTCTTGCCCTAGCTAGTTTGGTTCAGTGGAATAGTGTGTTGGCCTGTTGACTGAAGGGTCCCAAGTTCAATTCCAGTCAAGGGCACATACCTGTGTTGCGGGCTTGATCCCCAGTAGGGGACATGCAGGAGGCCAATCAATGATTCTCTCTCATCATTGATGTTTCCACTTCTCTCTCCCTCTCTCTTCCTCTCTGAAATAAATAAAAATATATTTAGAAAAGAAATCACAATTCTTTCCTAGCTCAAAACCACCCTGTGCTTTTCCATCACACATCAAAATTCAGGCTTCTCAGCAGGACCAACTATCTCTGACCTTGCCCATTACCCCTAACCCTCCACTACATCCTACTCTCCCCTTACTGGCCTCCTTGGACAGGTTATTAAGTTGTTATCTAAAAGCCTGCATCATTAAGAGAGAAACCAAAATTTACATCATAGAGAAGCTCAAGGACTTTCTGGACCAACAGCTATTCAGTTATTTAGATCCCAAAAACATGTTCCGGTATGTGTCTACATTGCTTGGAATTCTGTGCTGTAGACAATTCTGTGCTATGCAGATAATACTATTCATCATAATAATGCTCATTGCTTTTCTGATTTTATAAGTAACATAGGTTTTTGTTTTGATCATTCATATATCTCGGGCACATAGTAAATGCTCAATACTTGTGGTTGAATGAATGAATAAATGGTAGATAATTTGAAAAGAATTTAGAAAAGTTTAAAGAAAAATCCTTTGTAATCCCACCTCATAGAGATAACTATGTTATTATTTTGATACTAGGGGCCCAGTGCACGAACTTGTGCACCTTGAAAGGAACTGTGGGGCTGTAAGGCTGTGGTAGGCACAGAGGTGGGTCTTGGACCATCCTCTGCACTCCTGCCCACCCTTCCACCATTGCCCCCGCTCTTTGTCTGCCGGCAGTCCAACTCCCACCAACACTGCTCCTGCTCTCTGACAGTGCTGGCCCTGCTCGAACCCTCTGATGGCGTAGAATGATTGGGGCCAGTGCCAGCAGTGGGTGTGAGCAGGGCCGGCACCGTCAGGGGTGTGAGTGGCAGCTGCAGTCCTGATTGCCCCTCAGGAGCAGGGGGAGGTGGAGAAGCCCTCAGGGCGATTGAGGCCAGCAGCTTCCACTCACACCTGCTGATGGTGCTGAGCAGCAGCTCCAGTGTTGGCTGTGGGTGCGAGTGGAGCCAGCACCAGCAGAGGTGTGAGTGGGGCATCGCTGGCAGTGGGTGCGAGTGGCGGCTGCTACCCCTTTTCGCCCACCAAGATCAAGGGAGGTGGAGAAGCCCTAAGGGGCTATCAGGGCCAGCAGCTGCCACTCACACCAGCTGATGGTGCCGAGTGATCGGAACTGGCACCAGGCACTGGCTGTGGGTGCGAATGGAGCTGGCAGTGGGTGTGAATGGAGGCTCCAGCGCTGGCAGCAGGTGTGAGCACTGGATGGGACTGCAGTGCATGGGAGCAAAGAATTTTCAATAACTACAAAAGGCTTGCCCTGATGACAGTGACCAGCGCCCTGCCTTGGTCTGGTTCCCCCAATCACGTGCTCCACACCCCACCATGGCCAATGCCAGCCATGTTCCGCACATGCCCCTTGGTGGTCAGCGCACACCATAGTGAACGGTTGTTCGGTTATTCGGTCGTTCCGCCATTAGGTCTATTTGCATATTACCTTTTATTATATAGGATTTTTTTGCTCCTCCTCCTCCTTATCTTTCTCTTCTTTCTTTGTTTTCTTAATATAAGTAAATATATGTTTTTAATAGTATTTTAAAGTTCTTAGTCTTCAAATAAATCAATATTGAAACAAAAGAGTGCATGCAATGAACAATGATACATATTAAAATATAGTTTACAGCTTTTTCCACTTTAGTTTTGTTATGATGAAATAACTTTGGCACATAAAATATTGTAAATAATACTTTGCAATGTTTGATGCTATTAAAATGTGATGATACATATGAAGCATAGAAATCCAAAAGTATTGTTTCCTGCACATAATACATAAAATATATATATATAATAATAATAGCAATGAAATTTCTTCTGATTGGGAAGCATATGTATTCATTAATATGCATTCAACTATCCTCTTAAAAATTCTACAATCACCAATAAGCCATTTCGTTGACTCCATTGGTATTTTATTTGTGCTTGTCAGACTTCTTGAGTCCTACCAAGCAAGTCTGATACTAGTTGACATTTTACCTCCTTTTGGTTATGTTTCAGAGTCTTTCTAAAGCAAGATAGAATACTTTCACTGGAAAACATTCTGCAGAGAAATAAGCTTTTAAGAATTTTTAAATTCACTGAACATTCTCAATACTCTAGTATTGAGAAAATGTAGTTACATTTTCAATAAACAGAATTTTTCTTTTTTAAAGATGAAAAAGAATCAGATTAAAAAAATACATGGTCTGTGTAGCATTAATAGTTATCCACAATACTTCCCTTGGCCTCACCTTCCCTGAAGAACCATAGGTCAGAGCAACGTTTCTCTTGCTTGGTTGCCCCCACAAAAAAATATCAGAAATTTACACATAAAAAAAGAACTTTGTTACCTACATTTATTTCAAGACTTAAAACCAGACATAGTAGCAGTGTTTTTCTTTATGAAGTACTTTCACAGCTTTTCCTTATCCCTTTTAATCCTCAATAAGTATATGAAGCTGTAACATCAGAAATGCTATTATTCTACTCTACACCCATAATTAAAATCCTGAAGTGCACACAATAAATACTAAAAGGGGCTATGCCATATATATATTTATATATATATATAAATAGCCTGGGTCTGTAACATCCAAAATGACCAAACGGACAACCGAACAATGGAAGTCAGTCCAGCACTGACTGCCGTGCTGAGGGCATTGCGGCATCAGGCCCAGAGAGAGAAGCAGGGTCTGATTTTCAGCCTTTGCCTCTCTTTCTCTTTGGGCCTCACCAGCAGCCACTGGGGCTGCTGATCAGTCCCACCTCTCTGATCAGGCCCAGAGACTGGCCCAGAGACACTGACTGGCATAGAAACCGACCAATCATAACCTAAGTTGAGGTTAGTTACCACCGGGCCACTAGTGGTAATATCCTATCTAATAAAGGGCTCAGGAGGGGTTTTAAGGGCAACAGCTGTTTGGTGTAAGGTGAAAGTGGTTCAATTTTTTAATGACTGGTTTGGCATTATAGTGCATATGGCTGGCTATCAGTCCAGATATAGGGGTTATGTATTTTTGTCTGCAAAGAGCATCTCTTCCTGCTCAAAAAGACTCTCCCCACCACAAACACCATTTAGGCAATCCTATCCTATATAATCTATCTATACTAATAAAAGGCAATATGCTAATTAGACTGGGTCCACCGGCTATCTTCTGGACATCCGACTTCCTTCTAGACAAAACCATGGTGGTAGGGGCTGAGGCAGAGGCAGTTAGGGGCCATCAGGCTGGCAGGGGAGGACCATAGGGGGTGAGATCAAACCAGCAGGGGAGGGCAGTTGGGGGCAAGATCAGGCCTTCAGGGCAGAGATATTGAGGGGTGATCAAACTAGCAGGCGAGGGCAGTTAGGGGCAATCAGGCAAGCAGGCAGGTTATCAGTTAGGAGCCAGCAGTCCCAGATTGCGAGAGGGATGTCCAATTGGAGAGGGTGCAGTCTGGGCTGAGGGAACTGCCCCCAATGACATGAATTTCTTGCACCAGACCACTAGAGGTAATAGCCTATCTAATAAAAAAGTAATATGCAAATTAACCATCACTCAGCTACACCCACCAGCTATGCTCACCAGCCAATCAGGAGCAAGTATGCAAATTAACTCAACCAAGATGGCTGCAGCCATGAAGAGAGCAGGAGGGAGGCTTGGGTTTACCCAGCAATGGAGGAAGCCAAGCTTTCTGCACACCCTGGCCGGCCTAGGCCTCTGCTTAAGACTATAAAGTTTTAATTATAGAAGATAAATAAATCCCAACAGAAATGGTTGCTGCCACGGAGTGAGCAGAAGACTTGGCTCCACTCCAGGCAACAAAGTTTCAATTATAGAAGATAAATAAGTCCCAGATACCAGGGCCTCTGCTTGGGTTGCCAGGGAGCATGGCCTGCCTGCAAACCACCACAGGCCCCTCGCCCAGGCCACCCCATGCCCCAAGGGAACCCCCACCCTGATCCAGGACACCCTTCAGGGCAAACCAGCTGGCCCCCACCCATGCACTAGGCCTATATCTTATCTAATAAAAGAGTAATATGCAGATTGAGCATCATTCCAACACATAGTAGCTGCCCCCATGTGGTTAAAGATCCTGCCCCCATTTGGATACAAGATGGCCACCACAAGATGGCCAGGAGGGGAGGGCAGTTGGGAGGGACCAGGTCTGCTAGGGAGGGCAGGTGTGGGCAATCAAGTCTGCAGGGGAAGGCAATTAGGGATGACCAGGCTGGCAGAGGAGAAAAGTTGGGGGCAAACACGCTGGCAGGGGAGCAGTTAGACATCAATCAGGCTGGTAGAGGAATGGCTAGGGGATCAGGCTGGCAGGCAGAAGCGGTTAGGGGCCATCAGGAAGGCAGGCAGGCAAGCAGTTGGGAGCCAGCAGTCCTGGATTGCCTAAACGTGCAGTCGGACATTCCTCGAGGGGTCCCAGATTGGAGAGGGTGCAGGCTGAGCTGAGGGACAACCCCCTCCATGCATGAATTTTGTGCACCAGGCCTCTAGTAAGACAATAAGCAGCTCAAAAGTAATATATATATATATATTTTGACCTTAGAATACACTATATAGTGTACCTTTTATTACCCTTGGTAATGAAATGGTTTAATGTTATTGAAACCTATTTACTGGTAGTAAGAGAGAACCTCAGAACAGGTAGGGAAGAGAAAGGTAATTAGCACTTAACTGAGAATAAAATACTAGGAGTAGCCCTCCCAGTTTGGTGTGTCTTGAGCTCAATGCCTAAATATTGACCATCTAATATGTTTCTATCATGGGCTTCCTAAGAGATTACTACTGAGACTAGTAAAAGGCTTCTCTATGATTTTGTTTTATAATTTTTAACCTGTAGTCTCTGTGTTTTGGATAATTTAGTCTCAAAATACACTGGATTTATCATGGAAAAATTAATGTTACTGATTATTCATAAAATGTACCTTTTCATTTTTGCTCATTTCATTAGTCATTACCTTATTTTAGTAAAGTTTTAATAAGATTGGTATCATGGTTATTGTGGAATAAAGCAAGATAATATGAATTAGAAATGCGTGAGAGTAAAAAACAAATGTAAGGTATTACATAGAATATAGAATGTGGTTATTACAGAACGGCACTCACAGAAGTAGTATAGATGTTCTAAAAAATTGGCTTTAAGCTTCCTTGCAACCAACGTGAAAAGGGAAACCCAAACAAAATATGTGTGTGGATGTGGCCACAATTTGTGCTTTTGATCAGCATGAATGAATCAGTGTTATCAACACGAATTTATAGAATTCTAACCAGAAGCAAAGAAACATAATTGTTTGGTTCCTTTTTTTCCAAATTAATCACAGATAAATTACTGGTGCCCATGAGACTTCGAAATAAAAACAGTTTATGGATACTCCTTCCCCCACCCCCCACTTTGAATTTCTAGCTGTCTGGATTCCAACTTGCGATCTAGTAGCTACTGTGAACCTTTTCCTTCAGATAAAATGTTTTATTTCATTTGTCATAGCTAATAAATGTGAAATGAGTTTTAGGGACAAAACAGGCAGTTTTAGGAGTAAGGAGGGTCCATGGGAGAGGAATGCATAGATGGAGTCTTGAAGGCGCCAAAATGTTTATCTTACTTGTACAGAGGACAGAGACATGTCAGAGGCAGATGGAAATATCTCTGGCCTCAGCAATTCAAACAGCCATAAACTGAGGACAGACGGGGGTAACTCTGGCCAGAGCAATTAAAGTGACCGCAAGTTAGACCAAAAGTAGCCCTGACCTGAGCAGCTGGGAGAGCTTTAAGATAAGGCTTTCTCTGCCAGCACAACTGGGAGAAAACCATAAGATAAATAAAAAGGGACTCCAACCAGGAAGATAAGGGGAAGAGTTAGTTGTGTGTGTGTGTGTGGGGGGAGGGGGGGGAACCATGTGGGCTTTGAGCTTTGGAACTAATTCTTTGTAGCAGGATGACCAACGAGTGGGCAAGTCTTCAATACTTGACCAATGAGCGCATGCAATAAGCCATTTGATACGTGGGACTTGGGGTGCAGACTTCCCCTCATGGGTTCTTGTCCTCACGAAGTTTGAAGAATAAACTTGTGGGAAAAAAGGCTTCTTTAATTTAAAAAAATGTAGAAGTTTATTGGAAGAAGATACAAACTCCATCTGGGCAAGGGTGTCCCCAAAGGGGACCCCATGAGGAGCTCCCCCCACCCCCGTGGGAAAGGCCTGCTCGCTCTCTCCAAGGGGAAAATAAAAAATCCCACCTCCTGCCCCTTGTCTCTCTCTGGCTTATATATGCCGCAGTTCTTTGTCTGAACCTGACCTTTTCTTATTGGTCCCTTTTCTTTTCTTTAAAAAAAATATTTTATTGATTTTTTTACAGAGAGGAAGAGACAGGGATAGAATCAGAAACATCGATGAGAGAGAATCATCTATCAGCCGCCTCTTGCACACCCCCCACTGGGGATGTGCTCGCAACCAAGGTACATGTCTTTGACCGGAATCGAACCTGGGACCTTTCAGTCCACAGGCCCACACTCTATCCACTGAGCCAAACCGGTTTTGGCATTGGTCCCTTTTCTTAATTTGGAAACCCCATGTTTGCCCAAGTCCATCCCCTTTACGTCATAGAAGAAAGAAACGTCAAACTCATTCCCACTATGCTTTTGGTATTTTAATAAATTACTTCTTGGAGAGAGGGGAGCTTGAATTTGGAAACACTATTGCTCGTTAGAAATCAGGGCTTAACCTAGATGCCCAAATCAGAATCACCCGCAGTGAGATTTTAGGTGTTGTGGCGCTTTAGCTGGCAAGAGATTGCAGGTGCAGAGGTGCTGTCATCCTCATAGGTTCCCACTCCGGTGTTATTATCTGCTCCTTCTGACGTGGCATATGCCACTGTCACACGCACTGCTTTGTAGGAACCGATGCAGACCCACCGAACTGTGACTGGGCCTCACGGGGCGGAAGGGGCCAGGCTAAACGCCGAGGTAACACGTTACTTAGTGAGCATCCAAGTGCCTTCCAGGCTGGACCGGGGCGGACACCCTCATTTACGCTGATCTTGTCCTTTCACCTCTGATGCTCTGTCTGGGCCGGGAGAAGATTGTTACAAGTGGTTCACAGTCATTTGTAATGAGCGCACAATTCATGCCAGAAAGGGTGATTTCTTAGTTCCTGTTCACAAAGTGCACACTTCAAAAGATCAGTCGAAAGACACAAATGGTCATTAATATTAACACTTTGCTCACCTCTCTCCCCGTTAGAAGCCTCAGTCTACGAGCATCGAAGGCTTCAAGGGAAAAAATGCCATCTGAATGAGCAATGACGCTATTGTGGCTCTCACCCCACGCCGGGCAGCTGTGCCCTGACCGCGGATGGCAGTGGGGCCGCGTAGACCCTGGCAGAAGATTAGAGACAGGATGAGAAGTCATCCCATCTCTAGCAGTTTATGAACACGATTTCCCATCAGATTCCTGGAGCTGAGGGCTCAGCCCTTACACTTGGGCAAGGATGGCAATTAAAGCTGGTTCCAGGGCAGGCTGGGGCGAATGGAGACACTGAACGGCATTTAAGTTGTCCCTGAAATCCTGTGCTTCTTGCATCTGCATGTGGTCCCTCAGGGTTAGGAAATGGCTATGTAGATTTATGTAAAATAATATACAAATCAGAAGTGATTCCCCCCCCCCCCCCCCCCCCAATGAAGAGAACTGCAGTATCCCAACACTGCTATCCTCTCAGGGGTTTGCTTCCTACCACCCTCAAATCTTTATATATATAATTTCCCCCCTAAATATATTTTCATTGATTTCAGAAAGGAAGGGAGAGGGAGAGAGAGATAGAAACATCAATGATGAGAGAGAATCATTGATCGGCTGCCTCCTGCATGCCCCCTACTGGGGATCGAACCCACATCTGGGCATGTGCCCTGATGGTTTACAGGTCGCCGCTCAACCCCTGGGCCATGTAGGCTGGGCTGTTCAAGGATGCTTTAACCCTCATGGAAGAAGGAGCATATTGTATTTTCTTCTCTCCCTCCCAGCTCCCGCCTTCTTTCCTTGCCTCCATCTTTCTCACTTGGCCCCTCTGCGAGGGATCTGCCCCTCGTGGACAATGTATTAAGTAAGGGGGTCCTTTAGTAGGAGACAGATATCAGAAGAAGACAAGGACCAGTAAAGCTTTCGGGCATGCAGTCACTCGTGTGGTCTGCTACCAGGGGATCTGCCGTGTGCTGGAAAAGGAATTCCTTAGGAGTCATTCATCTAACCGCCATCGAGGTTGCCGGGCCTTCCAGGCCCCGGACTCTGCCCGGCCTCTGTGGGACAGTGTCTGTGTCTGGCCATCACTGTGTTGGGCTATCCAGCCTGCCTTCCTTCCCTCACATCACTCACTTACTGGCAATGTTTCCTTTCTGCCCGGGCTTACGGGGGAACATTTGTACTGTGAATGTAGAGAGCTTCTCCCTCCAGAAGTGCTGCCCACAACACAGCTCCTGAAGGGTGAACCGACTCACTGGTGATGCCCGCACGCCCTCCTGCGCCCACACCAGGCAGCGAGCCTCTCCATTGTGTTCCACAACAAGACTGGCCGATGAAACACAGAGATAAAGAATTCCCCCCAGCCGAAACCGGTTTGGCTCAGTGGATAGAGCATCGGTCTGCGGACTGAAGGGTCCCAGGTTCGATTCTGGTCAAGGGCATGTACATTGTTTCTCTCTCATCGATGTTTCTAGCTCTCTATCCCTCTCCCTTCCTCTCTGTGGAAAATCAATAAAATATATTAAAAAAAAAAGAATCCCCTCCAGACTAGCGCATTTTTAGGACCCCATAGAGTTAATATGTCCTTGAGAGTTAACATGGGCTGGCTGGTGTGGCTCAGTGGCCGAGCGTTGACCCAGGAACCAAGAGATTCCCGGTCAGGGCACATTCCTGGGTTTTGGGCTTGATCCCCAGTAGGGGCCATGCAGGAGGCAGCCAATGGATGAAGTTCCTCTCTCATTGGTGTTTCTATCTCTCTATGCCTCTCCCTTTCCCTCTCTCTCTCTCCCTCTCTCTCTCTCTCTCTCTCTCTCTCTCTCTCTCTCTCTCTCAAAATCAATAAAAACAGATAAAAAAAAAGAGTTAGTATGGTGCCACCACAAGGGCTCAGGGGAGTTGAGACACAGGGGCCTGACTAAAGACTGTCTCATAACCCTGCCAGCTATGCCTAGCAGCACTGGTGGGTGAGGAGACAATTTTCTTATCCCAACACAGGACCTTCCTGTGACTAAATGGCAACTTCATATAATTCACATCCACTTTCTTGAGATGTTAACTTTAATGGGTTTGGAAGGAATACTGTTTGTCCAGACTAATGCATTTCTGAGGGCAGCTCATGGCTGTTTGGTGTAGCTGCTATACCCCCTGACTCCCAGTTCTACTGTTTGAGGAATATATAATATGTCAGTGTCCTTCCCTTCCCTCCCCACACTCCACTGTCCCTCTGCCCACTCTCCATTTCTTCTGTATTGCTCATTTTAAACAAGGAAAACCTGGCATGCTAGTTTCAAAATAAATAAAGCTATAGTAAATTAGTTGGACAAAGCACCCTTTTAAAGAAAATAGCTGACAATTTATTGCTCTCTGGCAAATATAGGTAATGCAGTTCCTTTTGATTGGCCCAAACAGTCATCAATGTAAAATACATGACAAGCTGTACCTGGCACGTAAACTCATGCTTGTTCTAAGCCCTTATTTTGTCCATTAAGATCCATGTTACTGTCTTTAAAGAAAGAAGTCAAGTTCTATTTTCCACATCCTAGGGAAGCAGTAAGAGGAGACAGGTTGAGGTTTTAAACTGGCAGGGACGCTGACACGGAGGAGCATCACTTCGGGGGGATTCAGTGCACCAGGGAGGTCCTGACGGGAGGAGGGCGCGGGACCTGCGGAGAGCACACGGTGCCTTCATGCCCCCTGACCTGATTCCTCACTCACAGCCTCTCCTCTCCGAGATGCTGCATCTAGAGAGATTGTCTTACCATCTTAAAAACAAAGGAGCCCTCACTGGTTTGGCTCAGTGGATAGAGCGTCGGCCTGCGGACTGAAGGGTCCCGGGTTCGATTCCAGTCAAGGGCACATGTACCTTGGTTGTGGGCACATCCCCGGTAGGAGGTGCGTAGGAGCCAGCATCCCCAGTGGGAGGTGTGCAGGAGGCAGCTGATTGATGTTTCTCTCTCATCAATGTTTCTGACTTTCTATCCTTTCCCTTCCTCTCTGCAAAAAAATCAATAAAATATATTTTAAACAAAACAGAGCAAACAAACAAAAAACAAAGGAAACTCCCTATACAGGCCCAGAACGAGAGGCAGCCGGTTCTAAGCTCAGAAAGGTTTCAGTCCTGCTCCTGACAAAACTCAGGCTAATTACTGAGCCACTATCAGCTCACAATTCTGTTTTTCCTTAATCCTCACCCGAGGAGTTTGAACAGTTTTTCCATTGATTTTTAGAGAGAGTGGAAGGGAGGAGGGAGGACAAGGATGATGAAGAGGGGAGAGAGAGAGAGAGAGAGGGAGAGAGAAAGAGAGAGAGAGAGAGAGAGAGAGAGAGAGAGAGAGAGAGAGAGAGAGATCTACATGAGAGAGACACAGTGACTGGTTGCCTCCTGCTCGAGCCCTGACCTGGACCAGGGATTGAACCTGCAACCAAAGTATGTGCCCTTGACCGGGAATTGAACCCTTGAGTCTTCATTTTGCAGGCTGACACTCTAACCACTGAGCACTGGTCAGGGTTCAACTCATGATTCTTTCCTGCAACACGTGGCTGGTGTTTACCTAGGTTTGTGGTGAGTAAACATTCCATAAAGACAAGCATGCTTTATTTGATAGTCTTGGCTTCAGCTCTATACATGCATCTGTAACGTTAATAAAGATGTCACATCTCCGTATTTATGTAGCAAGGAGTGCAAACAGCATCCACCGACATGCAAGTTGTTGATATGACCATTGCTAGGGAAACCCGAAACTCGGTGAGACGGTGGCCTGCACTTCTGCAGGAGCCGGATGGCATTTAGGCTTCTCTTTCTGGAGTTCAAATCAGTGTGGAGGTGAGATTCGGGCCCTCACGTGGTGACAGTCAGATTGCCAAATTGTCTTGACCATAGGAAGAGAGAAAGTTGGTGTGCAGTGGAACGGCTCTGTGGCGCTGTCACTGGCTGTGGCGGGGCCTCCTCAGATGCGGGCCTGGCCGCCATGTGGAGCGGCAGCGATGCGCTGGAGAAAGCGGTCTGCACGCTGTGCCTGTGCGTTTAGGAGTAAATCACAGCGCTCTTCCTGCTGCTCGGGACTCTGTCTGTTGACATTAAAATGTGCTCACAACTTATAAAAATCATTAAGGATTCCATTTGCACCTCCCTGGTGGGAAGCTGAGAAATAAAACCACGCCAGCCGGGGCACATTTCAAATATTTACAATGCTGCGCTTTCCCTCCAGGCTCTGCTTGGCAACGTCCCTCTGAGAAATTAGTGCAGACACAGAGTAGCCTTCTCCGAGGCCAGCATTTCATTAGAGAAACCCCAGTCACTTCTTTCTCCATTGTCCCCCAGAACCCTGACCTCTTGTCTCTGATGCTTATGCTGGAGAATAAGAAGGAAAAAGAGGAGAAAACAAAACAAACAAGCAACAATAAAAGAAAAACACAACAACAAAAACATAGAAAAAAGATGGAAGAGGAAAAGAAACAGGAAAGGGAGAGGAGAGGAGGGAAGGAAGGATAGGAGAGGGGAGGAGAGAGGAGGGTGTGACAAGGAAGGGGAGAGCTCGCTGGAGGGATGTTACCAGAGGGGGGGGGGGGGATGAGAAAACGGCAGTTTGCTTAGGAGATACTTACCTTGAGCAGAACCTCCGCTAGCACACTTCTGTCCTGAATCCCAGTTGAACTGTGTGGTTTCAGAAACAAGGGACAAAGGATAGCAGTCATGATGGCGTGTCAGTGTTCTACAGGAAGGAAAAGCACGGAGAATAGCAACCTTTAATCCTCGAAGAAGGAAAGACTACAGGGAGACAGGAAGACAATCCCACAATAGTGGAAGTTGTGAAATGCTGGGGAAGGGCAATGGATGTGATTTGGGGGTTTCTTCCCTAGAAGAATATTTAAAATTGGATATGTGTTTTACCTTCTGGGGTGCAGAAGAGGCCCACCCGAGGGCGAGAAGCACCGAGTCCCTAGAGCCTGGGAAGTCTTCACATATATTTTTATTGATTTCAGAGAAGGGAGAGGAAGAGAGGATAGAAACATCAACGGCGAGAGAGAATCATTGATCAGCTGCCTCCTGCATGCCCTCTATTGGGGATTGAGCCTGCAACCCAGGCATGTGCCCTTGACTGGAATCGAGCCCGGGACTCTTCAGTCCACAGAACTATGCTCTATCACACCAGCAAGGGCCTGGGAAGTCTTTACATGGAAAGAAGGAAACTATGGGCAGTTGGGGCGGAGGGGGGTGGGGGGAAGAGGGGACAAAAAGAGGTAGGAAGAGAAACCCAAGGAGAGCTTCTTGCTCAGGTCAAGATATCAACTAGGTTATATCTTAGTTGTCCAGTGTGGGGCATGCAGGAGGCAGCCAAGTCCCTCCTCCCCCCCTCACTGTGACCAGCAGATGGGCAATGTCTTGAACTTATCTCCCTCATGTACAGCAGCACCAGAACCGGGCACTGAGTGCTCACGTCACTGAGCTTGTCGCTGTTCTCAAAAGGCAGGAATCACACGGTGCTGGCCGTGTCACCATCGACCCTGGCGGGAGCGCCTCCACGCCCCGAGTGTCCTACCTCAGGGCCCTGGATGTGCCTGGGTGTTAGCTCCCACGTTGTGTCCCTGTCAGTCATTGAGTTGGCAGCTGTGAGCTGTCTCACTGCAGGGCCAGAAGGGAACAACAACTCAGCAGGACAGGGAAGGTACTGCCCGGATGACCACGTCCCTCTAAGAATGTAAAGAAGATCCTCATCAAAAGCGCAATCCTGCCAGCACTGCCAGTCCATCTGTTAAGTGCATGACCCTTGTCAAGGTGCTTACACGCTGCTGACAGTTTAATATTGACCTTCACTCTCTGTGCTCCGTGCTGGTTGGTTTCCCCACACCCTCACTTGCCTTTGCCAGGGGTTTTGTGTGAGGAGTTTTTATCAGTGTGCTACCTCTCATGGCAAAAAAGGGGTTGATGTACAAACCACATCCTTTCAAAGTAGATGATGATAATAATAACAGATAACATTAACGAGTGTTTGTTATGTATTGGCATGGTGCTAACCACCTCACATATAAAATGCCATTTAATTCTCAAGGTAACCCTAAGAGGTCAGTACTCTCTCACCCTCGTTTTATGGAAGTGAAATGGAGCAGGGGGCAGTCACGTGGCCAAGGCCACAGGCTCAAAAGCAGCCAGGATTTGCTGCCGAGTCTCCCTGACTCCAGACTGTGCCCCAACCCAGACAAGACAACCCAACAGGGAGGCTTCTTTTCTCTTCTTGTTTCTCGGGAGAGTGGGAGTGCCCAAAGGGAGATTCTTGTCTCACGGGATTCTGGAAGTAAGGTGTCTTCTGGGTTTTTAAATGTGATGACAGGGTTTTGTGACACTGCTTAATACTTAGGCATAGACCCATCTCTACCTGCTTCATTTCACTAAGAACTGGGCCCAGTCCCTGTTACCACGAGAACTGACATACAAGACTGTACTTGAGACACCCAACTGATCAAATGAATTCTTTTGCTACCAAGTGCTCAAGAAACTACGTGTGGAGCTCTGCATATATGTACATACTCATACACATGATTTTAAGAAATTCTTATATGAGCATTTACACACCTAGAACATTATTTTATACTAGAGGCCCATTGCATGATATTTGTGCAAGAATAGACCTCTGGCTTCTCTCCCAGCTGCCCGGGAGCCAGCAAGTCCCCGCTCCCTGGCTGCCCTCTGTCTGGAGCACCACTGCAGTAGCTCCCTCCACCGCCTCCCTTCCCCTCATAGCAGGCTTCACACCACTCTGAGCAAATTAACCTCCATCTTTGTTGGGTTAATTTGCATACTCACTCTGATTGGCTGTGGGCGTAGAGGAGTGATGGTTAATTTGCATGTTTTTCTTTTATTAGGTAAGATTTTTCTGTATTTCTAGTGAGAACATGTCATACTTTTAAGAATTTAAAAAATATATTTTTATTGATTTCAAAGAGGGAGGGAGATAGATACATAATGAGATGTATGATGATTGGCTGCCTCCTGCATGCCCCACACTGGAGATTGAGGCCACAGCTAGACATGTGCCCTGACTGGGAATCGAACTGTGACCTCCTGGTTCATAGGTTGATGATACTCAACCACTGAGCCATGCTGGCTGGCTTGAGAATGTTTTTATGTTCTCTTCTCCAGCTCCCTGATGTAAGCTTTGTGAAGATTATTATCTTTATTTAAAAATGAAGAAGCAGCCTAGTCGATGTGGCCCAGTGGCTGAGCGTCCAGCCATGAACCAGGAGGTTATGGTTCAATCCGGTCAGGACACATGCCCAGGTTGCGGGCTTGATTCCCAGGTAGGGGCATGCAGGAGGCAGCTGATCAGTGATTCTCTCTCATCACTGATGTTCCTATCTATCTCTCCTTCTCCTTTCCTTTCTGAAATCAATAAAAATATCTATATTTTCCCTATAAAAGCTTAAGCAACCCGCAGACCCATTCGACTGTCCGATTGGTAGCTATGACTCGCAATGACCACCAGGGGGCGGATGCTCAACACAGGAGCTGCAGAGCTGCCGAGACTTGGCAGCTGTGGTTCTCTGGTGACACACTCAGAACCAGAGAGGAGGGAGCCGGATTCTGGAGCGTCACTGGAGAACTGCCCTCTTGCAATCCTGGACCCCTCGGGGGATTTTGGAGAGCTGGTTTTGGCCTGATCCCCGCAGGCCAGGCCGAGGGAGCCCGGGTACCGGGCCTCTAGTATATAAAGAAATGAAGAAGCAGAGGTTTAGTGAAGTAAAGTGATTTACCAAATGTTTCACTGCCAGCAGAGCTGCAAAGGGAACTCAGTTCTCCTGCAATGTCAACTTCCTTCTATCACTTTGTAACCTCTGGGTTGAAGGAGTAGGAGCTGCTTTTGCTTTATTGCGGATGCCGACATTTCTTTTGTTGAAAGCATGTGATTCTGTGTTCCTGTCATGTACGTACCCCACAGGACGAATACGCAGGGTGAGACAACCGGAAGCTCACAGACAGGTGTGCAGTGGTGGGTGTGTACCCATCCCAGGGGCTTGTCATCGTTTTCATTAGGAGGTCTGGTGTGGGGCCCCAAGACTCTGCATTGCTAACCAGCCCCCTGTGCTGCCGACCCATCGCCCATACTGTGAGTTCAGTTAATCTGTGAAGTAACAGCTGACAGAGGAAAACGTCTGACAAGGAAAAGGATTTGCTGTTCTTGTTTTGTGTTCTTGTTTATTTTACTTTTTATGTGGGGGTGGTTAGCCCAGGAAAGAGGCAGTGAAGTAACCATGGCTCACCTCCCTGTGCCCTTTGACTTTACTGTTCCTAAGTCTCCTCGCCCCCACCTGCCCCACAGCACATGTGTTCGCCCTGGGCATTCTTTCTCTTGATGGGGCTGTACACCATCTCCTTGTGTACCGCTGAAAGAGGTTAATAAGCATCATCCTTTAAAAAAAATCCTCACCCAAGGATATGTTTTTATTGATTTGAGAACAAGAGGAAAAGAGAGGAGAGAGAGAGAGAGAGAGAGAGAGAGAGAGGAGAGAGAGAGAAACACGTTGTTTGGTTGTCTCTCTAATATGGCCCGACTGGGGATTGAACCCATGACCTTTTGGTGTACAGGATGACACTCCAACCAACTGAACCACCCGGCCAGGACAATTATTTTTTGTTTTTAATTGTGGTAAAATACAAATAACATAGAACTTACCATCTTAACCATTTTTAAGTACATAGTTAAGTACCATTACATTATTCTGCAACCAATCTCCAGACATTTTAACCTGGAAAAATCCGAGATTCTGTACCATTATACTCCCCCATTTCTCCTTCATTCTCCCCCAGCTTCTGGAAACCACCATTCTAAACATCCTCCTTTAAAGGTGCAATTATCTCAAAGAAATATTCTACCTTGCATTCCTAGTTGTTAGACAAAATGAAAGAGCATAAGATTTGGAGTTAGAAGTGATTCCAAACTTTGTTTCTGGGTTATTTCTCCTATACTTTATTATGCATTTGCAAAATTGTGGGATATCTTCCTTCTTCATTTCACAGAGCTGTTGTGAAGATCCAATGATGTAATAAACAGGCCTGAAACTTCTGCAGACTATAAACTGCCACACAGAAGTTAAGTTCTTCCTATGACTATGCCCAGAGCATGGTGAGCGAAGGACCAGGGAGTTTGGTGGGAATACGATCCGCTGAGATGAGAGGTCTTTCAAGGTGTTAGTGGAGAATCAAATTTCTCTGCTGCTTGTGGGAGCGAGGTGGAGGTGCTTAGGTACTGCTGAAACAAGAATTTCCAGAAGCCCCATGGGAGAATGAGACGTGGTGAAAGGCGTTATTTGTGTGGCGTTATATTCCTCAGGTTCCTAAGTCCCCGGCCCTTAAGCCAGTCCTGAAAGAGGTGCAGCGGGGGGTTTCAGGAGAGCCAGAAGCAAGGCCAGTGGCCAGAGCTTCCGTTCCATGTTGGAGCCGGGCACAGTTCAGCATCCAAGCTAATTAATGCCCATCAGTCCATGTGAGGCATAGGGGAGCCCACCTCCTGCAACAGGAGAGAGAGAGAGAGAGAGAGAGAGAGAGAGAGAGAGAGAGAGAGAGAGAGAGAGAGAGAGAGAACTTATTTGTCTAGAAGTTTAAATATTCAGGTTTTGTGTGCTTGGCGCTGACTCTGCTCCCAGGTGTGACGGACAGACAGCACCTCCCCCCGTCACTCAGACCTCACTGGGCACGCATCCAGATTGCCCTTGTCCTGTCCCTTCCCCATGTGATCAGCAGGGAGCAGACTTGGAGAATATGGATTGCAGCTTCTTGGCCAAGCTGTATAATGGCATGCTTATAGTCTCTAGTCTTCACCTTCCTCCTCTCCTGTTAAATAGTAACAGGCTATCACCACAGCGTCGAAGGGATAGGATGCCCTAGGCAGGGGCAGGGCAGACAGATACGTCTGTGGGTTTGGGGCTAGTCAGTGATCCCGCTCACTTCAGAATTGGGAAACCAATTTTAGAGGGAAGGGAGACGTGTGAGCCAGACAGATGAGTATGATAATGTCACATTTACTGATAAAGCGGTTTGGGGCAAGTGGCTTAGATCTGTGAGCAGGAGAGATATCACTAATATCTCATCGCTGAATTAAACATCCTCACTCTCTCGATCACGGGCTAAGCTAGATGGTCATCCTATTCAATCCTACAAGCAATCTCCCTGGAGACACAGCCTCCTTTTCCCTTATTCCAGAGACCAAACCTGGACACCAATACAGACCTCACAGTGGAGGCTCCCTCGGGAATGAGCCTCTCATGTCAGCTCCTCTTCCAAGTCCCCAGGGCGGAGTGACCGGGGATGGCCAGGAATGCTAGGCTAATGGGTCGCTATGAAATCATGAAGTCAGGCAGAGCTCATTTCCTGTCACCACACACACAGGTCTCACTGTCCCCCCGCTTACCGCCTTTGCCCCCACCCATTCCTCCCAGGGACACCTGGAATTGGGAGAGCAGCAAGGGCTGTGGAATCCCCAGTGTTGATCTTGATCCAGGAAGGAGAAAAGAAGAAAATTTTTTTTTCTTATCCCTTCATACAAACATTTCCCTAATTCCAGGACTTAGTCGAAAACACTCAAATCTATAGTTAACATATACTATGCCTTAGCTGTGTACTTATTTATAGTCTGAAGTGAAAAATTGAAAGACCAGTACTAAAAGTGTTTTTGCAAGTTTTTTAAGTTGGAAAAGCCAACTTATAAACTTAAAGAAATTGGCAGACTACTGGTAAATTGTAAGCTGCAATATTTGATCAGTTATATAGATAGTTCTAAATCGTCATAATGGAGAAAGAAAACGACACCCTTGTTCTTCATGGACGATTGTGTCTTCTTTAGCACAATAATGACATTTTTGTTGAATAGAAAAGTCGATGTCCAGGGGCAGTGACTCCTCAGTGATCTGGGTGAGGAGACTGTACATAGTTATTCTATCCCCAGCTCCAGAAGTGAATAATTTATTAATGTTATTTTTTAAAAAAATATATTTTATTGATATTTTACAGAGAGGAAGGGAGAGAGCTAGAGAGCTAAAAACGTTGATGAGAAGCATCGACCAGCTGCCTCTTGCACACCCCCTACTGGGGATGTGCCTGCAACCAATGTACATGCCCTTGACAGGAATCGAACCTGGGACCTTTCAGTCTGCAGACAGATGCTCTACCACTGAGCCAAACCGGTTTCAGCTATTAATGTTATTAAATGGCTATCTGAGGCTAGTTATTCAGTCTTGATCTTGTGTCATGTTTATTTTGTTCATTTTTATTATGGGAAGTTCCTACAATTAAAGCAAAAGGGACAATATGACTTGATAGGGAGACCTGGTTAATTTGATTACACAGAATCAATAGTTTCCGTGTCTTTTTATAGTGGGTAGAGATTTATATACCTTATGAAGGGACCCCCCAAGTGCAGTACCACCTGGCACCGTGCACAGTATGACAATGTTGCTGACGATGTCCCCTAGGCTGTACTCGACATCCCTGCAGCTATGTTGTAACTGCCAGTGTGCACTTCCCCCCCTCCCTCCCATCTGGCAGCCATTGGGGTGCTCTCTGTGTCTATGTGTCTCTTTCTGCTTTGTTTGTTCATTTTGTTTTTCAGATTCCACACATAAGTGAAATCATATGGCATTTGTCTTTTGCTGTCTGACTAATTACTAGTCTCCATGTCTTTCAAATTAAGTAAAACATTAGGTATTTACTTATTTACTTACTTACTTATTTACTTACTTACTTATTTATTTAGATAGCTAGTTAATTCTTGCCTGAGGATATTTTCCCATTGATTTTTAGGGAGAGTAGAAGAGAGAGGTAAAGACAGAGAGAAACATTGATGTGAGAGACACTGACTGGTTGCCTCCTGCATGAGCCCCGACCAGGGCCTGAACCGGGGCGGAGCCTGCAACCAAGGTACCTGTCCTTGACTGGAATCAAACCTGGGACTCTTCGGTCCACAGGTCAACACTCTATCCACTGAGCCAAACTGGCTAGGACAAATATTCGGTATTTAAATCATTATGAACAAAATACACATTTTGGAAGAACTTATTCTGCTGTCTCCAATATGAATTCTAAATAATTTCATCCAGTGGCAGCCTGTTCATATTTGTTCATTTTAAACTTCCCTATAGATCAATAAGTGATTTCGTTTTCTCAGAAATCAATTAGTATCAGCTGCTTCCTAGACACTGCTCTGTACTAAAGAGAACCACTGTCTCCCTCAGAGACATGGTAGTTCAGATTCAACCGGGTGCTGGACCCAGAAAGCACTGAAAATTTACTCCTCCCCCCCCCCCCCAAATAAGCCAATTTCAAGTAGTTTAGTTAGGTTATATGAGCATCATTAACAGGTGCTTTTCAGCAAAAATGGGAAGGCATAGCCAATTTGCATTTTTTAAAAAGTGAATATACAATTTATTTAACATTCAAACTTCAGTAAGACATGTGCAATATGGCAGTTTTACTGGGGGTTTAACCCGACCTAGGATATGACTCTTTGCTGGGATTTAGCAAAAGGGTCCAGTTCACTCTTAGCACTGATGAAATGCTTTATTGAATAAACATAATACCAAACAAAATGCATTCAAATGCTTCCTAAAAAAATAAATAAATTTTAAAGGCCTTTTATTCAGGCTAATGACAAACACAATAAAGGCAGATAAGCTAGTTTAACATAATTGGCTGATTTTATACAGCACTTATATCTTTTAGTCCACAAGTATATTATTATTATTTTTTAAATATATATATTTTATTGATATTTTACAGAGAGAAGGGAGAGAGATAGAGAGCTAGAAACGTCGATGAGAGAGAAACATCGACCAGCTGCCTCTTGCACACCCCCTACTGAGGATGTGCCCGCAACCAATGTACATGCCCTTGGCCGGAATCGAACCCGGGACCTTTCAGTCCGCAGACCGATGCTCTACCACTGAGCCAAACCGGTTTCGGCCACAAGTATATTATTAAATGATAGAGAACATCTAATACAACCGTGTCTACATAACTAGGAAATACATTTCTAAGAAAGAAATATTTTATAGACCTCATCTTTCGTATCCAACCCCAACAGTCTAACTCTAGAGTATAAAGCCAATGACTCTCCTCACAAGAGCTCATGACTAGAGTTGCTTTGCTATCAAAATCTGTATTCCTGATCCGTTATGAGCATTGAGACAAGATTCAAATATCCCCCAAAAAGAAGCACAATGCATGTTGTGATCGCCTAGTCAGCCACAGCGAGCACCACATCCAAAACTATCTCACCCGGGAATTACATGAGGTCAGCCACGTCCATTGGCTTTGCCTCCAGAGCAGTATTATATTAAGCCTCCAGGTCATGAAGAGTCCTCTGGTCTTCTTCAGTAACAAAGGTGATAGCCACACCTTTCCTCCCAAACCGACCCCCTCTGCCGTTCTGTGAATATAGTTTTCACGATTGGTAGGTAGATCATCGTTTATAACCAATGACCCTGGTTGCACATCAACCCCATGAGCTAACAAGGCAGCAGTGATCAGAGCACAGCTTGACCCTGATGGGAATCCCCTCATGACAACATCTCTTTCCTTCTGGTCCGCGTCCAATGCAGAGCGGGAACTGTGGAGTCCCTCAGTGGCCAGTCCACTTTGCACCTCACATTGAGAAAAAGAACGGCCTGTGTCATCGTCAGTGTCCCATACAAGTCACAAAGTGTGTCCCACCCCATTCCTCTCTTTCAATATTATTATAAAACCAGTTTGATTCCTTCAGGGGCCAATTCTTCCCTTTTCACTAATCGGATCTCTCATAATTTTTCTGGTCACTTCCAACACATCAGTTGGCATAGTGGCAAAAAGCAACACAACCTGAATACTTGTACTTAATTTTTGGAAAACCTCATAAAAAATCCCCGGCTCAACATTTCATCTGCTGCATCCAAAGCAAACATTTTGGTCCGTTTTGGAGAAAGATATCTTCTGTTTAGCATAGCAAACACTGTCCTTGGTGTACCAACAACATGTGGTGCTTCGGCCTGCAGTGTTTGCACTTCATGGCGAACATCGGTTCCACCAATGCAGGCATCACAGTTGCTCCCATGTAGTTCCAAGTGACAGAATTACCTTTTGGATCTTAAATACAAGGGATAACAGCTCCCTGCTGAGTAGCTGAAGGCGCCTCAAAACCATCAGCATAGATGCCCCGGAGAAGAGACTCCTTTAAGTTCATGTTGTCAAAGTTACCAACAACCTCATTCCAGTGGCTCTCGATGCCCCATCGGGGTCCGTTCCCTCTGGGCCGCCCCGTTCTCTGGTATAGCCGGCAGACAGGTTCCGAAAAGCCACTCAACGCCCTACTGAAAAGCGCCAATTTGCATTTTAAGAGAGCAGCTAGGATCATTGCCAACCCCACCCCAAATTTGAGCATAAATGGATCAACAGATGTTACTATTGCTTTTGGACTAAACACATGGACTGGGCATACTGTTATGTTTTCTCTGAAGAGGAAAAATACATTGAAAAATAAACCCAACTGGCTTGTATTGCTCTTCTGATAAATCATGTTCCATTTCAACTCACCAACTTATGCCAAACATGTCGTACTGCTCAGAAACAGAGGGAGAAACCTGAAACTTCCCTTTTGGGGGGAAAAACAGGCGTTGGGTGTGATAGTCTATTACACTCTACAGGACTGAATTAGAAAACACTGACATTATAGTTTTCTAACATTTGTTTGTATAATGCTCAAACATCTCTATTGGAAAAATTATAAAACTAATTAAACCCCTATTAAATGGATGTCCAAGATAATGCTTTCCATTTATTATTAAAACTAGAGGCCCAAAGCACAAAATTTGTGCAAGGAGCTCGGCCCTCACAGTCCTGGCTTCATCCACAACGTCTTCAGGAAGGACATCTGGAAGGTCGTTTGGCTGTCCTGTCTAATTAGCCTGTTCCGCTTTTATTATTCTAGATGGCTTTTCGTCAGACGCCAGCAGCAAAATCAGAATTCTTTAAAATAAGCAAAACATTCTTAGCATTTATTAAAACCGTTTTTAATCTTGATTGTTTAGATTTTTACTTTAATTCCTCTTCATAAAACCATTTTCATGACTTACTAACAAAAGTCTTTTTATCAGATTTCAGAAATGTATAATGTTGAGGCTATGGCCTTTGATGGATGTTACCATGGCAGCGAGACTGACACGGACCAGACTTCCTTTTCCCTCCACGCCGAGGAAGACTCCATTGGAGGAAGATTCACAGGAACCTCCGGAGCAGGTCCATCCCGGATAAAGAGAAAATCCCTGGGCAGCTCATTGATAGAATCATTCTGAGAACAACCATGCCATTTACACCTACTCACGGATTTTATTTCCCGTTGTGTTTTACTGGGATATATAATGCATGAAGAGACTTCCCGATACATAAAACTCGTTTTAGAGTCAGAGTATGTCAAACAACTGACTATAAATTGGACAGTGCTAGATGGAATTGGCCTAAAGAACGTTTGAAAGCTGACTGACTGCCGAAACTGGTTTGGCTCAGTGGTAGAGCGTCGGTCTGCGGACTGAAAGGTCCCGGGTTCGATTCCGGTCAAGGGCATGTACCTTGGTTGCAGGCACATCCTCGATAGGGGGTGTGCAAGAGGCAGCTGGTCGATGTTTCTCTCTCATTGTCGTTTCTAGCTCTCTATCTCTCTCCCTTCCTCTCTGTAAAATATCAATAAAAATATATTAAAAAAAAAAAAAAAAAGAAAGCTGACTGACTTACATCCAGGAGTATTTTAAGGTCTTAGGAGGATCTGATTCCATAAAGAGAGTCACAGGCATGCGTGTTATGGAAAAACAGTTTCTACAGGGTTGGGCTTTGCAACTGCTCATCTGGACCCCCCTTCTTTCTAAATGTAAATTTTCTGTATTTACCTAGGGAAGAAAACTGGGCTGTGACAATAACATAAAGGGTCTTGGTTCCTCAGTGGTAACCACGTGCCAAAGCATCTGAGCTGAATCCTCCAAAGGAAGCACATCCCCACACAGCCGAGCTTCCCCGAAGGCCTTCCCGCCACCATCTCCCGTCATGGCTGTTATCTTATGACATTGACCCGCCTCTTATGTTAGCAAGTCCAAGGGGCACAAAAAACTTTAAACTTCGTTCAATCTTCCCATCCCGTATTAAAGTAATATGTCACACTTCCATGGCGTTGTATGTTTTGTAGTTGAGTATAGTTTTCATAGCTTCTGGAGGTATTTAATTAGTTACTTTATTCACCAAATGTTAGTGACCTGCAAGAACAGTGGTCTGGTAGCTATACGAAGTGACAAACGTAATGGGTGTTAGAGCAGAGGTATGCACACTTCCGGAGTTCTGGAAAGGGAACCAAAAGAAGGAAAATGACATCCACGGAGGAATGTGGGCTCTCAATTTATAGACAACTGAAGATGCATCTAGACAAATTGAATAAAATTTATTTATCCCATAGTAAGCTTTGGTAACTTTGGTTGAACCAAGTAAATCAGGCCAAGTGGGTATTAAACAGATGTTTGTTAAGTAGAAAAACCTCCAATGATCCGCAGTCATTTTGTAGACTGGCAGTGTGCGTTCTTTAGTGTGGAGTATTTTGTGGAAAAGACTCCATGTAGAGACAAGTCCTTCATAGGAAGTATAAAATATTTCCCTTTCTATTTTGATTCCTGGGATTGAATTGAGGGAAATAAACATAGAGTATTACTTTCAGTGTGTTGCCATTTATTTCACCATAAAGTAAACGAAATTGATTTGAATTCTTTCATGTCAGGTAAAGAGGCAAATAACTTCTTCCTTGTTTCCAATAACATTGGTCTTGATTCTCTGCCATGAATGACATAGCTTTCTAGAAATTTATGTTACCCTTGGGTGTGAAAGATTTAAAAGCAAATTCTTTTTCTGTTATGACTTCCCTCATGGGTGGGTTAATTCTGAAATATCTCATTTTCTTGAAAACATTTAAAAAAATTGTTTTCAGAGAGGAAGGGAGAGAGAGAGAGATAGAAACATCAGTGATGAGAGAGAATCATTGATGGACTACCTTTGGCACACCCCCTACTGGGGATGGAGCCTGCAACCCGGGCATATGCCTGGACCAGCAATGGAACTGTGACTTCCTGGTTCATAGGTAGACACAACCACTGAGCCATGCTGGCCAGACTCATTTTATTTATTGGTACAACTTTTCCAATTCTTTTAAAACTATCCAAGGGCTGCCGAAACCGGTTTGGCTCAGTGGGTAGAGCGTCGGCCTGTGGACTGAAGGGTCCTGGGTTCGATACCGGTCAAGGGCATGGTTGCGGGCACATCCCCAGTGGAGGATGTGCAAGAGGCAGCTGATTGATGATTCTCTCTCATTGATGTTTCTAACTCTCTATCCCTCTCTCCTCTCTGTAAAAAATCAATAAAATATATATTAAAAAATTAAAATAAAACTGTCCAAGGGCTATATTTTTCTAGGCAACTGTCCAAACTTGAGGTAATATAGTTTATTTAAAACTTTTCTCTATTTAATTGTAGATAGACCATAAATAACATTTATAACTATTTAACAGTTTTAAGCCTGATTTAAAGAGGATAGTAGCCAAAAACTGGTTTGGCTCAGTGGATCGAGCGTCGGCCTGCAGACTGAAAGGTCCCAGGTTCGATTCCGGTCAAGGGCATGTACCTTGGTTGCAGTCACATCCCCGGTGAGGGGTGTGTAGGAGCAGCTGGTCGATGTTCCTCTCACATCGATGTTTCTAGCTCTCTATCCCTCTCCCTTCCTCTCTGTGAAAAATCAATAAAATATATTTAAAAAATAAAGGGGATAATATTTCCATACAATTATATTTTAATAGACAGAACAGAGTAATTTTTAGGTGGCTCTTTAGGACTTTGTTTCAATGATTTAAGCAGAGTATTGCAGTTGGATTAACATTTCTGATTCTAAAATACTCTGTATATAATTGGTTTTTTTTTAAAGGATACATCTAGAAATAAACAGAACAAATCTACACTCTTCCCTTCTTCCAACTCTGGTTCTTTTTTTAAAAAAAATATATTTTATTGATATTTTACAGAGAGGAATGGAGAGAGATAGAGAGCTAGAAACATTGATGAGAGAGAAACATCAACCAGCTGCCTCTTGCACACCCCCCACCGGGGATGTGCCTGCAACCAATGTACATGCCCTTGGCCGGAATCGAACCTGGGACCTTTCAGTCCGCAGACCGACGCTCTACCACTGAGCCAAACCGGTTTCGGCCCAACTCTGGTTCTTTTGACATTACTGCTTTTCTTCTACTTTGACCTATAACATTCAGGATGTCTGATGCTTCTGCTGGGCACACCACTTCACAGTTTTAAGTCAGACGCATGGCTGAGGACAAGGAGCGATCTTGGCTACAAGGCTGACCTCTCTCGCACTCCCCGTGCACTCGGCACTGCTCTTGAGGAGCGTTCACGCTCAATTGTGAGCCCATCAAACATCACGTTTGTTCATGTCCAGAAATGCAGGCATTGTATTCTTCAGCGATAAATGTCTAACACTGAGAAATGAAGTTTGTTTACGGCTCAAGGGAATTATTAGAGTGTTCGGAATGAGCATCTAGGATTTTAGCCAATTTCTTCCCCTCAAATTGGCGGCTTGTGAAGTCTATGAGAACAGAGCTGTTCCTGTGAGCTTCATTTCTGTTAGGGAGCAGCACAGTTTCTGGCTCAGTTCTTACTGCAAGAAGAACGAAATGCCATTTACATGGGAAACGTATGAGTGACAGTCAGCACGTGATGGCTACCTCACTTTGATTTTCACTTCATTTACTGATCACAATCCGAAACAGACTGTGTGGGATTGCTCACTGAGGGTTAAATTGGGATAAAATGCAAGGATATCAGAAAATACGCTGCTTCCTGAGATTAAGAAACAGACATCCAACTCTAAACTGCCTAAATATAGAAATGGGCTCTTTTGTAAGACTGCTCTGGAAAAGCTAAAAAGCGATATGTTTTTAACTTTATTTTATTATTTTTGTTCTGGTTACAAAAATAATACAATTTCATTATAAAAATTTAAAATACCAATTGGCAAAAGAAGAATCTTCCACTCAGAATAAAATAGCTAACATTTTAATGTATGGTCTTAGAGTTTTTCTGTGCATAACGTATTTTTTCTAGTGGGACCATTTATTACATTTATTACTTACATTTATTAATTTAACACATATCATAATGAACACTGTGCTGAGGACATAGAAATAAAATATGAACTTAGTCCCTGACTCATTAAACTGCATTCTATTCAGAAACGTATCTAAATTAAGCCATTTGTAATCAGACTTTTTTCTCTGGATCATTAACCAGTTTCTTTTATTTTACATTTTTTCACAAACAATTGTTATGCTATTCTTTCCCATGCAAACTAACTGAAAAATGTTTTTATTGATTTCAGAGAGAGGGAGGAAGAGGAAGAGAGGGATAGAAACATCAATGATGAGAGAGACTCATTGACTGGCTGCCTCCTGCACGTTCCCTATGGGGGATGTACCCTGACCAGTAATTGAACCGTGACCTCCTGGTTCATGGGTTGACATTCAACCACTGGCCAGCTGGGTGCAAATTAACTTTTAATGCTGTAAAGCAGTCCACTGAATGGGTTCACCTTAGTTTACGTAACTCAACTCCTCCTGGGGGACATTCGCTTTATTTCCTATTGTAGGTTGTTATAATGGGTTGCAAGTAGCAATATATAGACTATTTAGACATAAAGTTATTTCAGAAACCAATGAAATTCCTAGCTATATCCAGATTTCAGCATTTATTTCCTTTGTCACAATCCCTGCTTGCAACTAGAATCTGCCATGTCAGATTCACTCACTTGTCTACCCAGGGGCTCTGGGGGATAGATTTCTGTAATTGAAGAAGCTTTTTTTTTTTTTTTAAATATATTTTATTGATATTTTACAGAGAGGAAGGGAGAGAGATAGAGAGCTAGAAATGTCGATGAGAGAGGAACATCGACCAGATGCCTCCTGCACACCCCCTACTGGGGATGTGCCCGCAAACAATGTACATGCCCTTGGCAGGAATCGAACCCGGGACCTTTCAGTCCGCAGACCGACGCTCTACCACTGAGCCAAACCAGTTTCGGCTGAAAAAGCTTTTTCATTTTTAGTTTATTTCGCCCCCCTCTATCATTTTGTATTGTGCCACTAGTAAGCCTGTTCAAATCACACACACACACACACACACACACACACACACACACACACCATCCACAAAGAATCAAGAGGAGGAGGTGGTAAGGAAATTACTAATTCAAGTACAATTCTGTACCTGGTGCTGCTGGTGTTTCCGGCAGGCCGTAGTCAGGGAAGTAAAAAACATGATGAACAATATTAACTGGTGAATATAATAGAATCAGAGGTATGGAAGGGGAGTGGACTGACGATTCTCAGGGAAAAGGGGAGTGGGGGGTGTGGGAAGAGACTGAACATAAACTGTGCACCTATGAATGAGGACAATGGGGAGTGGGGAAAGGGCAAAGGGTGGGGTGAGAACCTGGTGGAGGGGAGCAATTGAGGGAGTGGAGAGGAGAGGAACACACTTGTAATCTGAACAATAAAGATTTGTTTAAAAAAAATAAAGTGTGAAGCCTTGAAACATCAACATTAATATTCTCTGAAAAAGTAAAATAAGCTCTAACCGGTTTGGCTCAGTGGATAGAGTGTCAGCCTGCAGACTGAAGGGTCCCAGGTTCAATTCCGGTCAAGGGCATGTACCTTGGTTGTGGGCACATCCCCGGTGAGGGGTGTGCAGAAGGCAGCTGATCAATGTTTCTCTCATCATGTTTTTTACTTCCCTTGGTTTTTAGTTTCACTTGTTGATAGTTACATATTTGTTCATAATTTTTATCTTTATCTTCTTCCTCTTCCTAAAGAACCCCCTTCAGCAGTTCATATAATTCTGGTTTGGTGGTGATAAACTCCTTTAGCTTTTTTTTTATTTGTGAAGCTCTTTATCTGGTCTTCGATTCTGAGTGATAGCTTTGCTGGGTAGAGTATTTTTGGCTGTAGGTTCTTGCTATTCATCACCTTGAATATTTCTTGCCATTCCCATCTGGCCTGCATGGTTTCTATTGAGAAATCAGCTGACAATCGTAAGGGTGCTCCTTTAGTAACTACCTGCTTTTGTTTTGCTGCTTTTAATATTCTCTCTGTCTTTTGCTCTTGGAATTTTAATTATGATGTGTCTTGGTGTGATCCTCTTTGGATTACTTTTGTTTGGGGTTCTGTGTACTTCCTGGACTTGTAAGTCTATTTCTTTCACCAGGTGGGGGAAGTTTTCTGTTACTATTTCTTCAAATATGCTTTTGGTATCTTGCTCTCTCTCTTCTTCCGGGACCCCCATAATTCTGATGTTGGTTCGCTTGAAGTTGTCCCAGAGGTTTCTTACACTATCTTCAATTTTCTGGATTCTCTTGTCTTCTTGCTTCTGAGGAGGAGTGTCCTCTGGCTCTTTGTGTTCTAAATCTTTGTCTTGATTCTTGCGATCTTGTAGTCTGTTTTTAGGACTCTGTGTAATATTTTTTATTTCAGACAATGTATTCTTTATTTCTAGTTGATCCCTTTTCATATCCTCATAGGTCTCATTTATTTTATTGGCAGTTTTTAGGAAATTCTTGAAAAACCTTATAACTGTAGTTTTGAACTCAGTGTCCACTCTTTTACTTTGCTCCATCTCCTTCCTTTGTGTCCTGCCTCTTCTCTGTATTTTAGCTGCTTTCCTGATTTGATGGAATAGTTTTGTGTGCTAGGTGTTCTGGTAGAGCCCAGTAGCACAGCCTTCCCAGTTACCTGAGGTGGACAGTCTTGGTGTAGCCCTTTGTGGGCTGTGTGTGTGCAGTCTTGTTGTTAAGCCTCACTTATTGTTAGTATCACTGGGAAGCGTTGATCTCCAAGCCAATTGGCTGTAAGGATCAGCAGTGTCTCAGCTAGGAGGGCTTCTGTACTCTGCTTGGATGGGGTGGAGTCTCGGGGTGGTGCAGACAATCTTTGGTTCCTTGTCAGTCTCGCCTTAGGAAAGTCCCGCAAGATTGGTTGCAGGCGCGCACACCTGTTTGGTAAAGGCGCAGATAAGCTTTGGATTCCAGCCAGTCCCTCCTTAGAGAAAGCCAGCCTCTGGGAGAGCTTCTGTGCTCAGCTTGGATGGGGCGGAGTCTCAGGTTGGTGCAGACAAGCTTTGGTTTCCCATCGGCCCCTCCCCGAGTCCCGCAGTAATGTCCACTGGCTTCACACACCTCCAAGAGATCTCTGCCCACTGCCTGACAGTCTGGCCTCTCCCTAACTGGGGCCATCTATCAGAGCAATAGGGTGATTCTGTTTTCCTCCCAACAAGAAAGTCAGCTGTGCATTAGCTGCCTGCCCCTCTCTGTGTGCCTGGAGTAAGCCAGCAGTGAACTCAGCCACCCTCTCCGTGCTGGGAGTAGGCCAGGAGCGAACTTGGCCCGCCCTCTCAGTGCACTGTGAGAAAGCCAGCAGAGAACTCTGCGACCACCTTTTTGTGCGCAGTTCTCCGCACCTTCACAGTTTCTGAGGCTCAGGGTGCCTTCTTTCTCCTTCCCAGATGGCAGAGCCTCCTCTCAGCCAGCCGTCCGGTGCTTCAGGGCAATGTTTCCTGTTTTCCAGTTCTAAATTCAAAATTGTTGTGGTAGGCTGCATTCGGGTGTCATCTTGGTTTCTCTGAAGACTTCACACTTTTAAGAAGTGTTATAAACGTAAACCCACAGATCAAAGGAATTTTTAGAGAAATCACACCATCCCAAAATAACTTAAAACATGTTGTGTTAATTAGGTTGTATCTTGGATGAGGTCATGTTTACATTGAATGGCGGGTGAGTCACTGTGAAAGGATGCTGGCTCCAGCTCAGTCACCCTCCACGCATACCGTGGTGCTGCCAGTGCAGGGCAGAGGAACATGGTGGAGCGTGAGCCCTCCTGCATCTGTGCACAGGCCCTGCGCTGTGGGCGAGGGGCGGGGCTGTGGGCGGGGCATGGGGGGCAGGAGGCAGAACTGCACGTGGCAAGGTCCAGTGCACGCTCCCTTGCTCCAACACACTTTACTTACAAAAACCAAACCAAAGATTACATGATTAAGAACTTCAAAGAGCCGAAACCGGTTTGGCTCAGTGGTAGAGCGTAGATCTGTGGTCTGAAAGGTCCCATGTTCGATTCTGGTCAAGGGCATAAACATTGGTTGCGGGCACATTCCCGATAGGGGTGTGCAAGAGGCAGCTGGTCGATGTTTCTCTCTCATTGACGTTTCTAGCTCTCTCCCCCTTCTTCTCTGTAAAATATCAATAAAATATATTAAAAAAAAAAAGAACTTCAAAGAGACGGCCGCAAAACATTAAACTCCAAGGGTGAGCCCCATGCGACAGCGCACCCCGAGGGAAGTTTGCACCTGCTAAGGTTCACCCACCTGCCGAGGGGCCGTGACCAGTTCCTCAGGGAGACCGAGTCCCCACCCAGGCCAGGGCACAGCAGCGCTGGTCCAGTGGCCAGCAGGGCTGAGCTACCTGTGATTTTGTCTTTGTGAGAAAAATTTACAGAAACAGAATGACTGACTTTTTGATGACCCTTTGGAATAAATAAGTTGGGGACTGGACGATGGGTGGGAGAAACACCGATCAGCTGCCTCCTGTACACCCCCACACTGGGGATGTCCTCGCCGCAGAGGTACACACGCCCTTGACCAGAATCAAACCTGGGACCTTTCAGTCCGCCGGCCAATGCTCTATCCACTGAGCCGACCCAGTTGGGGCCAGGACCATGGCGTTTTTTGCTTGCTATGCTAAGACATCTGTATTATAATGAAAATATCGCAAAGAATACGTTGAAAGACTAATTTTGCCCCAGGGGAACTCCACTGTACTATAAATGCTTTTCCCTTGCAGAGCTGACTTCAGTGCGTGCCCATTCTGTGGGACATCCCGGGATTTGATGGGCTGGCGTGTGGTTTTCTGTGCTGACAGCGGGACTCCTCTTCATGGTAGACACAGAATACTGCTTTCCCATGTAAGGACACGTGTGAGAGTTCACCATGTTCTGAATCCCTGTAACATCAATTCTGTTGTATATTATCATTTTGAGTAGAAATTTATAGTAAAAATAAAGAGCAAAGTATATTACCAATATATCATGTCAAGTAGATTAGAGGTGGTTTTACTTTTTTTTTTGTAGTTTTTTTTCCTTAAAGGGCTATTTTAAGAACACTGTTGACAGTATTACAAATGTCCCCCATTTTATTTATTTAAATATATTTCTATTGATTTCAGAGAGGAAGGGAGAGGGAGAGAGAAACATCAATGATGAGAATCACTGATCGACTGCCTTCTGCATGCCCCGCACTGGGGGTTGAGCCTGCAGCCCAGGCATGTGCCCTTGACCGGAATCAAACCTGGGACCCTACAGTCTGCAGGCTAGTGCTCTATTCACTGAGCCAGCCGGCCAGGGTGATGTCCCCCATCTTAAAGGGCTAAATTTGATGTGATTTCTGAGCTTCCCTGAGTGGAATCTGACAGGGAGCGTGTGGGTTACAGTGGGAGGTAGACCACCGGGAAAAAGAACTTACAGTTAGTTGCCTGGCTGGTTTGGCTCCAGCCTTGTTTCTTCTCCTTCCTGCCTGTGTGACCTCGTGCAGTGAGGGAGCCCCTGCTGACTCGGTTTCCTCAGCTGTCCAACGGAGGTGCTCCCAGGCCGGTGAGGAGAAAGTGAGGAGCCTGAGGGAACCCCTGCTGACTCGGTTTCCTCAGTTGTACAACGGAAGTGCTTCCAGGCCGGTGAGGAGCCTATGAAACATGGGTGCACAGTGCCTCCCGGAAAGGGAGGCCTCAGCTCAAGGCTTCCTGTTATGGTTACTTCGAAACACGTGTTAGCCAAGGGAATATACTTCGTTCCCCCGCCTGCTCATGTGTCCCAGGACAGACAGTAAGAAGCAGCCAGGTCTCAATGATTTGGCAGTGAGACCACTTCCTTGGGGTGGGTCCTCTGGCCGCAGAGCAAAGGCAGGTGCCTGGAGCGGAGGTAGGTCGCACTCCCTGGGGCCACCCCTCCCACAGGAGCCCAAGGAGAGCCTCGGGCCCAGATTGCTTACATAGTTGCTTTTGGTGTTTCTATAGCCACAGTCACAACAACCTCCAGTATCCTTCAGGCCGGGATCAATTCTCTCCAGGAGCACAGAGACATACATTTCAGTGGATTTAGCACAGGAAGCTCCGAGGAAAGCCACGGGCGAACCTGGGCCCCCAGCAGCCCGAACTCGGGGAACTCGCTTCCCCTCTCCCGCCTCCGTTTCCCCGGAGGAGAGCGAGGTAGTTCCAAACCCCGAGCCTCAGCCCGCCAACTGAAAAAAACACCCCCCCCCAACCAATTTATTTCCTCGCCACCGAAGAAGGAAACCTGTGGCAGAATACCGACACCCGAGGGCGCCGGAAGCGGCGGGAGCGGAGCCCGAGCCCCGCGCGCGCCCGGAGCGCGTGCCCGCCCGCCCCGCCCGCCCCGCGCAACAGGCCGCGGTGAGTAGAGCGGCGGCGGGGCCGGGCGGGCGGGCGCGGGTGGAGGGGGCGCTCCCCGCGGCTCGGCCCGGGTCCGGGGCGGCCGGCGGGCGCGGGGGCCGCGGGCTGGGCACGCCGCCGACCTGCGGCGACCCCGGGCGGGCGGCCGGCACGCGGGCCTGGGCCCCGGGCAGCCCACGTGGCCGCCGGCGGCCGGAGGCGGGCCGAGCGCCGGGCGTCTGGAGGCTGAACCGGGGCCGGAGCCGCGGGCGCCACGTGGGCTGAGCGCGCCCTCGGGGCCCGGGGCGCGGCTGGGCCGGCGGCTGTCCGGGGTTAGGGGGGTGGTCGGGGCGTCTCCCTGGTCCCCCCGCCTGGAAGGGTGCAGCGCCCCCTCCCCCTAACCCTCCGCTCTCACCCGCTGTTCCCCAGCAGCTGCCCCGACAGGTTAGGGGCCCGGGGACCTCGGGGGCGCTCCGCCCGGCGGCCCGGGTCTCCGCCCCGGTTTCGGTGGAGGGGCGGCGTCTTCCCGTCGCTGGGGGCTGTGCCTCTCCGGCCTCGTGCCGGGAACCCCACCGACTCCAGCACCTTCATGAGGTGCGGTCCCGGGGCTCAGGTCCCCGGTAACCGGTCTCCCCTCTGGACGACACCCATTTCTGTGCGCCTGCGCAGCCCCGCACAGGCAGCGCCCCCTCTCTGTCGGGCTCAGCGCCCCATCTGTGTCGGGCTCAGCGCCCCATCTCTGTGGGGCTCAGCACCCCATCTCTGTCAGGCACAGCGCCCCATCTCTGTCGGGCTCAGCGCCCCATCTCTGTGGGGCTCAGCGCCCCCTCTCTGTCGGCTCAGCCCCCCATCTCTGTCGGCTCAGCGCCCCATCTCTGTCGGGCTCAACACCCCATCTCTGTTGGGTACAGCGTCCCCTCTCTGTCGGGCACAGCGCCCCATCTCTGTCGGGCTCAGCGCCCCCTCTCTGTCGGCTCAGCGCCCCATCTCTGTCGGCCCGGCGTGCGTTAGGAGCTGCTGGCGGCCACCCTCGCGGTGGGAGGACCTGAGATGCAGGGAGCACGGCCTGTGTCAGTGAGGCCTCCGCCCTCCCAGGAGGCTGGCCCCGGGCGTGGTGTGGCCCAGAGGGTGTGCTCGCCCGGACGCCCGACTGCGGTGAGGTCCGCGCTGGCCACACGGACACCACGGCCCCACTGTGCACACCCCGGGGCCCGCTGCCACCCGAAGAATCAGCCCCACCGAGCAGGCCATCGGGGCTCCCCAGCAGCAGATCTGTTATTTCTGGGAAGCTTTGGGGATATTTCTCTAAAGTTATAGACAAAAACTAAAAACGTGGAACAAGTTCACTCCGCACCCATTTCTCCGGGGCCTCGGGGTGCCCCTCTGCGGGGTTCTGGGTGTGCAGGCGGCTCCCTCCCCGGAGAAGCTGTGGTGCAGAGGTTGCGGGTGGGGACTGTAAACGCCCACGGCCAAGTGAACCCGGAGGGAGGTCATGGTTTGCTCCAGTCAGGGCCCGTGCCTGGGTTGTGGGCTCCATTAGGAGGCAGCTGATCCATGATTCTCTCTCATCACTGATGTTTCTTCTTTCTCCCTCTCCCTTCCTCTCTGAAATCAATAATTGTTTTTTTTTAAAAAAATATTTTATTGATATTTTACAGAGAGAAAGGGAGAGAGATAGAGAACTAAAAATGTTGATGAGAGAGAAACATCGACCAGCTGCCTCTTGCACACCCCCTACCGGGGATGTGCCCGCAACCAGTGTACATGCCCTTGACCGGAATCGAACACTCTACCACTGAGCCAAACCGGTTTCGGCTGTGGGTTTTTTTTTTTTTTTTTTTTTTTTTTTTAATAAGAAGCTGCATTGCCGAAACCGGTTTGGCTCAGTGGATAGAGCATTGGCCTGCGGACTGAAGGGTCCCCGGTTAGATTCTGGTCAAGGGCATGTACATTGGTTGCAGGCACATCCCCAGTAGGGGGAGTGCAGGAGGCAGCTGATCGATGTTTCTCTCTCATCGATGTTTCTAGCTCTCTATCCCTCTCTGTAAAGAAATCAATAAAATATATTTAAAAAGAAAAAGAAGCTGCATTATGGCTTCTTGTCAGCCATTTCCCATAGACAAGGTTAGGACACTTACTAGTAACACTAGAAAGGCTCTCTTTATGTTTGTTGGCTATAGAATGGGTATTGATTTTCTTGTAGCGTTTTAATCCTTCAGTATCGTTTAGTTTAGTTGGTGTTGTTTTTAAAAAAAATTAAAAAATTTTGGCAGTTAGTAAAATGTGAATCATGAATGTTTCTTTTGACTTCGTAATTTTACATCGCAATGATTATAGTCAATTCAAATTGTATAATTGCTCTTTCTTTTCTAATAGAAACATAATTGCCACAGAACATTATATTATTTTAGGTGTACAAAAGAATGATTTAGAATTTGTATGAGTTGTTTTTTAAAAGCTTGCCCCCCCTACCTTCAGCTTTATACAAATATTTATTCTCACTTCTGCTTGGGTGGTCTGTGAGGTTTATAGGCAGGCTTGTGTGGGCTGTACTGTTCTGTACAAAGCGTTTTGTTGTTTAATTATATTTCTTAGATCCTAAGATATGCCTTTTTTTTTTAAAGCTATTTCTGAAATTGTGATGCATCTTGCAGTTTTTTGTACGTTCAGTGTGGTGCGGAATGTCATCTGTTCTCCCCTCCAGTTTTCAAAAGATGTTAAAAAGAATTGTTATTTTGCAATATTTATAGTGTGAGAATCAGAGAAATGGTATATTTTCCCAGGAACTTCTAAGCTAGGTCCCAATGAACTGAGCCTCAAATCATTTCATTGTGAACACAGAGGAACAATAAGTGATGTAACTTTTGGCAGTATAAATAGTGAGATGTATAGTCTAGCAAAGGCGTTTGGTGTGCAGTGCTAGTGTTTGTTATGATTGTAGATGGAAAAAATGCTCTAAGGGTTTATATTTTTGGCGTTAGTATTCTGCACACTTTGTCTAAGCACACTTCCTGAGGAACGTGCTTATATAACTGTATTCATATATTGTGCTTAAAGAAAAGCCTTTCAATTGCATCTTCCTGCTTCTGACATGCTTACATTATAAGCTACTCATTAGTCAACAGAGCCAACAGCTGGCTGATTATAGCAAAAGGAGACCAAGTGCGTATGTTCCAGCAACTAGTTGTGACAGCTACACAGTTGCCAACCAGGGAAGCTCATTGGACGGTGCCCAGGATTGTTTTTATTTTATATTTTATTGATTTTTTACAGAGAGGAAGAGAGAGGGATAGAGAGTCAGAAACATCGATGAGAGAAACATCGATCAGCTGCCTCTTGCACACCCCTCACTGGGGATGTGCCCGCGACCAAGGTACATGCCCTTGACCACAATCGAACCTGGGACCCTTCAGTCCGCAGACCGATGCTCTATCCACTGAGCCAAACCGGTCCCGGCGCCCAGGATTGATTTTGTTAATTGGGGGCTAGTCACCTAAGCATCCTTTGCCTGGAAGTTTAGTTGTTGCAATATGTCCCAAACTCCCAGACTCGTACCCTAGCTGGTTGGCTCAGTAGATAGAGCAACCACCCTGTGGACTGAGGGTCTCAGGTTCGATTCCCATCAAGGGCTTGTATCTCGGTTGCAGGCTCGATTCCAGCCCAGGTGGGGGCAAGTTCGGGAGGCACCCAGTTGATATGTTTCCCCCTCTTCCTTTCACTCTCTCTAAAAAAAAAAATCAATGGAAAAAAAAGCAGTCGGGAGGACAGATATGCAGAAAGGCGTGGGCCGGCGCATCTGAGTGAGGCCAGGCTTAGTCATCTCGGCTTTCCATCCTCAAATCCAGGTTAGTGACCCGACTTCACGACTCAGCCCATGGCTAGGCCTCAGAGTCGGCATGCCTTTGGGGAGCAGCACTGCCTCCTTCCCTTGCCTCTGTTTCCCCATCTGAGTCAGATGCACCACCGGGTCCTGAATCAAGAACTGAACTATGGGGTTCATAGGGGGTGGGGTGAGGATAGGGGTGGAGGGACATATGTAATCCTCTCAACAATAAAGACTTTTTAAAAAAAGAAAAATAAATAATTTACCGTATTTGCCGGTGTATAAGACGACTGGTCGTATAAGACGACCCCCTAACATTTCCACTCAAAATACAGAGTTTGTTATATACTTGCCGTATAAGACTACCCCCCACTTGGAGGCATATTTTTCAGGGCCAAAAAATCGTCTCATACGCCGGCAAATACGGTAATAAAAACCAATGGAAAATATCCTCCGATTAGGGTTAACAAAAATAAATAAATAAACAAACAAACACAAAAATCCGAGACTCCCAGAAGGAAAGCAGATGTTCAGTATAAAACACATTGTTTGCACAAACAGTTAAGTCAGAGTCAGTCACTCTTTTTTGTGGTTATTGTTAATCCTCACCCGATTTTTTCCCCCATTGATTCTGACAGAGAGTGAAAGGGAGGGGGTGAGATAGAGACATGGATGTGAGGAAGACACATGGATTGGTTGCCTCCCGTAAGCACCTGACGGAGGTATGTGCCCTTGACCTCCATCAGACCGGAGCCCCTTCAGTCTGTGGCCGATGCTCCGTCCACTACGCCAGCGAGGCCAGGCCGTGTGAGTCACTGCTGCCATTTAAACGGTGGTGGGGACGCTCCTAAATAACAGCTCCCCGATGTCCGCCATGAACTGGCCTTTCGTAGCCCCTTTCCTGTCTAGAGTCTATTCTCCAGGAAGACTTTGTTTCACTGAAGCCTGGATTCTTTGGTCGAGAAATCAAAATGGTCTGGAAAACTTGAAAAGGAAACATTTTCAGCAAATTTTTGCCTCCTTGATGACACATTATTAAACACTAAAGCTAAACTTCTTTTCGAAGCTTAAGCCTTTACCCCTCCCATGCAGGCTTTTAGTGTCTATTTTCATTAGTTTTCCACCATCATCCCGTGTTTCCCCACCAAAAGCACTTGATCTGAGCTATTTGTGGGCACAGAATTTAGAAGCTAAAATGAGGTCACTAGAGAGTTTTGTATTTTGACTTTTCCACTTCCTACTGTGTTCGGTTCACATTTGGATTGCATTCTCAATGTTTATTAATAAGTTAGTTGTTGCAATATGCAACAAATTATTCCAGGGTTTATTCCTAGGCCAGACCACTAATTGTGCTTAGCCCACGTTGCAGCTGAGATACGGCTTAGTTATAATGACAGAGGAGCAGAAAACGGTGCTCTTGCAATTCGGAGAGCCCAGCACAGTGGTCGGCAAACTCATTAGTCAACAGAGCCAAATATCAACAGTACAACAATTGAAATTTCTTTTGAGAGCCAAATTTTTTAAACTTAAACTTCTTCTAATGTCACTTCTTCAAAATAGACTTGTCCAGGCTGTGGTATTTTGTCGAAGAGCCACACTCAAGGGGCCAAAGAGCTGCATGTGGCTCGCGAGCCGAAGTTTGCCGACCATGGGCCCAGCAGAATAAGAAGCCATAACATCTATTAATAAGTTACTACTCTCTCTGGGAAAAATTGGTTTTTATAAGTGCAGATATTTAAAATTTATTTTTTGTTAATCCTCATCCAAGGATATTTTTTTCCATTGATTTTATATATATATATATATATATATATATATATATATATATATATATATATTATTTTTTTTTTTAGAGAAAGAGAGAGAGAGTGTGGGAGGGAGGGAAGAGAGAGAGATGGGTATGAGAGACATCAATTAGTTGCCTCTTGCACGAGCTCCAACTCGTGCTGGGGATCAGGCCCACAACCCAAACATGCGCTCAGGAATCGAACCCTTGACCCTTTGGTGAGCAGGCAAATGCTCTAATAGTGAGAAACACTGGCTAGGGCGATAAGTGCAGATTTTTATAACCATTTGTGGGGACAGAGGTTCCTTTAAGAACCCGGTGAAAGCAATGGACCCACCACTGTCTCCTAGGGGAAAAAAAGTTTAAATAGAAATTTGCAGTTTCAGGAAATTCATACAATTTGAATTACCATTCTTGAACCCCTCATGAAGGACACCTGTTGATAGCCATAGCTGAGGCGTGGGGCAGTTCCGGGAGGTTTGGCAGAGCTTGCACGCATTGCTGCTGCCGCCCTGGGTGTGGCCCGGCCCGCAGCACCCTGCCTGGGCGCTGTGCGGGACAGTCAGACCTCACGGACCTCACGGACCCCGGGGGTGGGCACACACCCCAGAGGAAGCAGTGCCCAGTGAGAGGGCTCTGATGTGGGTATTTGTTATGTTTAAGTTACAGCTTTTTATTTTTATTTATTTTTATTTTAATATATTTTATTGATTTTTTTTTACAGAGAGGAAGAGAGAGGGATAGAGAGTTAGAAACATTGATGAGAGAGAATCATCTATCAGCTGCCTCTTGCACACCCTCCACTGGGGATGTGCCCGCAACCCAGGTACACGCCCTTGACCGGAATCGAACCTGGGACCTTTCAGTTCACAGGCCGATGCTCTACCACTGAGCCAAACCAGTTTCGGCAAGTTACAGCTTTTTAAAGGATCAGGATATAACTACCTTCAGCCTTCACGTTTCAGCTTCTGATTGTTGTTGTTTTTAATGGGGGGAGGTTCCTGATAAAGTGGCACTTTTCAGTCATGAGCTGAGATTTGGAAGTGGGGGTTTCACGCGGTTGAGGAGGACGTGGGCGCAGGCTGCTTCTTGCTCCGGCCGCCAGCTGGCCCCACTGGCCCGGGATGTGGCAGTTGCAGATGGTGGCGGCGCCGTGGTGAGGGCCGCTGTCGGTGGCTCTCTAGCCGAGTGTTTTTTGTTTTTTTTAATATATTTTATTGATATTTTACAGAGAGGAAGGGAGAGAGATAGAGAGCTAGAAACGTCAATGAGAGAGAAACATCGACCAGCTGCCTTTTGCACACCCCCCACCGGGGATGTGCCCGCAACCAATGTACATGCCCTTGGCCGGAATCGAACCCAGGACCCTTCAGCCCGCAGACCAACGCTCTACCACTGAGCCAAACCGGCTTCCAGCCGAGTGTTTGTAACCCAAAGAGCATCTCGTTAGATTCGGGACCTGGTGCTGCCGGGAGCCAAATCAAAAAGGTTTCCGATTTTGCTGTGTCCGTGGCCACAGGCTGAGACTGTGAGGAGGAGCTGCTGAGACGGTCCAGTCCTTTAAGTCGGGATAATTACACGTCCCGATGACAGCTGGGATTCCGCAGCCCGGTGCTGTCCTCGGAGGAGCGTGTGATCGCGGCTGGAATCCTCGTGGGAGGCGTGGGGTGCGGGCGTGAGGCGGCAGCAGGTCCTGAGGGAGAGGCCTGGCCCCCAGGTCCCTGCGGCTCGTGGCCTGGCCGGCTGGCAGGACCCGCGGGCACCAGCACGCTCTCCGTTCTCTCCGCAGGTGGTTGACGATGCCAAAGAAGGCAAGGCCGGCGGGGCCGGGGCCGGAGGAGGGGCCCGCTCCCTGCAAACGGCCGAAGGCGGAGGCGGCTGGGGGGCCCTGCCCGCTGGACTTCGCCAGCCCCAGCGGTTTCTTCGAAAGTTTGATCTCGCCCATCAAGACAGAGACCTTCTTCAGGGAGTTCTGGGAGCAGAAGCCGCTGCTCATCCGGAGAGAGGACCCCGCGCTGGCCATGTACTACCAGGGCCTGTTCAGGCTGTCCGACCTGAAGGGTCTGTGCGGCCGCGGCCTGTCCTACGGCCGGGATGTGAACGTCTGCCGCTGCGTCCGCGGGAGGAAGAAGGTGCTGAACCAGGAGGGCAGGGTGCACTTCCTCCAGCTGAGGAGGGCCTTCGACCAGAAGAGGGCAACGATTCAGTTTCACCAGCCCCAGAGATTTAAGGTAACAGGTTCTCCCTCCTCGCGTTGAAGGGGTGAACATGCGGCCACGGAGCAGCTCGGGGACGAGCTGTGGTCTGTGGTGACTGACTCCCGCCAGCCTGCGAGGAGGCAGCACCTGCGGGGTCTTCAGATGCCTCTCCAGTGAGGAGATCCTGTGCTATCTCTTTTATTTAAAAAAAATATATTTTATTGATTTTTTACAGAGATGAAGAGAGAGGGGTAGAGAGTTAGAAACATCGATGAGAGAGAATCATCCATCAGCTGCCTCTTGCACACCCCCTACTGGGAATGTGCCCCCAACTAATGTACATGCCCTTGGCCGGAATCGAACCCGGGACCTTTCAGGTTCTATCCACTGAGCCAAACCAGTTTTGGCTCTTTTTTATTTTTTAAATGTATTTTATTGATTTTTTACAGAGATGAAGGGAGAGGGGGTAGAGAGCTAGAAACATCGATGAGAGAGAAACATCGGTCAGCTGCCTCTTGCACCCCCCCCACCAGGGATGTGCCCGCAACCAAGGTACATGCCCTTGGCTGGAATCGAACCCGGGACCTTTCAGGTTCTATCCACTGAGCCAAACCGGCTTCAGCATCTGTGCTATCTTTTGACCGAATGGTTAGATAATGTCCCACATGCAGGGTGGACGTGGTTTGCCCCTTCCTTGTGGTTTAAGGCATGCGCAGTAGCGTCCAGGGGGTCATGTCCTTCTTGAAGCTCCTCCCTGCGCGGCTGCTTCTGCCGAGGTCGAGGCTGCAGAGCGTGCGGGTGTCCGCGTGGCCTCGGTCCTCCCTCCCCCCTCACAGCTGCCTTGGGAAAGCCTGGTTTCTCTCTCTTGCAGGGACGTTTGTGGCTCCCCTCTCGGCCCCTCCATCTGGCTTAAACCTCGGAGAGTGGATTAGTGTCTGGAGAGAGGGAGTGTACTCGCCCTTCCCTCCTTCTCCGTCTGTACCCATTTTCTAGGTTGTCATTTCTTCTCCCATTCTAATTAGTATTCGCACATACTCATTTTGTGCGGGGAATTCCCACATGGAAGTCTCCCTTACTTCTTGCCAGAACTCAGACGGAGAGCCAGAAGCTCACTGAGAAACGTCTCCCCACAGGGGTTCCAGCAGCTCAAATGCAACATGTCCAAGAGAGGACGCTTTGTCCCCTTCCGAAGGTTGTTCTCTAGCAAGTCCTTCCCGCCCAGCGAGTGGGAGGGAGCGGACGCGGTCAGGAGCCCCGGGGGAGCTCGGGTCCCAGCTGTGCTGCTGCCAGCATGCCTTGGCCTTCCCGCTTCTGCCTCCCCTTCCCACCACCCGCCATCCCTCGCCTCGCTGCTGCCTTTGCAGTTTCCCCACTGATCTCTCTTGCTTTCGACAGTCCTCTCCCCACACGGTAGCCAGAGTGAGCTTTTGAGACATGGAGGCATGCAACAGCCTGGCTAAACCCAGAGGGAAGAGGGGGGAGGGAGAGGTGAGCGAAAGAACATAGGTGCACATGTGCATAACCCGCGGACACAGACGATAGTGTGGGAGGGTCGGGGGGGCGGCGGGGGGAAGAGGGATCTTTAACTGTGGGAGTGGAGTGGAGGGAGTCACTGGAGGGACATTTGTAACGCTTTCAACAACGAAGATAGAAACAAGCAGTGAATTGGATCCTGTCACTTCCCTGCTCACAGGCCTGCCCCAGTCCAGGGTGCCCCCTCCCAGTCCCCGGTTTGTGCTCCAGACTTTTCTGTGGCGTCAGCCCCAGCACAGAACGTTCTGGAGGGCAGAGGCGTCGGCGCTTTCGCTGGTTCTCAGTCCTCGGGGTCTGGGGTTAATGGCTCAGTATAGACTCGAAGCAAATGAGAGCACGTCCCGCCTTCCTTACTGCTGACGGACCCTCCCTCCCGCTCCCTTCCTCCTTTGAAGGATGAGCTTTGGCGGATCCAGGAGAAGCTGGAGTGCTACTTTGGCTCCTTGGTCGGCTCGAATGTGTACATAACGCCTGCCGGCTCGCAGGGCCTGCCGCCCCATTACGACGACGTCGAGGTGAGAGAGGAAGAGCCTCGTGGGCCGGGGAGGAGGGGTGCTGAGAGCCGGGTCAGGCCGGGGTCAGGGTTCAGGTCACCGCTGGGCCAGGTCTCTGTCCACTCCTCCTGTGCTGTGTCTGGGACCTGACCTCCCCTGGCTGCCGGGCCAGAACCACGCCCACCCCGCGGGCTCCTTCCCGCTCCCTCTCCGAGGGGACAGGCCGCGTCCAGCCGAAGGATCCGAGGGCCACCCCTTCCGCTGAGTTAATCCACAGGAAAGGGTGCTTGGCTTTCTAGCCTCACGGCGTCTGGTCTTTACTAAGGTGAAGCCACAAAGCAGACCTTACCTCTGCTTTCCTGTCGTCCTTTGTCTGAAGCTGCCAGGAACGGAGACATTTCCCCATTTGTGACAACCGAGGGCAGCGAGAGTGAAGGTCACGGTTTCCCTCAGGCACCGTGACACGCGTTGGCCTCACCTCCTGGGAGCGGCCAGAGCAGTTAGCTCTGTGGCTTAGGCATTTTGTAGTTTTATTTTTGTACCAACACAAGGTGTGACATAGTAAAAAGGCATTTCTCCTCCCTTTAAGAGCAATTTGATATCAGTGCATCTTCTAAAAGTGCTTGGTTCTTTAAAGATGTGTTTTTAACAGAGTATTGCGATATCTTTGGCTGAGTGAAGAACAAAAAGCTTGCAGCTTTCCTGCCCGCCAAGGGGATCCTCAGGCTCTTAGAGCCAGTCACCGCCGAGGCCGGCTCTGCCCGGGAGAGTGAGGGCTGTGCGCTGCGGTCGGAGGGTTAGGGAATGAGACGGGGTCTGCCGTGGGATGTGGAGAACTCAGCGAGGCTTCCGAAAGGGAAAAGGATGATAGCCTTCCTACAAGTTACAGCCGGTGGTGGCGGCGCTTACGTATGGAGTAAAATGTGTCTGATATTCATTTAAAAAAATGTATTTTATTAACTTTTTACTGAGAGGAAAGGAGAGGGATAGAGAGTTAGAAACATCGATGATAGAGAAACATCGATCAGCTGCCTCCAGCAAACCCCCTACTGGGGATGTGCCTGCAACCAAGGTACATGCCCATGACCGGAATCGAACCCGGGACCTTTCAGTCCGCAGGCCGCCGCTCTATCCACTGAGCCAAACCGGTTGGGGCTGGTAACCGGTGATTTGTCGGAGCCCTCGGAGGCTCCCTCGGAGCGCCGCCTGTGAGGAGGCTCTGACCCCGGGCCTGTGGCTCTCCCCCGCCAGGTGTTCATCCTGCAGCTGGAGGGGCAGAAGCACTGGCGCCTCTACCACCCCACCGTGCCCCTGGCGCGCGAGTACAGCCTGGAGGCGGAGGACAGGCTGGGGAGGCCCGCCCTGGAGTTCACGCTGAAGGTAGGAGGGGACTCGGGCTGCGGGCGCCCCTCCTGAGACAATCGGGTTGGAGGTTCAGCGATCCCTCTCGGTCCCATGGGAGTGTGTCCCGGGGTTCGGGGCAGCGCTGCGGCTTCCCCAGGCACCTGGTCACCGTAGGAGTGAGGAAGGGCTCAGTTTATTTTCCAAAAGAGGTTATGCAATCACCGAATACAGTCCACGTCCAGCAGGAATGGGTCATGAATTTGCTGTCCTCTGGCTTCTCTCGGGTGAAGGGGGAAGGTTGGTCTTGGGCAGCTGTGCCAGGTCGCGGGGTGGAGGGGGGAGGGGGCGGCTGAGGGAGAGCCAGTTTGGGACCCCTTTGTTTTTCTGCTGGTAAATTCCAGAGTGGCCCTGCTCCTCCTGACTGCATCCGACTCTCTGCACTCTCCCCGCCCCTGCATGTCGCTGACACAGAGCAGTGACTGCCGCAGCCCCTGGAGAGCCGCCGGCGCCCGATGGCCTGGCTCGCTGGCTGGTGCCGCTCAGAAAGTGACAACCAAGGGGCTGGGACAGAGACCTGTGGGTGCGCAGTTAGCCCACGGGGTCGGGTCGTGGCCGCCAACCCCAGTAGGTGGCGTGAGTGAGAAACAGTCTTAGATAAAGACAGCTCCATTGTTAAGCTTTGTACCTTTTCCTACATAACATAGATTTAATTTCTTTCAGTGTCAATAAGATAACAGTTCATTCAAACCATTCCCAAGACGCTGCCTACCTGGTATACTTGTACATAGCTATGTTTTTGTTTGTTTTTTAAATTTCTTGTATCCTGAAGTTATAATTAGTGTCCAATTCTCACTCAGTTCTGTGTGGCCCCTTGTTGATTTTAAAATCTTTGCCTGCCTGCCAGTAACGGGGGGAACAGTCCCCCTTTTTTGGGATGGGTGCCGACATCGCAGGAGGCTTAAGTAAACACAGCAGTCACGGTGCCTTTCACTTCATGGTCGGCGAACTATGGGCTGTGGGTCAACGTATGGCCTGATGCCTGTTGTCATAAGTAGAGTGTGTTGGGTCCCAGCCACACTCAGTCCAGGACTGCGTTCACCTCACACCGCAGGGAAGACCTGTGGCCCACAAGCCACAAACACACAAACATTCTGACCCTTTACAGAGGGCCTGGCAGTCCTTGGTCTTGGAGAAGCATGTTTATCGAGGTTCTTTGTTTAGGCCGCTGGTCTCTGAGGCAGGGCTGAGGTACCCAGGCTGACCACTGCTCCCTGCCCGCCCTGCCCGGCCCGGCCCGGCCCGGCCCTGCCCGAGGGCTGGAGGGCTGGCCTCCACCTGGTCCTCAGGGGCCACAGGGCGGGCGGGAGGAGGTGAGGCTCCGCCCACTCATGGCCCAGATCACTGCTCCTTAGGAGAAGCCCCGCACCTCCCCTCCTGCAGAGCTGTGTGTCTGTGCACATGGAGTTTAATCCGTGAAGCCCCTCAGATTCGATGGCACGTAAATGCCCGGCATATGCATCAGGAAAGCTGGGTCCCCCTGGAGGAGGCGGGGGAGGTGGGGGTGTGTGTCTGCCCATTCAGGATCTTGGCACTGCCCACCCCCCAATGCTTTCTCCCCAGGAGGTCACGTGGCTGGCTCACTCACTTCCTAGAGTCTCTCCTGAGATGTCCCTCTAGCAGAGGGCGTTTTCCCTGAGCATTCTGGGTAAAATAGCATCTCTTACCCCAGACACCGGCCCCCCTTCCATCGGCATCGGCCCCTCCCCTCCTCAGCGGCTTGTGCTTGCAGTGCATTCACCACCACTTGACATTGCTTGTTTGCTACTTTTAAAAACCTAAGCCAACCCGGCATGTCTTCACTGTGTCTGTGCTCTCTTCTCCCCTCTCACGTGTCTGCTCCTGGAACGCCCTGCAGGAGGCAGGTCTTGGCTCAGCGCCTCACGCGGGGCCTGGCGTGGGGGCGGCGGGAGTAGTAACCAGTGCTTGTGGGATGAGGAATAAGGGAATTAATGAAGCAGGTATGTGAGGCCTTGTCAGAGGACTGGCACTGAGACACCCGGCAACGCTAGCTCTGACTGGGAGGAGCATCTGTGGACTTGAACTACGGATTTCCCGGTCAGCTGGTTCATGACAAGAAGCCTCCAGGACAGCCCTTTGAACATAATAGTTGTATATTGTTTCTTGCGTTAAGGCAGATTTTAACATTTAAAAAAAGTTTTAAATCTGATATGTTTAAAAAAATTTTTAAATATATTTTTATTGATTTTAGAGAGAAAGGGAGAGGGGGAGAGAGATAGAAACATCAATGATTGAGAGGGAATCATTGATCGGCTGCCTCTTGCAAGTCCCCCACTAGGGATCGAGCCCACAACCAGGGCATGTGCTCTTGGCCAAAATCGAACCCAGAACTCTTCAGTCTGCAAGGTGACGCTCTATCCATGAAGCCAAACCAGCTTGGGCTAAATCTGATATTTCTTTAAAGCATTAAAAAAAATATATTGTTATTGATTTTAGAGAGAGAGGAAGGGAGAGGGATAGAGAGAAAGAAACATCTGCCTCCCACATCCCCCACGCTAGGGATGGAGCCTGAAGCCTGTGTCCTGACCAGGAATAGAACCTGTGTCCTCTTGGCTCATGGGCCAACACTCAACCAGTGAGCCACTCCCGCTGGACAATCTGATATTTCTTGAGCTCTCCCTCCAGGGTCCGTGCCCTTACCCAGAGAGCCTGAGGGTCCTCTTACCCAGTGAGCAGAGGGTCTGAGCCTTACCCAGTGAGCCAGCTGCCTCCTGTGTCTGCAGACGGGAGAGAAGCAGCTCTCCAGAGCCCTCCCCGCCCTCGGCCGCAGTGCCCTCCACCGGGTGGGAGGAGGAGGCAGCTCAGGGCAGGGGTGAGGGGAGGGCATTTCTGTCACTGGCTCAGGAGAGAGCCAGACCGGGTGTGGGAGACTCACCTGCCCAAAGAAGGACCTGATCTTTACTTCTGTCTAAGTTTAGGTTCAGGCGAGGGGTTGTTGGGTGTTGCATGCTTTCATTCGAACATTTCTGTCTGTCACGTGCTGTGCGCCCTGGCAGTCTAGGTTCTGGGAATCGGATGGAGGTAGGCCGGCCTGGAGCGGCGCCCAGACAGGCAGGGGCCGGCGGGTAAAACCGTGTTATAACAGCCCGCCCATCGCCCCCGAGGGCCCCTTTATCTGTCGGGGCCATCCTGTGAGATCTGGGCTGTTGCCTCCGTTTACAGGTGGGGAACCTGAGGCCTCGGGAGGTTAGTTCACAGCCGCACTGGGCGGGGAGGGGGCAGCGTCGTCCGGGTTTGTCTGGTCTGAGTTGTGAGTGGAGAAAGCGACTCCAGGTTCAGACAGCCTCGCGGGGCCTGGGCCACAGTGACACTCACAGACCAGAGGGCTCAGCCCGCGGGCCCCAGGAGCCTGCACCACCAGGAGAGGTTTCTAGAACGGAGAAGGTAAAGCACAGAGGATGGAGAAGCTATCCTTGCTAACTCGTCCCCCTCTTCCTTCAGGCTGGCGATTTGCTGTACTTCCCCAGAGGGACCATCCATCAGGCGGACACGCCGCCGGGGCTGGCCCACTCCACCCACCTGACCATCAGCACCTACCAGAGCAGGTGAGCCCCTGCCCTGCTGGCGCCCCGGCGGCTCCGGGGTTCAGGACCGGAGGGAGTGAGGGGTGGGGAGGGGTGCTCAGGCTCCTTTGCTGACCTCATGGTCCTAGTGTCTTGTCCGTGCTCTAGGCCGGCCTGGGCTTCCTCCTCAGGATGTCATGGACCCGACTGTATGACACTGGGAGTTTTCCAAATCATGGCTTTTCCCATAGTTTAGGAAGAGGGATCCATGGCTGCAGGCACGGCTGCGGTAGTGAGTCAGGCTTCTAGTGTGCGTGTCTGCCTGTCTCTCTGTAAAGTATTTTTATGGTGGTTAATATATACGGGGTGGATAAAAGTAGGTTTACCATTGTGAGTACACTATTATAATCATAAGAAAGCTGTTGTAATAATCATAATCTGCATATCTTTCCATATGAATAGTTGTAAACCGTCTTTTGCCTCCCCCTTGATTTGAGAGAGAGAGAGAGAGAGAGAGAGAGAGAGAGAGAGGAAGAGAGAAACATTGATCTGAGAGAGAAAAATGCTTAGGTTGCCTGACCTGACTGGGGATTGAACCCACAACCTGGGTGTGTGCTCTGACCAGGAACTGTATCCGTAGCCTTTTGGTGTCCAGAGCGACACTCCGACCAATTGAGGCGGCCCGCCAGGACTTAGCTGTTTTTAAGTGTACAGTCAGTGACATCAATGACGCTCACACTGTTTTGCAACCATCACCACTATCTGGTTCCAAAGCATGTTCATCCCCCCAAACAGAAACTGTTACCATGGAAACCTCTGGGTCTCCATGGGGTCTCCGGCGGGAGGCTGGGCCTGTTCCCAGCGCCTCTCCAGGTGGCCTGTGGGACCTTGGCCTGCGGGTGGGACAGCAGCCGGTGGCTTGGCTGTTTTACCAAAGTGAGCTCCTTTCGGGGCCAAGACCCACTCTGCCTCTGGAAGAGCACACCGCTGCCTGACGCAGCTCAGCGCCTCCGATCGCCGTGACCCGCAGGGCGGAGCTGGCTCTGAGCTGCAGGAAGGTCACGCGCCCTCCAGCTCCGGGATGTGAGGTTGGGGGACATTAAGTCGCAAAGCGGGGAGGCCACCAGGTGGTCGTGGATGTCTTGGGAACGTTCTATGGCTTTTGTCCTCCTCTGTTACTTGTCTGGGAGGGGAGAATAAATGTGTTAATTCTGCTCACTGAGTGGGAAGCCAGAGTCACACTGTGAAGCCCCATTTCCCACGCAGCCACGTCCGCCGGTGACGCAGAGGGACGGTTTTTAAAAATATATATATTTTATTGATTTTTTACAGAGAGGAAGAGAGGGATTGAGAGTCAGAAACATCGATGAGAGAGAATCATCGATCAGCTGCCTCTTGCACACCCCCCATTGGGGATGTGCCCGCAACCAAGGTACATGCCCCTGACCGGAATTGAACCCGGGACCCTTCAGTCCGCAGGCCGACGCTCTATCCACTGAGCCAAACCGGTTTCGGCGCAGAGGGACGTTTTAAACAGATAGGAGATGTTCAGAGAGAGCACCCTGGCCGTGGCGTCTCACACGGTGCACTTTCAGGGGCGAGCCAATTCTGAACGCCCCCGAGAGAGCAAAGGTAACTGCACACTGAGTCGCCTCCCCAGATGTTACTTCTGGCCACTGGCTTCCACCGCCTGCCCCAGGAAAGCCACGGCTACAGTTTAGCAAGTTGCAAGGTCAGTTCTTTGGAAATTGATGTTGACGGACATTTTACTCTTTTATAAGGGGCGAAGGGAAAGGTAACGTGTAACTGCGGATAATTACACAGTCCGGGGATCTTGCTGTGACCCTAAATGTGTGGCTTTTGGAATTTTTGCACATAACACTTTTTTGGTCATATGGTGATTGTTAAAATTTCCTGCAAAGCTCTCCTCATAGACACTTGTTACAGTTAAAAACATTAAAAAAGTTGGTCCCTTGAATTTTCTACTTCACGACAGTATATGTTTAAGTCTCTGGTGTCTTTAAAGGGAAATCATGAATCCAGCCCAGCTGCCCTCCTCTGACTGCGGGGAGAGTGGGAGGCGGGCCGGCTGGCAGGCGTGCCCTCTGGCGGGGTCACACACTGAAGGGGGCAGGGCCTGGGCAGGGGAGGCGGGCTTTACCGTAACCAGTGGGTTCTGTATGTTGTGTTGCTGTTCTTGGTGGTGGTGCGCGTTCCAGTTCGTGGGGAGATTTCCTTCTGGACACCATCTCGGGGCTTGTGTTTGATGCAGCCAAGGAAGATGTGGCGCTCCGGGCCGGCCTCCCCCGGCAGCTGCTCCTGGTAAGGAGAAAGCAGGTGGGGAGGGAGCGGGCTCACAGCCGGCAGCTGACGCCGCGGCCCACATCCCAGGCCTGTCTCCCGTGAGCCATCGTCTCTCCTGTGCTGGCCTGCGGAGCCGGGCGGTTCGGGGACGCTCGGGAGGGCTGCCGTGGTGTGTGACGGGAGCCCACGGAGCTGTGCCAGCAGCCGCGGTGCTGGGCGGCAGGAGCAGGCCCTGCGGGCGGACCGGGGCTGGCCCTGCAGGGGCAGCACACTGAGATTTCTGCATAGAAGAGCCCTGGGGAGCCCCGCCTAGCTGCTTCCCTGGCTCTCTCGTCCGTCCGTCCGTCCGTCCGTCCGTCCGTCCGTCCGACCTGGGTTTACGCTGGGGAAGCAGCCTGATTGGCTGGTTTGAGGGGATGCATGAATTGGTGCTGAATTGGGCCAAGGTGCTTTCAACTGCCTGAGGCAGTCACCTTAGGATAGTGATCTGCTTTCCGAGAGGCAAGAGCCGAGACTGCATTTCCAGGATCCCTTCCAGGCAAAGTCCTGAAAATGTAGGCAGCTTCCGAGGAGCAGTGGTCACATGGAAATAACGGACGTTGTTCATAGGGGCTCCGCTCTCCTCAGTCCCGCGCTCTGGGGTGACATGGGAGCCCGGGACCGAGGCCCGGGTTCTGCTGGGTTCGGCTGGGTTCCGGGCCAGGACGCCGCTCTGTTTCTAGCAGGTGGAAGCCGCAGCCGACGCGAGGAGGAGGCTGAGCGGCTTCCTGAGGACGCTGGCAGACCGCCTGGAAGGCACCCACAAGCTGCTCTCATCGGACATGAAGAAGGACTTCGCCATGAACAGACTCCCCCCCTTCCACGCGGGGGACGGAGCGGCGCTTTGCACGCCGGGTGAGCTTGCCGTCTCCGAGCTCGGCGTCCGGAGGCTTCCCGGCGGGCCTCTGAGCAGGCGGGAAGGTGGGGCACGTGAGAGTGACCCCGGAGCTGGGCCTGTCTCTGGTGCGTGTGGACAACACGTGCTGCACACACGCCTGCGCTGCCTGTGCCTCACCAGTCACACGCACAGACCGTGGGCCCAGCAGGTGGGGGCTGAGCGCTGATTTTGGGGTAGAGGTGTGTGTGCGCACAGGTACGCGGGGAAGACGCCAAGGACTTGAACATGGAGCCATTCTCCTTGGAGTGAACTCGGGGTTGGGTAGAGGTTGCCCTCGGCAGGTGAAATGTAAGGGTGCCCGAGGTTGTCACGGACCTCCCCCAGGTCCCAGGTGACTATTGTGTGACAGGTTTAGGTGTGACCTGACACACGCCGGGGGAGGGAGGGGTGTGTGGTGACATCCGTGTTCCGTAGCAAAGACCGGCTCAGGGGGGTTTCCTGACCTGCTGCAGCGCGGAGGCCCGCACACACGATGGGAAGCCATGGGCATCTCCGTAACAGGGCTCTGCTCAGGGTTCGGTGCGTCAGGAAGTCAGTCAGGGATCCTGTGAGTGGGACTCGGACATCTTACCTCTTAGCAGGACTGATGTGACGATGGGGAAAGAGGCTGCGGTCCCTCGTTAGCCAGGACAGGAGCTGTCTGCTCACTTGGCCGTGTGGACGATGTTCTTTTGCCCGAGTCCTGACACGTTTTGCAGCGGGCCTGTTTGTCTTGACCTCAGTCAGCGCGGCCTGTGTCACGTGGCCTCTGGGCCGCCTCGCTTCCACAGAGCACCGAGCGGCCGGGCCGGGCTGGGCCGGCTTCCCTCCTCTCGGGGGGCTGAGTGAGAGCAGTATTTTCACCAACTTTCCTAGAAGCCTTGTGAACCACTAGTTGAGAACCACTGGCATACACAATCCCTTCTAACACTAATTCTGTCTTTATTATATCTTTGGGGGAAGTTTAGGATTTGTTTTTGATTGTATCTTTTCAAAATAGCAAATGTTCTACCAGCACATATTTTAATCTTTAACAGAACAGAGTTTCCAGAGTCTCAGAAAACGGCCAGAATGTTGTTCTAGTTTTCCTTGTCTTAGCCACTAGTCAGTACAGCTGTGATCCCTTACCTCTCTCCCAAGGAAGAGGGCCCTTCAGGCTAGTCTGTCTGTGGTGGCTGCCTCTTCACTAAGTTAAATCCAATTTGAAAATTATTTTTTTCCTGTGAACCTCACAGGTGGCTTTTACATGACGTCCACGCTCGATCTACAGACTATTTGCCACAGTCACACAACTAGTAACGTATGGGGGGGGTGCAGTCTGAATGCAGGTGCTCCTTCTGGCAAAAGAAGATAAACGAGACGGAGTGCTCTGAGCAGAAAAGCAGGGCCTGTCTCTGCTCTCTTTGTCTATTTAATGTTTTATCGTCTCATCATGTCTGTCTTCACTATGAGCACGGGCTCCATAAGGATGTAAGCTGTAGCATCACTATAAATGTCAGGGTAAGAGGTAAATGCCCGGGTTGGACTCACTGCAAATTGTCAGTAAATGTGTTCCTTAAACCGTTTCACCTGCAGACTAGTTGGATCCTGCTGGACCCACTTTTGAAAACTGCCTTTCTGTCTGGCTTCTCTAGGTGGACAGTTGCCGAGGTTGGACAGCATTGTGAGGCTGTGCCATAAAGACCACATGGTCCTCACGGTGATGCCGGATCAGGGTGGGTCTGTGAGTATCCGGAGGGGGGAGGTTTCTGTCTTCAGGGCTTGTCCGTCAGACTGACAGGTGGCCACGCCCTCCCTCTGGCAGTCCCTCTGCGCTCACAGCTCGGTGCCTGTCATTGCTTTAGGGTGGATGGTGCCAAACCTCACTGCTCCACATCTCCCGTCCTGGTGGGTACCGAGGGCTTGCTTGCCCTCATCTCCCACAGAATCCTTTTAAAAAAATTGATTTCAGAGAGAGGAAGGGAGAGGGAGAGATAGAAATATCAGTGAGAGAGAATCATCACTTGGTTGCCTCCTGTATGTCCCCTACTGGGGAATCGAGCTTGAAATCTGGGCATGTGCCCTGACTGGGAATTGAACCATGACCTCCTGGCTCATGGATTGATGCTCAACCACTGAGCACCATGGCCAGGCCCTCAGCAGCCTTTTTATTCCCCTCACATAGTGATTAATGTCTGGGCTCTGGCCCCAGTTGGGTTTCAGACCCTGTCCATGGGTCTCCTTACCACAGTCCCTCTTCCATGCTATAAACTGCAGGTCTGTCTTTACATACAGTTTTGTTGATGTTTCTTCTTTAAAAAATCTCTATCCTGTAGAAAGGTATTCTACTTTCTATACGTGACCCAGTAGTTCCCCAAACTGGCTGGTCATAGAATCAGCTGGAAAAGCTTGAGATCACGAGTTCCTAGGCTCCAGCTGGTCTGGGTTGGACCCTCTGCCCTTGTCCCAGCCCCCCTACAGCCCAGAGACCTTTGCAACTGTCCGGTTCCTCCTAGTCCGCTCTCTCAGGAGGTGCCCCGGGACGATTGGAGGGACGGGGCACCTAGATGTCTCCATGAACAGACTCCGTGCTCCAGCCGTCAGGGCCAGACCTGGAGGCGCTGGTTTCTAATAGACACAAAATCTCAAAAGTACACATCTTCACTGAAAAAAACACACCGTCACTCCGCTAATCCGTCAGTCTGGGGCACTCTCTCCCAGGCCCAGGGGTCTGAGCCTCATCTAAGAGGGGACGGGGAATGACAGGCTCTGGCAGTCAGTGAGCTGCACGCACTGCATGGGAGGGACGTAGGGACCGTTGGGGAGGCTACTGTAATTGGAACGAGAGTTTTATAGATTACACACAGCCTGCAGTCGAGAGGCAATATTCACTCCATATTTTTCATGTCAAATTTTGATGCAAAAAAAGTGCAGGTGTGATTAACTGAAGAAACTTGAGTATTTCATTAGGTTGCTGTGTAAATGATGACTTTTTCATGAAATCAAGTTTCTGAAGATGCTCTAGCATGTGTACTGTTTTTATCTGTTATTTGTTACGAACAAACAGTAATCTGTGAGGACTGTAATGAGGTAACAGGCGCACACACTGTATATCACAACATTTTGCCAAAAGAATTCTTTACAGTAGTCAATAAATTTCACTCAAGCACCGAGGCTTTTAAGATTTTTCTTGGCTGTCGACCCATGTTATTGGAAAACCCTCCTAGTAATGAAACCCTCTAAATTCTGTTGAGGACTTAATGCTTTTTCTTTTTAAAGGATGAAGCTCAAGAAAAGATGGTTTACATCTACCATTCCTTACAGAACAGGAGGGAGACGCACATGATGGGGAACGAGGAAACAGAGGTTTGTTCCTCCCTCCAGCGGATGCTTTTCCTGCGGCTGGGAAGAGAGTTGCCTCTGACTTATGGGGAATGTGCTTTGTTATGACTGCAGTTCGGGCTTAGCTTCCATACGCCTGGCAGCCCTTGCGAGTCACGTGGTTCTGTGACATGCAGACACTAGCTGGGACGTGCAGGAAAGGTGTAAGGTCATGCGGAGCATTTACGTTAGGATGACTTTCATGAAGTCTGAGCTTTCATACGGGAATTGGCAAATTCTGTAAGTTATCTGATTATAGTCTGTGAATAGCCTAGCCTTGTGGTCGGCAAACTGTGGCTCGTGAGTTTGGCCCCTTTAGTGTGGCTCTTCCACAAAAACCACAGTCTGGGCAAGTCTATTTTGAAGAAGTTTAAAAACTTTGGCTCTCCAAAGAAATGTCAGTCGTTGTACTGTTGATGTTTGGCTCTGCTGACTAATGAGTTTGCAGACCATGGGCCTAGCTTCATATTATGAAGGGCGTAAAAATAACGCCACTCGGGGGGGGGGGGGTTTGGAAGTTTATATGGACTGGTTTATCCTTCCCAGGCGCATGGACTCCGCTTTCCTCTATCTCACGTGGACGCTCTGAAGCAAATTTGGAACAGCTCAGCGATTTCTGTCAAGGACCTGAAACTTGCTACCGACGAGGAGAAGGAGAGCCTGGCCTTGTCTCTCTGGACAGAATGTTTACTCCAGGTGGTCTAGCGCCTCCACGCACCGAGCCCAGATTTCACGGACACAGGAAAAGCACACATGCATGTGTTGGGGCCCCGGCTGCTCTGAGTGTCAGACAACGTGACTACGTGTGTTTAGTACCCGGAGACCCTCGGGTTACGGTGCTCATGTGCACTGAAGAAAGAATGGCACAGTACTGAGTGTCCTACAAAGTGGCAGAGCCATACTGATGACAAGTTTATTCATTCCAGTGTGGTGGGAAAGGCACAACGACAATAAAGGTATCATTTACATTTAAAAGTTGTTACCTGGCTTTGTCCCTGTTCTTTGGAAGAAACTTCTTTAAAGAGCCTCATTGGCTCTGGAAAAATGTTAAGCAATTAACACGAAGGAAAAAAAATTTAACTTTTTTTTTACAATGACAATATACATACCTTTTGTATACACAAGCCCCCCGTTTAAAATAAAGTTACCCCATGAGTTTCATTAAATATTGCTGCCACACTAATGAGAGGCACTCATGCCTAGGGGTGGGGGCGAGTTTTATATTTGCTGCTTGAAAGATGACAGAGGAGCCTGAGATTAAAGGAAAAACCCCAAAGATATCTACATGGAAAGACCAAGTCTATAAAAAGTTCTCAAAATAGTGGGTCTTTGAGTTTAAACAATTCACTGTTATTTTACATTCTAAAGTGCATATAGATTGATATTTTTAAAAATACCACTGGAGAACTGAATCTTTCTATGTAAAAAATAGGACATTTTTCTGCTTTCTAGAAAAAGTTGGGGATAAAAGGGAACAGTTATCTTCAATTGTCAGTTTAAAACCAGCTCAGGAAGGAAAGCGCCTGTGATCTGTACGGGTTAAGTGGCAATGATTACTTGAAACTAAGCCCAGGGTGATGATCCTCTCTGATTCTGCTTAAACAGAAGCTATTTAAAATGGGAGTGGAACACTGAGTTTTCTATTTCATAGAAAAATCCACTCCACTTTTACTGACAGTAAAATGGTATAGTCAAGTCTCAAATACTACTTGGTTTTAATTTGAACATGTGAAACTTCCCTTTATCAGGCAAATACATACCTGACTATCTTGTATGGAGGTTAAACAATTTTAATAAACACTTCTTGAGGGCAGATCAGGCAAACCGAGGGCCAGGACAGGTAACACTGTGAGTCCTGTGGCCAGAGGGCGTCTTTGTTAAATACTGAGAGTGCAAGGATGGTCAGGCGATTGTGCTTTTTAAGTCTGAAGGACTGAGCAAAGGATGGCCACAGACAATACTCCCTATATGAGTTTTTTTTTCTAATAAAGTTCAGGTCCCTCCCTGGGGTCAGTTACAAGTATGAATACTTATGTGCTTCAGTTATAAAAGCCTCCATAGAAAACCTTTAAGGTTTAGCTATTAATAGAGCAGCTTAATAGGTTTGTTAACTATTCTTCAAATATTGCTAAAAATTACTCACGACCTATAGGAATTGACTTCCCCGCGCCGGGCACTCACCCACACGCACTAGCATGTGAATAACTACAGGCCGGCAGCTCTGCCGGGCCCAGAGGATGTTGTCAGGAACGGGAACGGATCTGGTGGGCGGGAGAAAGCACCGGCTTCTCAGACTTGCTCACCCACGTTGGAGAGGAAGCAGGGGTAGAACCGCTCCCCGAAATCACGGCCCGCTCTGCACAGGAGCGCGGAGCAGTTGGCGAGAAGATGCTGAGCCCCTGGTGAGACCAATGGTCGCTGCAGCTTCAGGAGAAGCCCGGCTCCGGGACCCGGGACCCAGGACTTCCTCTCCGGGAGGCGGGCGCGCCCCCTTGGCTCTTTGTAGGGAAGGGAAGCTGCCGAGGCTCACAGGACTTCAATGTCCCATTTCTGTGTTTCCTCCCCCTCCAGGGGCTGGTTTATAATGATGTGGGTCTTGTCAAAATAATTTCCTCCTAGAACAGAAATTCCAGAAGAAAAGATTATTTGTTCACACAGGTGCTCAACCGTGTCCACCAGCTGTTGTTCAGCCCGCGGTTTGGGTGGACGGGCACGGCATCACCAAGCGGGCTAACACGGGGACCTGAGCTTACAGGCTGAGCTGTTCTTCGCCTCATCACGACGACGGGCGCCTGAGAGCCAGGTGCTCGGGGCTCTGGCCGAGCCAGGCACCGTTTTGTTTCTACATCAACAGTGGCCGCGGCTAACCCAGCTCAGCAGCGGCCCTGAACCTGCCGGCCCTGACCTTGCTGGATGAAAGCACAAGGTTAAATACTTCCCATAGTTCAGATGAGGGCTTTTAAGGACGATAGCAATTTATAGCAAAAAGTCAGATGTTTCTTTCTAAGAAACATTATATTTTATGGTTTGATATTCGAATGTAAAAACGTTCTCAAAGACCACAGCACGACAATGTAAGTTTCACAGCTGGCTAATGAGCAGAAGCCTCGGGCAGTGTCCTCAGGCTTTCCCTGCTTGACCCAAGTGGCTAAGTGGTTTGTTTATTAAAACAGCATCTCTTAACTTTTTCCCAACATAATTTAAAATGGCTTAATCTCTCTCTGACACGTAGTGGTTTTCTTTACCAGGAGAGGGAAGAGGTTTAACTTAAAATGGGACCCCGCAGCAGACCCAGGGGTTTCCCTGCGGGCGCACCTCGCACATCGAGGACCAGCTGGTCGCCGAGACAGGAGCTGATGGTGCCGTTTCGGTTCAGCCTCCACTTCTGCCTCAGCTGCCCATGTTCCGCCCACAGGGCCACTCTCGCTCCCGGCGTGTCCCGGCCACCGATCACATCCAGGCAGGTGTCGCTGGCCTAAGGGTTAAGAAATGCATGGTTGGCACTGTGTTTGCTAAAATACCTTGGATCGGGTCCCTCTTTTCTTTTCAAACTTGAAGAGGAAGTGTATTTAGCGCGTTGCAGAGGTGGTGGAAGGGAGCCAGCTGGGCTGTGTAGGCTCAGGGGACGAGTTACAGGAGCACAGGGGGAGGGCAAGGCCTGGGAGGCCGGCGTGCTCCGAGAGGGAGCGTGCGGCCTGTCCTTTTCTGCCACGTGAGCAAACCACAGACACTGAGTGACCCCCGTCTGAGAAGAACACCACCCACAGCACAAGTACAACTTCAGTAAGCTTTCAAAAAGTCTTCCTTATCGCTGAGGGAGGAAATGGCATAGAAATAAACCTGAAACAGAGGTACTTGCTTTTGAAAAGATGCCTACATCTGACAACAGATGTTCAATAAATGTCTGTTGGAATGGAATTACATGTTAAGTCCCTGCTAGCTTAAAAGCATTAGCTCGAAGAACTTGGTTTTCTTTCTTTTAAAAAAAATATTTTATTGATTTTTTACAGAGAGGTAGGGACAGGGATAGAGAGTTAGAAACATCGATGAGAGAGAGACATCGATCTGCTGCCTCCTGCACACCCCTTACTGAGGATGTGCCCGCAACAAAGGTACATGCCTTTGACCGGAAGCGAACCTGGGACCCTTCAGTCCGCAGGCCCACACTCTATTCACTGAGCCAAACCGGTTTTGGCAGAACTTAGTTTTCTTCCCACTTTTCAATTTTGGTGAAGCATGATATGAAAATAGACAATCCACTGGTGAGACAATACAATACACTGGGACCATTTTAAAACCTTTATTGCCCCCGGCATCAGACAATGGAGGGGGTCTCAGAGAAACAGAAACCTAGACTTTATTTTCTAGGCTTTCCAGTGACAGCTTCTCTCTTCTCTAACTCCTTCATGGTACATTTGGAAAATGAGAAGGCACCGCCAGGTTTGGAATCCCAAAGGCAGCCATCTCCACCTGGGCTTTGGAGGAGCAGCTCACCCGGCAGCACCCGCCCGCCCGCACCAGGGGCTCCCACTGCTCTGAAGAACCGCTCAGAGCACAGCGTGTGGTCATCGGGGATGACCTGGTCCAGGCGGGGACCAGGGGCTCACACTGGCTCTGAAGAACCGCTCAGAGCACAGTGTGTGGTCATCTTAGATTTTACTTTAAAACAGGAACTGAATTTTCTAGATTAAAAGCTTCTCTAAGTCTAGTTCACTTTCATGTATAAGCACCAGTATTTACTAGTATACAGTCATGGGACAGATTGTTTCTAGGAAGTTGCATTAGTTTGTCACGCCTTTTGATCTGACAAGATTCTGGTTTCCAAAACAACAGCCCAAACCAGGCTGAGCGCCGCTCACCTTGGATTTGAAGAGCCCGCGGCAGTAGTGCCAGACCTGCGTGCTCTTCCCGCTGTAGGGCGCGGTGCACACGCAGGCCGCCCGGGCGTCCGCGGCGCTTCCCGTGACCGTCAGGTACTCGTTCTGGGCCCGGTTCTTGATCCTGATGTACACCGCGGGCTGCGACGGGAAACAGGCATTTAGGAAAAACCCTTCCAAAGAGGCGGCTGGGAGGGGGGAGGGAGGGGTGATGGCATTTAGCGTGTTCCTGTCAGTTTCACTCAATCCTTTTAGCAAAAATACATATAAATTAATATTTCATATTAGCAAATCCTTACACCACTGAGCACAAAGCTCCAACGTACAATCTCTATTATACTTTTCTGAAAAATGCCCTTCAGAAGAGTACAGGGAATACTTTCATTCTCTAGGATTCCTTGAGGCCCGGGGCGGGATCAGGGACTTGACAAGCTTAATCCAGTAGCTGCTCTGCTGTGACGGGGGGGGGGGGGAGCAGGAACGAGGCCGGTGCCACCACGAGGGTCTGGCCGCAGCTTTGTGCAGCCCTCAGACGTCCTGCCCGCGCTGGGACTAAGCGCCAAGCGACCGCTGAGGGAGGACCAGGAGGACCCGGTGGCTGAGGGAGCACCGTAGGAGCCGTTGCCATCTCCTTGTTCACATTTACACTTTGTTGACCTTTACATACACTGTTTGTTAAAAACTGGGTAACAAAGAACTTCATTCCCCGGATGTGGAATATAGAAAGTTTTAAAATATTAAATCTAGGACTATCCTTAAAGACAATAGGTAATATAAAAAACTTAATAGTAAATGCTTTCTGGACTACTATATTATGTGTCAATATTAATAACCAGAACAACCCTTTAACAAGGTATAATTACGACTTGAGCTTTATCAGAAAGGTTACACGGAGGTGGAGAGGCCGGGTGTGTGCACCCCAGCCCCCCCAGCAGGGAGCTCAGGCCTGTGCCGAGCGGCACCGTCACCCTCAGGCGGTGAGGCCGGCCCGAGGCGCCGTGAACCCTCAGCGAGGTGGTGGGAGGAGAGCTCACGACTGGGGCTCCACCAGCTGGTCCTCCGTCCCGGAACCCAGGCCTCCGGTCTCCGTGGGGTAACACAGAGGACGCGCAACACCCCGACCCTGGGTCAGGCGTTGCCTCCCGGTTAGAACCTTGCTCAGTACTAACAAGTGTTCTGTTAGGTAATAAGGGAGGACTTTCGCTGAGAAATTTAAGTGCCAGGCCGATGCAACAAGGTATCATGGCAGGAGCAGCAATGGCTATTCTATCTCAACCTTTGTGATAAATCGGTGCAAAGCCTCTGGAATTTGGCACATTGCTGCCATGTTTAGCCTTCCTAAGGAAACGAACACTTTGAACACTTAAGTAAATAGACAACTTTTTATCTGGTCATTGAAAGCAGGTGAAAAAGACCTCTACTTGGCAAAATGTTCTACATGTTTCAAACCACAACTTCCGCATTCATAATGTGACAGCAACATATTTAAATTTTTATTATCCAGCCTGGTTTCCCACTGCAATTATTCTTTTTTTTTTTTAATCCTCACCCGAGGATATTTTTTCCCATTGACTTTTAGAGAGAGTGGAAGGGAGAGGGAGAGACAGAGAGAAACACCAATGTGAGAGAGACACATCAATTAGTTGCCTCGTGCATGCCCCTGACCAGGACAGGGAGGTACGTGTCCTTGAACCGGAATTGAACCCGGGACCCCTCAGTCTGCAGGCCGACACTCTATCCACTGAGCCAAACCAGCTAGGGCCAATTATTAATTCTTGAGGCTTCCTTATATCTTTATTACAGTTTCTTACCTTGTACATGTAAGAAACCAGGCATGACCTTCGCAGAGAACAGAGTTCCAATTATGTTAGGAACAAACACCCCAGGTTTACTCCGTTAGCTCAGGCCAGGCACTAATTACCGTTATTGCACACGTGTGCGCTGACGCCTCTGCAATTAGACTGTAGAGCACTGATGTGCATTGTAAGTGCTTCAGCGACTCCCAATTCCCAACCTCCGAGAGAATCGCATTGTAATTATTCCTTAATTTCTAGGCGAGACTATGAATTAACGCAGCACCAACAGCCTTACCAAAAGGACAATATGGCCTATAGTACTGTTTTAGCAACCCAGAATTCCTTGGCTGGGTTTCAGAGCTGTGGCCTAAATAGACAAGAAAAATAATCCCTGTTAAAATACTATTTTGAAATTAAATGCTTCACCAGAATAGGAATCAGGTATTTCCCAAAGCACAATGCAAGAACAACATAATGTTAACTGTCAAAAAGCTTCTCTGTAAAGCGAGAGGCTGTTGTTCTAGTTATCTTTAACTCTCAGGGCCCTGAGCACTGGGCAGGGACCTCCTTCCCCAGCAAGGAATCGCCTTTCAGAGGTGAGGGAAATATTCTCGAGTTTCTAACAACAGAGAATTAAACGCTATTGAATGGTTGGTAAAAACTACACGGAAGTCCCACTTCTGCCTTGCTTTCCCCCATGAGATTACCCATCATCCCTTGTGCCAGGAGGGAAGGATAAGCATGTGAAGGTCAGGAAACCCTGTACCACCTTCTCTGCCAGGAAAGCCCACTGACGTCCGCGATCTGTCAGAAGAGCATCTCTGATTCTCTCCAGGGACGGGTGAATGGTACCCGCAAGATAAATGTGTTTCTGTAGTAACATGAGCCAGGAGTGTGGCAAGTTCTTCATGTATCTTATTCAATCCTCACAACGACAGTGGGAAGTAAGGACTGCGGTCACTGTCTCACCAGTGAGGAGACTTAGGTGCCAAGAGATGAGGTGACATTCCAGCCCAAAGTCACATGCTTACAGGTGACAGGGCTACGATTTGAACCAACGGAACCAGAGAGTTAGGAATGAAGGTGTGTGTGCATGTGTGTGTGAGTGAGTGAGTGAGCGAGAGAGTGAGAGAGTGGGGAGTGAGAAAGACAGAGAGAGAGAGAGAGAGAGAGAGAGAGAGAGAGAGAGAGAGAGAGAAAGAGAGAGAGAGAGAAAGAGAGAGAGAGAGAAATAGCACGACCAATTAGGTCAGTTAAAAAAATATTTTGTTGATCTTAGGGAGGAAGGGAGAGGGAGAGATAAAAACATCAATGATGAGAGAATCACTGATTGGCTGCCTCCTGCACAGCCCTACTGGGTAGCTGAGCTCAGTGCCTGGAACACAGGGTGACCTCTGTAAACACGGATCTCATTTTGGAAGAGAGTAGGGTGCGGTTGCCTAAGAACACAGATTTTAGAGGACGATTTGGTTTGAATCCTGGTTCTGACACTTGAATGATTCTTGCCAATCTGCTTTACCTCCGGGGCCTTATTTTTCCATCTAGAAAATGGGAAACACACTCCAGCCTTAAAGAGCTGTTGTTGGAATCAAGTAAGGAACAGCCTCTAAGGGTTAAAGTGCAAATGGCATATCCACTGACCGCCTGACCCAGCAGCCTGTGGTCCCCCGCTCCTGAAACCTGCTCACTCCCAATGTCCTCAGTGCCCTTCTCCACACCAGCTCCGCCTATGGCTTCTGGATGATCGTAGTCTTGCATTTTATGTTACTACTAGAGGCCTGGTGCATGAATTCGTGTATGGGTGTGGTCCAGGGTCATGGCAGATGGCTGGCTGGTTCCGCCCCCTGGTCAAACTCCTCGTAGATGGGATAATTTGCATATTAGCCTTTTATTATATAGGATTAAAAACCCAATGCAAGAGTAGGCCTTCCATGCCCTGGCTGCTGGCACTGGCTTCCCTCTGGCACCCGGGATCCTGGCTGGCTTCCCCTAGGCTGCCTGCAGGCACCCGGGACCTGCTGGCACCTCTCAGGCCGTGGCTTTGTCAGGGAGGACGTCCGGAAGATGTCCGGTCTAATTAGCATGTTACCCTTTTGTTGTTATAGATTTAGAGCTGGATATTTTATCCCTCAAAATGAAGCTCCACAAAGGCAGAAGTCACGTCTGTCCTTCATCCTCCACAGTTCTTTACATAATGTCAAACATTCATCCATTCTCACTTTCATTCTTCATTAAATAAGGCCCTGAGCTCCTACACTGTGACAGGCGCTGGGGCAGTGCAAAAAGCAAAATCTGCCCCGTGCCTGCCTCCAGGGCTGCAGCAGAGTGCGAGCACCACTCCGACCAAAACCACGCCGTAGCAAACCGCGTGCAGGAGCGTGGAGGGGACCGAGGTCTTCAGGATCCGGTCTAGGCTGGGAGAGAGGGAGACAGGCATCGCTGAGGACCTGGCAGGCAAGCTGGCTTCAGAGGCATGAGGAAGAGGCAGCCAGGCAGCCCACAAAGGAGAGCCTGGCAGGGCAGAGCTGTGCTAGCAGCCGAGGGGGGCCACTGGAGGCTGGAGCGTGGGGCATGCCGGGAGGGTGAGGAGCAGACCGTAAGCCAGGCGACTGCAGAGGCAGCGGAGCCAGGCCACTCGGCCCCAGGAAGAGAGGTCACACCCTCAGCGCAGGGGGAGCTTCTGCACAGGAGACTGACAAGCACTAGTGCACCAGGAGGGACTGGAACTGAACGGCCAGGACCCATCCCGAGTGTTCCACCAGCGGGGGAATCCCAGTACTCAGAGAGCCTAAGGAGCGCAGCCTCAGAGCTCACGCTCGTCCCGTTTGCGTGCGGCAGAGCTCTCACTGCCTCCATTTCCCATGAAACGGGAACTCTGGACTGAAAGCTACAACCCAACATTGACCGTAGAATTTTATGAACTGGTTAAAATCTACAGTATCCTCTAGTCCACTCGCCCTGCTACGTAAGTGGCAAACTGAGTGACATGGTCATTGTTTCAGATGCTGCTGTGGTTTCTGCCACTTCTACTGGAAAACCGAGCTCTTTTGGATGGCGTGGTTCTTTTCTCCCTACCTGCTTCATCGGACGGAGGGAGCCAATGGTTTTCCACCCGCTGAACGCCGTCCAGTTTGGGATCTCATTGGGCTTGAGTAGGATTTGTCTTCCCAAGAAGTTGGATCCTTCATAAGCTATCCACCTGTGTGAGAGGAAAGGAGAGAGTGAGGGACTTCAAAACAAAAGGCAGCCCCTGTATTTCACCAGCGAGGGTTCGTTCCGTAACATCTGACTTTGTAGACATTATAAAGAAAAAAAATACATAATTCTATTTTTTAACAGAAAAAGCAGCGATGACCAGGAAAAAGCCCACTGGACAGGAGCTCAGAAGATTTGGACTTGTTAGGACCCTGGTTCCTCTGCTTCCAAACAAGGTCCCTCCAGTTCCAAAATTCTGTGTTCCTTTGGGAATGAACACAAAGTCATTTTTAATAACATTTTAAAAAATATATATTTTTATTGGTTTCAGAGAGAGGAAGGAAGAGGGAGAGACTAAAATATCAATGAGAGAGAATTACTGATCGGCTGCCTCCTGCACCTCTCACACTGGGGATCGAGCCCACAGCCCAGGCATGTGCCCTGACAGGGAATCAAACTGTGACCTCCTGGTTCATAGGTCAATGCTCAACCACTGAGCCACACAGGCAGGGACCTTGGTGAGATTTTAATAAGTTATCTCATTATATATCAATCTAAATGAATTGCACAGTTGAAAAGCTGATTAGAGATCCGGAATAATAAGGGGATTAAACAAAACTAAAAACTTGTCCTAGTCATGCTCAATAGTTAGAGCATCAGCCCGCACACTGAAGGGTCCTGGGCTTGATTCCCACTCAAAGGCATGCAACTGGGTTGCAGGTTCAATCCCAGGTGCGGGAGACAACGGACAGATGTGTCTCTCTCACATCGATGCTTTACTCTTTCTCTCCCTCTTCCTCCCTTTCACTCTCTCTAAAAATCAATGGGAAAAATGTCCTTGGGTGTGGATTACCGTATTTGCCGGCGTATAAGACGATTTTTTGGCCCTGAAAAATACGTATTTGCCGGCGTATAAAACGACTGGGCGTATAAGACGACCCACTAAAATTTCCACTAAAAATACAGAGTTTGTTATATACTCGCTGTATAAGACTACCCCTCACTTGGAGGCATATTTTTCAGGGCCAAAAAGTCGTCTTATACGCCGGCAAATACGGTAACAACAACAAACTAAAAAACCACCCCCTAAACAAAATCTGCCACTGAGGGTCGCACTATTCCATAACCATCGGTAGGAAACCTTGCAGACAGCCTTAGCTATTCCTGCGCTGTGTTCCCATCTCTCTCAGTCCTGTACCGTGAGGGTAGGTGGGTCATAAAAGACAAGAAATAAGGTCAAGGGACAATGGCACCAGTTCTCTACAAATGAGTGAAATGAGACGGTGCCACGTCTCCTGAGATGAGGCCATAAATATCAGTTCCACTTGGGAATGTGAAGAAAAGAAATGTATAAAGATGCTGTGAAAGGTATGATAATAGGGAATTCAGCTTAAGGTTAAGTGTTAAATAATATACTGGAATATACTATGGGATTATTACATTTAATTTATGTTTAGTGAAGACCAAACCATGTGAAATGCTTTGCAGAAAAACTGTGAATTGCTATTACATGTGAATAATGCAGAAGCCGTTTATTATAACAGTTGACTTAATTTTCAAATCAATTTATATTCTTGGCTTTTTTCCCCTCTTTCATTACCTTGATATTTAAACAAAGAATTATTATAAAATTTGAAAGTCATAAGAAATAAAAAGTCCTCTTCACATTAATCACCGAGGGCTGTGTGTTCCTTTAGTGGACGTTGGGTTCCCAACACCGGCTGTGCAGGAGCGGGGCAGGGAGGGCAGGGCAGGGGAGGGGAGGGCAGTAGGAGGGGAGGAGGAGGGCAGGGAGGGTGTAAGAGGAGCAGCATAGGAGGAGGTCTGAGGAAGGGCAGGAGCAGGGCAGGGGAGAGTACAGGAGGAGGGCAGAAGGAGGGCAGGGGAGGGTATAGGAGCAGGGCAGAGGGAGGGCAGTAGGAGGAGGGCAGAGGGAGGGCAGGGAGGGCAGTAGGAGGTGGGCAGAGGGAGGGCAGGGGAGGGTACAGGAGGAGGGCAGAGGGAGGGCAGGAGCAGGGCAGAGGAGGGCAGGAGCAGGGCAGAGGGAGGGCAGCACGCTGGGAGGCAGCTCAGTCAGAACACGGGACAGCATGGAGATAAGTGTCCTGGAGCAAACAGCTCTGGGAGGAAGGAGATGTCAAATCAAAACGCGGGGTCACCGTTCGTCTTACAAGTAAGTGAGCACCTGTCTTAAGCAGCCCGTGGCCTGCACCGAGCTGCTGTTTAATTAATTAAGTTCCTCTGAGAGGAAAGGGGCTCGATGGTTGAGGTCATCTGATCGACCTGCCCTGTGACACGGGCGCTGAGCACGCGGCAGCCCTTCCCTCCCACGGCTCTGCCCGGAGGCCTGGCCCTCCGTCTCCCCGTGAACAGAAACCCCGTGATGACAGGACAGCAGAGGAGGAGGGCACATCCAGCACCAGCAGGGAGGGGATGAGGCCCCTTTCCGCTCCCCCCCCCCCCCCCCCCGGTACTTACAGGCCACTCTTGACCCACACGGACTGCGTGTAGAAGTGCAGGTCCTTGTTCAGAACCGAGTTGACGGCCTCTTCCAGGTGCAGCTCCCGGCCCTCGCAGTGCTCCAGCGCGAAGAGGCTGAGGGAGGGCTCCTCAAAGACCTGCCGGCGGAGGAGGGGCGTCAGCAGGCAGGCCCCCGGCCCCCTCGGGTTTCTGCTCTGCCCTCTACGATGTCCTAGCCAGACCCCCGCCGGCGAGAGCCATTCCAACAAATAAAAACTACGGGAACCTAAAGTTAAAATTGGCGTTTCAGAAAACAGTCTTCATTTCATAACAAAAATGACGCCTGCTTCCAATCACACGTGAAGGGCGGGTTATGCTGTAATTTGGACATCTGGATCCTGCCAGTGCTTTTAGGGGGCAACAGAATAAACATGGAACAGAATGGCACCCTCCTTCCCCAGGAGGATGCAGACTCTATGGTTCTAGGTTCTTAAAAACATTCCTAGGAGGGAGGAGGAGGCATTTTTAACTTAGCGATAACAACCGACAGGGACAGGGACAGGGTCAGGGGTGATTTCTGCACTGAAAGCATCCCCCAAACCTCACGTTGGGCAAGAACAGCATCAGCACTGCTCTGTCCCATTCCTTAGCATATGCAAGACCCTAAGCGAGGAGATTTTTGGGGGATGAGAAATCAAAGCAATTAAGATTTATTTTGTGGTAATTATTTTAAAGTCTCTTGTGGGCCAAAAATGTTTTTCTCTACTTTTTTTTTTTTTTTTTTTGTGTGTGTGGAGTGTGATCAACATTTATTTATTAAGGCAAATTAATTCTTTTGTTTTTCAAATTTTTGAAACCTTAGGATCAGTCCTGGCAAGGACGTGGGGAAAAGGGAACCTTTGTACACTGTGGGTGGGACTGTAAATTAGTATGGCCGCCAATGGAAATGTCTGGAGATTGCTCAAGCACTTAGAAATAGACCTGCCATACAACTCAGTAATTCCACTTCTGGGCATTTATCTCATGAAAACAGAAGCACTAGTTGGAAAACAGATGTTTGCAGCCCTATGTTCACTGCCGCATTACTAATAATAGCCAAGGTATGGATGCCACCCCGATGTCCATCAATAGATGCACTGGATAAAGAGGAAGTGATATACATATACATATACATATACATATACATATACATATACATATACATATATCCCTCTTTCTCTCTCTCACACACACATACAAGAATGTTTTTCAGCAATAAAAAGTAATGAAATCTTGCTATTTGCAATAATGTGGATGGACTTAGAGGATATTATACCAACCAAGTATGTCAGATACACAATAAATACTATAAGATCCACTTATATGTGAAATATAAAAACAAAATAAAGGAACAATAGAAAAGGAGATACAGGCCCTAACCAGTTTGCCTCAGAAAATAGAGTGTCGGCCTAGAATCAATGTTTCTCTTTCATCGATGTTTCTAACTCTCTATCCCTCTCCCTTCCTCTCTGTTAAAAAATCAATAGAATATATTTTTTTAAAAAAAGAGAGAGAAACAGACCTACAGATATAGAGAACAAGCTAATGGTGGCCAAAAGGGAGAGGATAAGGGATAAAAAATAAACAGGAAATTAAGTAAAAAATAGTGAGAAATAAGTTAACAAGCCTGTTCCACATGTGGGCAACTGGCGAGCTGGCAGGAAGCCCGGGGACTATGCTAAGAGCTTTGTGCAGGTGCCGGCGACACTCCCAGCACTCCGTGCTGACTCGGGGGAACCTGAGTGGGTAAGGGACCAGCCTCAGCCCAGGAGTTTCCCACACAGAGACAGGATCCTTTCTACCTTTGAAAAAAACATAAATTTTGATGAAGAGAAATAAAGGAAATTGACCCATGATAAGGAAAAATAAAAACAAACAAGAAATCAAAGCAAGGCACCATCCTGTGTCCCAGGCATTACTAACTAGCGGCTCACGCAGGACAACTGCAGGCTCTGTAATTGTCCAGGGGAGGAAGGCGGCCTGTGAGAGCACGCGGTGGAAGGCGAGAACATTTTTAGCAGAAAGGCGTAGGAATCAAGGAAGTTTCATGGATGTGATAGCATGTGAGCTCTGACTATAGGATGCAGTGGATTTGGAGGGCCTGGAGAGAGTGAAGGGGAGCACTCTGTGTAAAGGGAGGGAGCCAGAAACTGCTTGGGGTGCTCTCTGGCGAGGTGGCTCAGTTGGTCGGTGTTTTCCCATGAACCGAGAGGTTGCTGGTTCCATTCCTAGGCAGGGCACATGCCCAGGTTTCAGACTCGATCCCCAGTAAGGGGAGGTGCAGGAAGCAGCCAATCAATATTATGCTCTCACATCAATGTTTCTCTCCCTTCCACTCTCTCTCTCTCTAAAAAAAAAAAAAAAAAAAAATCAATAAACTATTCTTTAAAAAAGAAAAAAAACCTGCTTGGGTGTGCTAGAGGAACAGCAAGTTGAGCCATTTAGCTAGTCTATAGTACAACAGGCCACAGTGCCACCTGCTCCCACTGTCCACTGAGCTGCTTGAGTGTCCTCCGATACTGGCAGGTGGAGACAGAACCGCTGCAGCGGGGAGTCCTCGAAGGCCTGAGGACTAGGACTGGGACTGGGCTGGGGATCTGTAACTTGGTACGTGGGAAGCGGAGCACCAGCAGCAGGCATGTGCAAGGTCAGCAAACAGTCAGCAGAGGACAGACTCAGCTGACCTGAGCATGTACTTGCACAAGAGCAAAATGAAGGATAAACCTGTTCTTCCTTGCAAAAGTGCTAGGAATAGCAAAGGATGGGGAATGAGTAAATGCCCATCAAGAGGGGCTAAATAAATTACTGGCTAAATAAATATTCATAGAGGAATTCTATATAGTTATACAAATGAGATCTTTATAAAAGATATATGTTTTATTTTTTAAAATATAATTTTATTGATTTCGGAGAGGAAGAGAGAGGGAGAGAGAAAGATGCTTAGAGCTAAGAACTTTACTTGAAGTGAATGTTTTAACATTGAGAAAGAGGCGGGTAATCTTAACCGAGATACTCAGCAAACCTGGACCTCTGATCTGGAGTTGAGGGAAGAATCTAGTGTGGACACTGCACGTCTGGGCACTCTCGAATCTGGACAACGGCTGGAGCCAGGCATGGGGCAGAAGAGGAAGTGGAAGGAGGACAGAGCTGCGCTGACACCGAAGACGGTGGGGCTGACGGGACACGTGGCCAGGTGAGGAGAGCCGGAAGAGAAAACATTACGGAAAGGGGGAAACTGAGGACCAACTACTCCTGCGACACCGAGGGAGGGCAAGCAGGAGGCGGCTGGTGGCCCACAAACGCCTGTCTGAGTGGCTTGTTGGGGATGTGGTGGCGTCCAGGCTGTGAGGGCAGAGGAGTGCGTGGCGGGGAACTGCAGATGGGGTGTGCGGTCTATCTGTTGGGATAGTGAGAGGGGGAGCAGGGACATGAGCTAGCGGCCTGTGCGTGTGCTGAGAGCCCTGTGGAAGGGGCGGTGCACAGGGGAGCTGAGTAATGCAACTCACTGGACGGTTCTAGGGAAGGCCCGAGGGCCCATCCGTCAGTCTAGAACCTCTGAGGGGGTCCGTCCATGAATAAAAGGGTAGGAAAAGAAGGCCACAGCATGTTCAGGTTTTAAAAACCTAAGTGTGTGAGCTCTTTGTGTTATGCTGACCAGGGAAGGTGGGAGGCACTGCCCACTGAGCTTTCTGCAGGGACAGAACGTCGGCTGAACTCTCTTCCACAGGAGGCTGCTGGCCACTGAGCACCTGGCTCCTGTGACCTCGGGCCCGAGTTCGTTTTATCATCCAAATTTAAACCACACATGTGGCCAGTGCTAGGGAACTGGACCGTGCGGAGCTACGGATCAGAGGAGGCTGGGAAAGAATGTACCATCACGGTGGCAGGGAGGCAGCTGGCTGGGAGCGCAGAGGTGCCAGGAACACAGACTTCCCTCGGGAAATGCCACCACCGGTCAGGAATAGAAAGTCAGCTCTAGGCACTGAGTGGCCGCAGGCAGACCAGGGGCTCCTCTGCTGTCTAACATAGAAGCTGGAAGCGCCCCACCAGTTTACAGAACAAACGCACTTAGAGCGTCCAGAGCCGCAGTGGGTGAGACGGCAGCCAGCAGTAAGCCACCCCCTGGAACTGGTGCCTGAAAACAAACGGACAATCATCACCCACGGATAAGCTCCTGGCTCTATGTTGAACTCTGTCTACATCTTCACCCTTCAGCTTTTAAAAAAGCATTTCAGCTTACCTCCTCACACTCTCTACTACTTGCTGAGTGACTAATTTGTAAGGAAGGGCAGACAGGCAAGCAGCCTGGACAGGGCTCATAACCAACCATCAGGGTTTGCAACACTCGCCCGAGCAGGGTTTGCTGTAGTAAGAGCTACGGACACCTAGGTTGAAGGCATTTAATGGCTAACACGAGCCAAAACCGGTTTGGCTCAGTGGATAGAGCTTCGACTTGCAGACTGAAAGGTCCCGGGTTCGATTCCGGTCAAGGGCATGTACCTGGGTTGAGGGCACATCCCCAGTAGGAGGTGTGCAGGAGGCAGCTGATCGATGATCCTCTCTCATGGATGTTTCTAACTCTTTATCCCTCTCCTTTCCTCTCTGTAAAAAATCAATAAAATATGTATTTTTTAAAAATGGCTAACATGATGTGACTTTTAAATCACAGAGAGGAAAATATTAAAAGATTATGAAAATGTGATTGAAATGCTAAGTATCATTCTAATAAAACAGTACCCGTGTACATTTTCCCTCTTCCTTTGGCAGAATGCCTACAAAGACATTTAAAAAAAAGGCATTTGTTGTCCTTTATTGCCACAGGTTTCATTCCCAAACTCAAAGGTGATCTAGCAATTCTATGTATAGAAATTTATATTAATGAAAACAACAGGAAGTTTGATGGCAGGGATCACAGAAATGCTTTTAAAATGGCAGTGTAGGGAGTTTGAGAAAGACCTGCAGAAAATGACTGAGATAATATTTTTATGAGTTTATATAAATCACTAAGGCGGCACTAAGAGACCCAATATACAAAGGGGCAAAGAACGTAAACCCACAGATTAATCAAGGAAAAAATAGGACTGACTCATGCAGATATCCCATTGCCCACTATTGGCAACAACAAGATATCTTTATGTGGTCCAATCTTTCAAAGTTTTCATTTAAGAACACCTAATGTTCTAAGCTTAAAGTCACTCCCTCCCCGAAGAGGTATCCTATACAATAAAAGGCTAATATGCAAATAGACTGAATGGCAAACCACTGAACTGGCTGCAATGATGTGCGCTGACCACCAGGGGGGCATGTGAAGAACATGGCGGGCTTGGCCGTAGTGGGATGGTGGAGCAGGTGAGTGAGAGGTGCCAGACCAAGGTGGGGTGCCAGTTGCCGTCATTGGGGCGAGCCTTTGGTAGTTACTGAAAATTCTTTGCTCCTGTGTGCCATGGCCCTGTGCCTGGCGTTCATACCTGCTGCTGGTGCTGGAGTCGCCACTCATACCTGCTGTCAGTGCCTGGCACCAGTCCCGATTACTCAGAGCCATCAGCAGGTGCCAGCGGTGGCTGCTGGCCCTGATTGCCCTTGAGGGTTTTTCCACCACTACCTGCTCCTGAGGGGCGATCAGGGTAGTGGCTGCCACCTGCACCTGCTGCTCGTGCCGGCCACAATCGCTCCTCATTGTCAGTGCGTGGGAGCAGAAGGAGCGGGGCTGCCAGCAGACAGGGGACCTGGGCCATGGCGGGAGGGTCTGGGCAGGGGTGTGGAGGGTGGGCTGAGACCCACCCCAGCCTCGTGGCCCACAATTCCTTTCAAGGTGCATGAATTTGTGCACTGGGCCTCTAGTAAAATATATTTAACTTGATTTTAAACTATTTAAGTTGTTTTAATTTAAATGGTTTTAATTTATAGGTATACTCAAATTTATAAATACACTTCATTTATAAATGTACGTATAGGTTAGGAAGATTATGAGGGTTGACATACCATAAGCTCTAATGTGGGGTACAGTTAATAGGTAATCATTCAGAAATAAAGAATGTTGAAGAATTATTTTGTGTGTTTTTTAAAATATATTTTTAAAAATTGATTTCAGAAAGAAATGGAGAGGGAGAGATAGAAATATCAATGATGAGAGAGGAAAATTGATTGGGTGCATCCTGCAGGGCCCCCCCTGCGAATTAAGCCCACAATCTAGGCATGGGCCTTTGACTGGAGTTGAACCTGGGACCCTTCAGTCTGCAGGCCAATGCTCTATCCACTGAGCCAAACCAGCTAGGGCTTAAGAACTATTTTAAAATCCTATTTTTCTGACACATTTTCAAACATGAAAGTAGGAAGAGATGTGAACTATTAATAGTATTCGAAACTGAAGATACCACAGTAATCTAAACTATCCAAGGACGACAAAAACTGACAGAATTTAATTACAATTGGAGCTCGACAAATCTCTTGGCCTCAATACATGCCAACTTAGAAAAGAGCCAACCATCGGGGCCAAAGACTCTTCTTAGGTGTCAGCAGTAACGGGACATTCTTCCTGGGTCAAGTCTAAGCCATGCAAAGAGGATACAGCCTCTAAAGGGAAGATGTAGTTAAGCAAAAATACCCGAATACATTTTATAAATGGACTTTAAATAAGAAAAAAATGGAAAAAATCCTCATTGCTTCTCCTCATCCCATAAACTAAACTAAAATATTTTAAATGACAATAGTAATAATAACTAACATATATACCACTTAATCTGTGCCAGGCACCATATATATATGCACATCTATCCATAATCTCTTATCTATAGTTCTGAAATCCAAAAAGCTCTAACACCCCAATTATTTTTCCTAATTCATTTGGCAGAAAAACCTGACCTGAATAAGTAGAAGACTATTTATAATATTTATCCAGCTTGTGTAGCTATAAATATATTTTGCTACAGAAACAGGGATGTGTTTAATTATGGGGTGCTGCCCAGAACCTTTCTGGGAGTGTTTTCTTTTATGCCATACATGAACCATGTGATTGTTTACAATATAAAAAATTCCAACTCCCAAAATGCGTTCAGAAAAGGGGTTGCAGAACTATTCACTCATTCAGTTCATACACTTCCTTTTGGCGGGGGTACCATTGTTGTCCCCACTTCAAGCAGGAAGAGCCAGGCACAGGTCACACACAGTGAGTGGGGAAGCAGGCATTCAAATTTAGACAGCAGGGCCCCGATCTGTGTTCTAATCCCTGCACTACGGTTCTGACATGTTCCAACAGTGACTGTGTCATGCGGAATACTTCTGATCGGCAGGCGTGATATTATCTGAAGCACCTGACTTCATCTTGCTCGGCTGGGCTCTGTGTGTGACCCCGATACTACCTACCCCGCCAGCTTAACCAGTATGCCTGCCCCTGAATTTAAAGCTCCGAGACCCTGGCAAAGCACTAGGCCGGAAGGACTACCTTTACAGCAACACGTCTTCAATGTAATTGGATACAGACGAGATCGGGCGCGTTCAGGGTGGTATGGCCGTAGACCAATGTAATTGGATACAAATGTTAAATCTAAGCAACTACTGATTTTTCACATTTTAAAAACTACACCGACTTGTACTTTGGCACTGTCCAGTTCTTTTGACTTTGGAATCATGGTTTGTATGAAAAAGGCGCTGATAGTAGCTCAGGGTTGCGTTAATTGTTTAGGCTCTTTATATAACATGTTATATTATTTTTAAAATATCTAGCAATCAGTCACTAAGAGCAGCCAGGACTGTAGAACCTTTGCTAAATGAACGACGACTAAAAATATTAGAGCAAATGGACTGAATTCCAGGTAAGTAACCATAAAGTATACCTCCAATACCATTCCTTTGCAGAGAAACACCAAACTGTGCTGGCAAAAAATAGTTACTTGTCCTGTTTAGAATAAAATTATATAAACACCTTCAGCCTACCAAATCTTGATGTTGCACAACAAACACTAATCATCATCTATGAGTCATTATAACATCGAGTGCTTATCGTTATAAGCTAAAGCACATGCGAAAGCTCACTTAATCCTTACATTTTACTGGAAGAGAATGTTGAGGCTTAGAGCTGCCAGGTCACTGGGCTAACACGCCTGGGTGTGAGACTCCCTCTCCTGGGTCCCGCCCCGCCCCGCCCCGCGGTGAACTGCGATCCCTGGGCAGAGCCTCTCTCTTGTGGCTCAGAAAGTCCGTTTCACTATAGCTCTACCTTCCCAACTGGTGGTCTTCCTTTCCCTCACTCAAAAAGTTATAGTACATTTTAATATACTATAATAAATAACATATAAATGACCATGTACCCAACACCCGGAAGTAATACATTTTATTTTTTCTATAGTTGTATCTATTTGTATCAATAAGCAAAGCAGAACAGGTGCAGCTGAATTTTATTTATTTATTTTTAAAAAAATATATTTTATTGATTTTTTACAGAGAGGAAGGGAAAGGGATAGAAAGTTAGAAACATCGATGAGAGAGAAACATTGATCAGCTGCCTCCTGCACACCTCCTACTGGGGATGTGCCTGCAACCAAGGTACATGCCCTTGACTGAAATCGAACCTGGGACCTTTCAGTCCGCAGACTGACGCTCTATCTACTGAGCCAAACCGGTTTCGGCTGCAGCTGAATTTTAATTCCCACTCCCCAGAGGGAACCACTGGGCTGAAGGAGTGAATCCTTCCAGTGTGTTACTAATGGTTATGTGTCCTTTGCTTTTAAATTTCACAGAAATGTATCTTACTGCACACATTTATCTTACTGCAACATCCTTTAGTAACGCATGCAGCTCACACCTTCACTCACTGTAACTACTGTACTGCATTTCCTCATGCGAATGTGCTGTAGTTTGTTTCATCCATCAGTGCTGCAACAAACATCCTTATTTTTCCTCTCTCCATCACAGCCGACACTCCTACAAGCTGTGAATGAGTAATCCCACTCTGGCACTGGTGTCCTCAGATGTTCGAATGCCGGTATGTAATGTGAGGTAATGTGATCTAATTATTGTTTTAATTTGCATTTACTTTATCACTAGTGAGGTTTAACACCCTCTGAATGTCCTCAGCCATTTTTTCTCTCTTCTATGAACTGCCTGTTCATATCCTCTCCCGAGTCTGGAAAATAGGGTTTTCCTTCTTATCATTTGATTGGAAAGACCTTTTTAATACTCTGTACACTGAACCTCTGCAGGTTATAAGGGCTGAAAATACATTCTCCTAGTCTCTGGCTTGCTGCTGTAAGCTGAATAATTAATGTTCTCTCACCTCTACCTACAATCCCCCAAAACACCCACATCCTCATCCTGAAACATGTGAATATGCTACCCGACTTGCAGATGTGATTAAGAGTTAGGAATCTCGAGGTGAGGATATTAGTCTGAATTATCCAGGTAGGCCTAATGTAACCACAAGGGTCCACATAAGAGGAGGATTGGCGATAGAAGACAGAGAAGTTAGAATGATGCACTTTGAAGATGGAAGAGGCCATGAGCCAAGGAATGCTGGAAAAGGTCATGAGACAGGTTCTCCTGTAGCATCTTCCAGAAGAAATACAGTCCTGCCAGCAACTTAATTTTACCCCAGTAAGACCTGTTTTAGACTTCTGACCTCCAGAACCTTGAGATAGTTTGTTTTTAAACCACTAACTTGTGGCAATTTGTTACAGTAGCAAAAGGACACTAATACACTTGCCTTTTACTAACTTGTATGTTTTGTGATTAAACTCATCCCACTACAATATCATTACGGCGGTGTCCTATGTTTTCTTCTAAGTTTTAAAGTTTGTTTTTCACATTTAGGCTGAAGCAAAATCTCCAGGCTCACAGAGAGCAGAGAACCACGGAGAGTGGGCCTAAGACATCAGCAGGACATCCTCTGAGAGCTCCTGGATTGTAGAAGATGCAGGTTGGGCCGAGGGACCCCTGTGCACAAATTCTGTGCACCGGGCCTATAGTTCACACACACACACACACACACACACCGAGTGGCCAGATTGTTATGATCTCATGTGAACGCATAATAATCTGGCCACTCAGTGTATATCCTATATAATAAAAGACTAATATGCAAATTGTCCCCTCGACCAGGAGTTCGACCAACAGGCAGGCCAGCCAACCACCCATGTCCCCTGTCCCCTCTCCCTGGCCAGGCTGGCTGGACCCCACCCATGCATGAATTCATGCACTGGGCCTCTATTACACACACACACACACACACACACACACACACACACTGGAGAAAATATCCTCAGGTGAGGATTAAAAAAAAAAAAAAAGAGTTTCTGTCAGCATTTTGCCTGAAACTGTATTAATTTGGGGGAAGATTACTTTACAATATTGGGTCTTTTCATCTATAAAAATTTATATCCCTCCATCTTTTATGTCCTTCAATAAGGCTTTTATAATGTTCCCCATATCGAATACCCTGTGGTTGAACTGCTATTTATCTTGTATTCTGCAACTTAAAAAAAATCATATTGACCCTGACAAATTATCTGTGTTTTGTTTCTTCCTTTCTACTTTTTTTTTTTGTAGTTTTAATCATATTACTGTGGCTAGGACTCCAGAATAATGTTGACTAGAAGTGGTGGCTGTATAGATCTTTATCTCTTGCCGGAATTTAACGGCTAATGCTTCAAATGTCTCATTCGGAAGCTGATGTTTACTGCAGATTTCTGTTGGCTTTCCTTTTCAAACTCCACACAGTAGTTAATACTATTAAGAATATGTGGGCTCAGCTGAAAATTCAATAGTAACTCAACTCCTCCAGATTATGAATCACTGCTTCCTGGTCGTCCGGTGGCTGGACTCAGTCTTCTATTCACAGCCGCGCACCTTGTGCAGCGCACAGAATGCCTGTCAATTCCCATTCTGCTTCTTCAGATTGTTTATGTCACCACCGTTGTAATTTCATTTGAAGTTTTTCTACAGCCTCTGATGATGTTTCTTTGGCTGTGCCTGCTCATAGCTGCCAGGATCGGATTATTACTTCAAAGGAGGCCAACTTCCATGCCCAGCCACGATAAGTCACGACAGAAGCAACGGTGGTTGGTTGCTCCCATAGAAACATGACAAAACAGGTTACCCCAACACTAGCAGGCCCAAAAATTTCTATTTAGGTTTTCCACCCACCTCCAGCTCCTAACCCACTGTTTTGGGGACTGTCATGTAAATAATATAATCTTACTGAAAGCTACACACCATCTTTTTCCCTCAGACCACGTGGGTCCTAAGGCTGGATATATTCTTTTTTCATTTCCAATAAGAAACATTCCCAAAACATTTATTTGCAACAAAGCTGAAGGCTGTCAGAGATTGGAAATTACCTGTTCTAATGGTTTATTTATGAGCTGAGTCCAAAATAAGTGATTTGCCCAAGGTTACCTTAGTGAGAAGCACAATTATAAACTATGCTCCCAGCTTCCTTCACTGTAAAATGACGCACCCACGGATCTCGGAATGTTGTGTGTCTGCACCAACAGCAATCAGCCGGAGCAGTGTCGCTGCAGACACACTGATCTTGTATCAAGATTAAATCTTCAGACTCCTCGCTCCTAGACCATTAGGACACTTAGGTTAAGTCACAGCATGTCGGGGAATGCCAACTACACACAGGCAACACCCTCAGAATTCTAGAGTTTTAACTTCAAAAAAAGAAAAACCAAGGGATCAGTTCATATATATGTGTAAAGTCAACTCAATTTGACAGAAATAGTTCCTAGAATGAGTCTATGATCACAGTAGGCTGTGGCGTAGGGAGTGGTATTAACAAATACAGAGGAAAAGGTGTTTCGTCCCTAAGGGAGAACGTGGTAGGAGGAGAGGGGCTGCGGAAGGAATCGGAGGGGCAGGCGAGGCAGAGTGTGGTGTGCATTTTCCAGGGAAAGGTGGCACAGAATCTGGAGAAAGTGAGCACTGGAGCCAGGGGGGTGGGAGAGGTAAGCGAATCTCAAGACATCTACCTCACTGTGCTCAATCTATGCTCAATAAAGAATCTCCCGATGACTAATCCAGTCTCTATGTTCTTCAGAGAGACAGCCAAATGCCCCAGAAAAAATTCTCAAGCATTCCTGTCACTGGAATCCACCTAACCCAAATTACCCAATGACCCTGCGGTTTACACGCCAGTCTCCAGGTCTGATCAGCTCGGGCCCGGGCCTCCAGGGTGAGGTAAGGTTGACTCCATCAAGGAAATGCAACCTGCTGAGGCCTCTTCCTAGCCCCCGTGTGGGTCTTTGCTGGATGCCAAAACACCTCATATTACTTCCATTTTTCACACCATACCTACTGCCTAAACACATTTCAACTTTTCTAAGACCTAAAACATGCCATGAAAAGGCATTAAGGAAATGAATGTGATGTCCTTATGTAAACCGAGTATACTTTTTAATCAGCTCTTGGAGTGAAAAGGCTATAGCTCTCAAATCCTTCCCAGGAGGCACCTTCCCTGCCCGGATCCCACTGAGCCAAAACAGGGACTTACAACCGCACAGCTTACATAAAAAGTTCTCTATTTTCACTACTAACTTAAATTATTCATTTTCCTTCAGGGATATAAAATAATTGTAACCTTTCAAAGAAAAACAGTAATACTCATTAATTTTGACTGTTTCTAAAACGGTCTCCTTAGAAATTAGTTGGCTTAGCTCACTGAATTAGGCCTACAAAATTCTTTCAGGATGGTATTCATATATTAGATCTACATGTTTTGCTTTTATATTTAATACCCAATAAGTATCTATCTGATGGTTTGACCACTAAAAATTACTAAGAAAATTCCTTTCCCAGTAAGTGTGGACTACTTTGCAATGCCTTTTCAGTAATGGGAAGGAGTTACCAGTCCACATTCTTTTTCCCTACCAGTTTTCTTCCTGCAGACAGGAAGCATCAGTAGCCACTTAATCTTTCCAAGTTGGTGTCTAAGGGGCCACTGAGAGAGACCAAGGATTCTATTTCTATTCTTGGTTTGCAGCCAAGACTCTATTTTTAGCCTGATACTAAGAATACTCTATCAAGGAATGCCTTGTGAAATAAGACTACACTTAGCCGGGGACCAAAGACCCTGAGCATGGCCATCACCCCTGAAGCCAGTTCCGCTGAGAGGTCTGAGTGGCTCCTGCTGCAGGGCAGGGCGCTGAGTCTTCTCACTGTAAACCTCTCTTTGGCCAAATGCTCCCAGGGAATCACCTTGACCAGACGCTGTGAAGATATCCCAGATCCTCACCTTTCCTTTGCACAGACCCTACTAGTTAGGAGGCCAGAACTGAAATCCCAGAGTAGTGGTCCTGCTTTTCTCATGTTTAAAATTCTGAGTAAATAGGATAGGAGGCAGAAACACTTCTTCATAAATGTGGGCCTCCAAGGTGACCTGGATAATTCTGCACACAGCACGCAGGAAAGCCCTAGTTTCCCCCAAAACAAGGTTTGAAATCAATACCAGCAATGGGCCATGCCCTACAGTAACACTGTAAACCTGAACGGCAGGAAAATGATGTGATTTAGGTAATAATAAAAAGATTATTTTTATTCAGTGGCTATAACAATTAAAACCATGACACCAATAGCTAACATTTATCAAGTGCTCACCACGCGCTGGGTATTTCACAAGCACCATCGTATTTAATATCCCAGTGTCCTTATCAGTTATTGCCTTTTACAGGTGTAGAAACTAAATAACTTCGTCAATGTCACCCAAACTGGTTAAAGTGTCAAAGTGGGATTTAAACCTAAGCCTATGTTACTCTAGTTCAACATTGCTGCTCAAAAAAAAAAAAAAAAAAAAAAAGGAACATGTCAATGTTACATTTTGGTTGGATTTCATGAGTGAATCTTCATTTTACAATCCACAATTAAATTATTCAACTTTTTACGTTTGCCCCTTTATTCTTTTTTTTTCCAATTCCATTCATGGTAATTAAACTGGACAAGAAAAGGTCTTAACATTATGCATTCAGTGAAGTACTTACATAGTCAATGGGCTTGAGGGACTTGATTTCAGATGTCGGGCAGCCACAAGAAGTAAGGTCAGCATAGAGGCCTTCTTCCAACACACACTGGTTATCAGATGTGTCCTCTGGGTAATACAGGAGCCAGCTGCAAACACGAGCCACGGGACAGTCCATCAGACTACATCAGCCTCCAGTGTTGGCTCATCATTGCACTGTCTATGCCCACTGGGCAAGGGCATGACATTGAAGTCACAGTGCTGACCAGCAGCAAATGCCCATCACCACTCTAAAAAACACAGCTACCACTATCATTTACTGACTGCTAGACATAGGCTAGAAAATATATATATATATATATACTATCTCATCATGTCCTCAAAAATTCCGTGAGATAAAAGCATATATATATTCTCACCATATTAAATTCTCACCTGAAGCGATGTTTTTTTTTTAAATTGATTTTAGAGAGAAGGGAGAGAGGGAGAGAGGGAGGGAAAGAGGAAGAGAGGAAGAGAGGGAGGGAGGGAGGGAGGGAGGGAAGGAGAAAAGAAGAGAGTGAGGAGGAGGAGGAGAAGGAGAGGAGAGGGAGGGGGAGAGGGAGAGGGGAAGAGGGAGAAGAAAAGGGAGAGGGAGAGAGATGGGCACAGACCTGGGATTGAACCTGCAACCTAGGTATGTGCCCTGACCAGGATTCAAACTTGCTACCTTTTGCTATAGGGATGACATTCCAACCAATCAAATCACACTGGCCAGGGCATAAAACCATATTGTTACAGGCAACAGAACAAAGTTCGATTTGCCCAAGGTCTCCCCAACTTATCAAATGATAGAGCTGAAATTTGAAAGACAATATCTGCTTTAAACTAACAATATTAACTTCAATTAATGCCTGCAGTACAAACCTCTGGGATCAAATTATAGTGATTATTAAGGTCCTGAACACATTAGAAGTTTTTTTTGGAAAATAAAAATTTGATTTGTATTTAACAATGAGCATGCCCTTCAGTCTGGGTGGATTAGAAGCTGGACTCCTAAAGTCACAAAACAGTGTATAAAGTCTGTCACCTGCACACCTGACAGCTAATTAAGATGATAAAAAAAGAAATAAACCCTTCTGAATCTTAGCTATTGAATTATCATCATAGTCAATGGGCTTGAGGGACTTGACTTCAGCAATCATCAAAGCTTGATTAAAACATGCCCTTTTGAAAGGACGGAGCTGAGGGATCAACAGGTTGGCTGTTGATACTTCGGTTTTGATGTGTTTAAGTTGCAACCCTGTATTTTAAGATCACCAGAATTGTAGTTTGGCTAGACCACGTTAACTTTGGAAAACCACAGAGATGCTCTGTGACACCGTAACTTGCTGTCATATCTTCTATGTAATAAGCAATTTATAGCCAACATTTGTCCAAGTGTTTCAATGTGTCAGGCACAGAGTAAGCCCTCCATGTACATTATTTATTCAGTCCTTGTAAGAATCCTTTGAGGTAGGTATTATCATTACTCCTCTACAGCTAAGGAAACGGAGGTTCAGAGAGATAACCCAGTATGTTTAAGGGTACAGAGCTAGAAGTGATGGGAATGGCTCAAATCCAGCTCCTTCAAGCATTCCAGGTACTGAAGCAATCGCCATGGTTCTTGTATTTATTTATGTATTTTTTTAAGGAACCAGGTGTGCATTAAAAAAAAATTTAATTGATATTTTACAGAGAGGAAGGGAGAGAGATAGAGAGCTAGAAACGTCGATGAGAGAGAAACATCGACCAGCTGCCTCTTGCACACCCCCTACCGGGGATGTGCCCGCAACCAATGTACATGCTTTTGACCGGAATCGAACCCGGGACCTTGCAGTCTGCAGATGGACGCTCTACCACTGAGCCAAACCGGTTTCAGTGGGGTTTGCATTTTTAAAGAGATTAAAAGAAGAATATTTTATGACATGTGAATATTATATTCAATTCAAATTTTAATGGCCATAAAATTAAAGGTTTAATGGAACCCAGACAAGCGGCCCGTTTGTGTGTTGTCCACAGCGCCGCTGAGCTGCAGTGGCTGTGGAGTAGCTGAAGCGCAGCCTGCAGGGCTCACAAGCCGACAAGTGTGCTGGCCCCGGTGTGGAGGGTGAGGTGGGGGACACAGAGCAGAGTAAGTGTTGGCAGAGGAGGGGATGGGGCAGTGTAAGGGCAGACTGGGGAATGGATAGGGAAAATGAGATGAGTTGATGGTAAATCCTGGAAGACTTTGAACATCTGACTGGTATTAGAGTGACTATGGAATTTAAAGCAAAGTAGTAAATGTATTAAACTGAACTTTGGGACAAATAAATGGGCAATGATTGGTTTGTGGTAACCAAAGGAAGTAATACAATACTGGAGCAGGTTGATTAGGGGACTGAAGTTCCTCAAATGGAAAATAAGAGATCCTAGTCTCTACTGGTTCAGGAGAGGAAGGAGAATTGATGAATCCAAGGTTATCTTAAAGAACAAATAAATTGACTTTGATAAGTTATTAGGTAGATATTTGGTACATAGAGACGCCACTCAACTGTACACTTAAAATTAAAATGGTAAATTTCATGTTACATATATTTACCACAATAAAAAGTCAGTACAGAGAATACACAAACACACACTCACATCACACAGTGAAATGTTAGACTCATCATGTATCTATTATCAATTAGTCCATGCTAAGGATGACATTTCCCTAAAATTCACATTTTATTCCCCTTACATCTTTTCAGGAATGTCATCATGTATTTACCTTTTTCATCTGTCTGTTGCACAAAATACTAGGAACAGAAGCCCAGAAAACAATTCTATCATAAGAGTAAATCACATCCACTAAGATGTGATCCTTATCCATTGTATCACTCATTCTCCCCTGCCATGACCCTATAGGTATGAAATAATAAGCAGTTTAGCACTAAACACAAAGGAGATTCGGATTAGTATTTGGATATATATGTGCCTTGAGAATTATACACAATTTCAGATACATGTGAGAAAGATCCAGTATGTTGCTGCAATGGGGAGAACATAGGACTTAATAAAAAATGACCAAGCCACACTGGGTCTGACATTTGATTGATCTTGGGGAAACCCTAACTCTGAACCCGGACCTGCATCTGTGAAATGGGGATGATACTCAAAACAATTTTTTTTAAATTTAGGAGTCTTATCTGAACAAAAACCCAAATTTTAAAAATAGCATTCTATTATGCTACACAATAAACATACAATATAAAACACTCAAAATATTTAGAAAATAATGTAACAGTAAAAAAAAAATCACCCAAATGCTTTTAAAGCAGGTTAATTGGCATCCTGCTTTTCTCTGTTACACAATGGCTCATAACAGGTAACAGGAGTTGGAAAAAGTTAATGTAGGCTAATTAGCAACCAATCAATGTATAAAAACATTTTTGTTTCACTGTGTATGCAAAAAATAATACAGGCAAATACCTGTAAATTTTAAAGAAATTTAGTTGTTAAACAACAGCAAAAACACTCACTGAGCATACTTACCAGCCCCGAAGAACTTTGAAGGAACATGGAGTGAATGAAGTAAAATCAGAAACTTCTTTGGTAAAATCTATACATTCACCTTGGAACCCTGGTTTACTGAATGCTTTGAGCTAAAAAACAAACACAACACAACAATTACACAGAAAGCAACCATAAGATATAATCACACACAAAAAAATCAAATCTTGGTATCCTTCTGGAGAAACCAAGATAGTGGCATAGGTAAACACCTGAACTTGCTGCCTCGCACAACCACTTCAGAACTACAACTAAAAGACAAGACAGACACCATCCAGACCACAGGAAGGCTGGCTAAGTGGAAATTCTACAACTAGAAGGAAAGAGAAAAGCACACTGAGACTCAGAGGAGCTGCAGAAGTAAAGGCAGGGGTACGGAGGTGCGAGCGAGCAGAGAGTGCTGGCAACCGAGTACGTGGCTGGCTTTTTCAAGCGGGAGCGAGACAAAAGCTCTCAACTGCTCTGAACTCCAGTTCCGGGAAAGACTCTGGGGACCCAGACTCATACGGGGGAGAAACTAGACTGCCTGGCAGCAGGCAGAACTCGAGGGTGGCTCTTTCTCAGAGGTGCTTGGAGCAATTACCAAGGAACACTGAGACCTGGGGGCCTCTTAGGGCAGGACTGATGGGAAGCCATTGATGAGTGCTCCGCCCTGAGACTCTGCCCCATCCAAGCAGTGCGCAGATGCTTTTGCATATAAATGGCCTGGTCCTTTGAAATCTAAACTTACCTAACAAACTGCAGCTGAGTCAGTGAGACCCAGAACATCCAAAAGAAGGCCCAAGGCCTCACAGCTGCTTGCACTGCTTCACAGCTGAACCTCATCTGGGCACCTCCAAACCCACACAAAGAAGAGGAATCTGCAGATCTCTCAGTAGCTCCTGTTGGGTGGCCTCAGGCAGAGGCTAAATTTGTACTTCCTTGGAGATCCAAGAGTCAGGAGTCAGAGTAGGACCATCCAGATTACAACTCCTCAGATCCATAAGGGACACACTCAGGGGGCAGACTCAGTGAGCACCAAAACCCCACTGAAGCAAGTCTTGCCTCATAAGGGTGTCTCCAGCACAGAAGTTCTCCCATCATAGACACAGCTGATCCTCACAGCCAATTGCTCTGGAGGTCAATTCCTCCCAGTGATACCAACAACAATCAAGGCTTAACTACAACAAGACTGTGCACACATCCCACAAAGGGGTGCACCAAGACTGTCCACCTCAAGTAACTGGGGAGGCTGAGCCAGTGGGCCATATAGGACACCTAGCACACAAAGCCATTCTATTAACTCAGGGAAGCAGCCAACATGTGGAGACAAAGAAACAGGTCACAGATAAAAGATGGAGGAAGGCAAACTACTGGATATAGAGTTCAAAACCACGGTTATAAGGTTTTTTAAAGAATTTTCTAGAAAAGGCTGATAAATTTAGTGAGATCCTCAAGGATATGGAAAAGGACCAACTAGTAATTAAGCATACACTGACTGAAATAAAATATGATATACAGAGATCCAACAGCAGACTAGAGGATCGCAAGAATCAAGTCAAAGATTTGAAATACAAAAAAGCAAATAACACCCAATCAGAAAAGCAAAAAGAAAAAAGAATCCAAAAATATGAAGATAGTGTAAGGAGCCTCTGGGGCTTCAAGCACATCAACATACAAATTATGGGGGTGCCAGAAGAAGAGAGAGAGCAAGACAGTAAAAACCTATTTGAAGAACTAATGACAGAAAAATTCCCCAACCTGGTGAAAGAAATAGACTTACAAGTCCAAGAACCTCAGAGAATCCCCAAAAAAAGGAATCCAAAGAGGACCACACCAAGACACATAATAATTAACATGCCAAGAGCAAAAGACAAAGAGAGTATACTAAAAGCAGCAAGAGAAAAACAGTTACCTACAAAGGAGCACCCATATGATTGTCAGCTGATTTCTCAACAGAAACTATGCAGGCTAGACAGGAGTGGCAAGAAATATTCAAAGTGATGAATAGCAAGAACCTATAACCAAGATTACTCTACCCAGCAAAGTTATCATTCAGAATTAAAAAATCAGATTAAGAGCTTCACAGACAAGAAAAAGTTAAAGGAGTCCATCACCTCCAAACCAGTATAATATGAAATGCTGAAAGGTATTCTTTAAGAAGAGGAAGAAGAAGAAAAAAGTAAAGATAAAAATTATGAACAACAAATACATATCTATCAATAAGTGAATCTAAAAATCAAGGGAATAAAAAAATCTGAGGAACAGAATAAACTGGTGAATATAATAGAATCAGGGGCATAGAAAGAGAATGGACTGACAATGGGGGGGGGAAGGTGTGTGCGAGAAGAAACTGGACAAAAATTGTACACCTATGAATGAGGACAGTGGGTGGGGGGTGGGTAAGGGCATAGGGTGGGATGGGAACTGGGTAAAGGGGTGCTATGTGGTGGTGGGGGGGAAAGAAGAGCAACTGTAATAATTTGAACAATAAAGATTTATTTTTAAAAATATTTCCCATTGCATTTACTAGTGTACGTTGCTAAAATTTTGACAGTTTCTTTTAAAAGCAAGTATAGGTAGCTGAATTTAATGGACTGCTCTTTTGGGGATAATAAACAGTCTTATTTAAAAAAAAAAAAAGTGATTCCCTGCATAGCCCAAATAGTCCCTGTTCAAGGAAGTTTCAGTGTCTTCCTGCTGGCTGTCTACTCCTAGTTTGCCTGGTTTAATACCTATTTTGACTCAAAAACTGTCAAGACAGTTGGAAACCTCATTGGATTCAGCAAGAGCAGAACAGTCTGCCCTGTGCCCCAACTGAACTTTACGTTGATTCTGCTGAAAATTGCAGTGTCAGTGGCAAGGAACCAGTTCAATCTATTTAGAATAACCAGCTAGGTTTTAGATAATAACTTCTGACAGAATCTAATCCCTTTTCCTAATCTAATTCTTGCATGGAAATGATCACTGCAGTCATTTTCATATTTTTTCACTTTAATTTTCTCCTTACATTTTTAAATAAGGGTATAACCTTGTTTAACTCTTTTCTAAAAAATGACAGCCTACAACTGTCATATAACCAAACTGTTAAAAAATTCTCTCTAGTTAATTATCAACCCTTCATACATTCAAACAACAAAACTCAATCTTTTAGATAAAGCACCCATATGCTCCAGGCTCCCTGTCAGTCCTTAATTAAGCAATCAGAAAATACCTATAAAATACCGTATTTGCCGGCGTATAAGACGACTGGGCGTATAAGATGACCCCCTAACATTTCCACTAAAAATACAGAGTTTGTTATATACTCGCCGTATAAGACTACCCCCCACTTAGAGGCATATTTTTCAGGGCCAAAAAATCGTCTTATACGCCGGCAAATACGGTAAAACTTTTCACTAAAGAAATGTTTACAAAGATAAGTACTAAAGTTTTCTGAAGCTTCCCCTAAAATATAGTCTAGAGCTTATTTACTGACCAAACACAGAAGCAGCACTCAATTTATCCACAACATCAGAATAATTTTGAATGTATTTACCCCAATATTAAAATAATTTCCATGAAAAACATTCTATCCTGTCTAAAAAATACTTTCTGCTGCCCTTTGGACCTCCTCCAAACACACTGGTTGTTAAAGTTTCTTTTATTTATTTATTAATTATTTTTTTAATTGATTATGGTATCACATAATTGTCCTCATCCCCCCATTCCCATCCCAAACCCCTCCCTACGGATGCCCTCACCTGGTTGTTAAAGTCTTGTTTGCAACCTTCTGTTGCATCACACTGCCTTGTCCTACAGTGTAATGCACTTTTCCCATCGATTACATGTCCTACAATAATTGTACTTCTCTGATTACTTCTAGAAGGGCTGTCTTTCCTTGGTGAAGTACTTCCTGAGTGCTTCTGACCTGTGGATCTTATAAACATGACCTAGTCACAGTACCATGAGGAAGTGTTTTTCTCTACTGCTCTTGAATCTTAATGATATTTGATTAAAACTGTTGTTCCTTTTTCCCATCAGTGATAACAGTAACCACAACTATTAAAGATCCTGCAATCAATGTGGCAAATTTATATGATATAAGAAAATAAATATCCAGTTGCTTTTTCTTGGCCAGAATCATGCATAAAATTCAACATGGGCTCAAGAATGAAAGAAATCCAAACTTCTAATTATATTTGCAATGGACTTGAAAAAGATTCTAAGAAAGCAAAGTCCTTGGTTGGGTTAGAATTTCCAGAGAATGGTGCCTTATTTCCAGAGAACTGTTACGAGATTTAATTTAATGTAATTTCTGGTTTGGATTTGTTGGGGGTGGGGTGGGAGTGATGAAGACATTAGGAACATAATCCACATGGTTTGCTTTTTTGTTTTGTTTGGGGGAAAAATAAAAATAAAAATAAAATTCCACCTGCTATACACGAAGAACTCTATAATGCTCCTTTATATTTTGAGTTGGCAATTAGACTTGGTGACTGAGCTTCAGTCAAAAACAACCTTCTCAATACAAGGAGGTGTTCTATGTTCCAAATAAGAAATCTCATCCTGACATGCTTACACATCAGCAAGAATATTTTTATTAGCATAACTCTCATGATGCATATTGATCTTTATCCACATACATTTTCTGGTTTTTCCTTCCTTAGGATGCCTGAGGTTCCTTTTCAAATCACTAGCATAAAAAAAATTCCATCTCTGACTTGAACTCTGAGATGTAACTTCCTCCTTCTTCCACAGACAGAGAAAATGATGACTTCCTTTGAACACAGCATCTGAATGGTCTGGCTATCACAGCTACTTCTAAAGAACAAAAATACTTTCTAATTACTCTGTGGAACCAGAGTGTCAGCCAACCCAAAAACTAGCAAAACGTTCTGGAACGTTGGTCCGGTGGAGATAATAAGAGCTTTGATCCTGGGTAAATTAAGGAGGCTTTGTCTGCGTGTGACCAAAAATATCCAGCTATTGCCAAAACCGGTTTGGCTCAGTGGTAGAGCGTCGGTCTGCGGACTGAAAGGTCCCGGGTTCGATTCCGGTCAAGGGCATGTACCTTGGCTGCGGGCGCGTCCCCGGTGGGGTGTGTGCAAGAGGCAGCTGGTCGATGTTTCTCTCTCATCGACGTTTCTAGCTCTCTATTTCTCTCCCTTCCTCTCTCTAAAAAATCAATAAAATATATTTAAAAAAGAAAAAAAAAGAAAAAAAATATCCAGCTATCACCCACCGGTCGGAAACATTTACTTCACAAGGCCACACCTGAGCCACAGCCAGAAAAATGAAGTGGGCAAGTCCACTGGGCGTTCTCTGCTGCCTCCCTTTCTCTCCAAGTTGGACTGGAAATACTATGAAGAGAACCCTCTGGGCAATCTGCCCCAACCAAGGAAGTCCACACAAGGACAGGGATGTAGGAGGGGAAACACAGACCTGAAAAGAATGTGACTTCTATCTGCACTTAAGACTCAGAGAAATGTGCAGTTAGGAATCATCCCTACTTAACTCTTTAACTACTTACGTTGATTCATGTGAAAAAGTATTTTAGGAGTCCACAGCTGAAGTTTACAAAGATTCAAAATAAATACTTGGCAGGAAGTGTCTCCAAGTACAATAGCTCTATTATACAGGGTGGAACAAAAGTGTGTTTACAACTGTTCTTTTGGAAAAAGACATGTAATTGTTACAATAGGTTTATTAATTGTTTCTCAAACTCACAACTGTAGACCTACTTTTACCCCACCGTGTATGTACAAAGGCAATGTTCCCAATCGGCCCGAGTTAATCAGAAAATGAAACCTGGAAGCACAGTGAATGGAAACATGGATAAACTAAGCTGATTTAAAATATGTAAACAGTGATGTGAACATGAAAAACACACACTCAAAGAGAAGGATTCAGCATTATGTAAAATTAGCAAAGGTCAATTAATTTTAATTAATCAATATATTTGACTTTTTGACAGAAAATGTTCCATATTTGTTGTTTAAAGTGAGACAGAAGCAGCTACCCCCCCCTCTCTCTCCTTCTATAGTTGTACTGCTCATATCATGTACTGTCTTTCTTGATGCAAAATCTTGAAAATGTGGCTAAGCAGCATCAGATACTAGAAAACGCTTATTTTGTGATTATGTGGAATGATAAAAATTCTAAATCTCGGTTTGCTCACCAATAAATGAGATTAACCCTGACCTCACAGAGTTATCGGAAGCACCAAATGAGCACAATTTCTGTTCCACCTTTTCACCCAGCCCCACAGCTCCCTTCCCTCTGACAGCTGCCAGTCGTCCTCTATCTATGAGTCTGTTTCTATTTTGTTAGTGTATTTTGTTCATTAGATTCCACACATGAGTGAAGTCATATGGCACTTGTCTTTCTCTGACCGGCTTAAGTCAGTAAAGGGATTAGGCAAAAGCCACAAAAAACTCACAGACACAGACAACACTATGGCGATTACCAGAGGGAAAGGGGGAAGGGGGAAGATAGAGAGGGTAAAGGGGAGATGGTGATGGAAGGAAACTTGACTTGGGGTGGTGAACAATACAATACAATACAATACAATACAATACAATACAATACAATACACAGATGATGTAGTATAGGAATGTATACCTGAAATCTATACAATTTTATTAACAAATGCCACCCCAATAAATTTTAAAAAAAGGAAATAAAAGGGGGGAGGGGCACAATTTCTAGCCCTCAATGGATAATAAACAAAACTTAGGCTCCAGAGTACTGTCCAATCAATCCATCAAACCACTACCACTAGAAATAAAGTAGGCAGGCTGTAATTTTAATAGTGCTTTTAAGAGCTATCTGATTTAGGTATCAGGAATACATTTACATAAATAAGCATGCCAAGACAGCTAGCTATTTCTCTGCATGCTGAATAAGGATAAACCACTCAAGAATGGATGGGCGACAGGGAAGAGAGAGCCGCAAAGGTTCAAAATGAGCTCAAAGCGGTGAGAGCGGAGTCCCTATCAGAAGAAAACAGGAGCTGGGACCCATCCAGGCCAGAGCCACCGGCAACAAAGACGGGCTGTTCTGCCTGCAGGGCCCAAGCACAGCGCAGCCGCCTGACACAGCCACTCACATGTTATCTGAAGGAAGGAAGCATTTGAGAGAAAGGGCATAGATGCTTTTAGTAAGCAATTTAACAAACCCCAGGTAAGGCTATTTTTAAACATACCAAATGTGGAGGCTCGTTTATCCCAAGTGGTTCCTGAAAAACATTAAAACAATTGTAAACATATAATCTTAGTGCTCTTTTCAAAAGGTTTGAAAATATCCTTGGCAGGGAGGAAGGTCTAGCCAATTTACCAGATTTCTTGAATTAGCCAGGACCCTCAAATAACTTACTGAATTCTCTCATAGTAACTTTGTATTTATTACTAATTCACTTTGAGTAATATTGTAGCTGGAAGAAAAATGTGCCCCAATACCCAATAAAACAAAAGCATCTAAACTTCCCACCATTCCCTCTCCCAAACTATCTCACGGACACCCAGGCCGCCCTGTCGTGTTTGTTGTTACCCAGGCTTTTGCGGAATGCCCTTTCTGCCCTGCGTCCCTTAAGATTTCACTCAACGTATTCCCTTCCGTGGCACGGTCCCCAAGTTCCCAGGTCCCGAGTGCTTCTCCCCTCCCACTGCCTACACACTCCATTTCCTCACTAATCATTCCATAACGAATTGTCTGTACGCCTATCTCCTCAGAGACGGAGACCCACCAGGGCAGTCTTATCCACCTATCTCCGGTTCATCAGTACCGTGTCTGGCACAGCAGAGGCCCTAAATAAAAGCTGCTCAGTGAATAAACTGATCTAATTACAGAGCCACTTCATCAATGCGCTAAGATCACACACAAGATCTCTATGGGGCCCACAGAAACTCTTATGCTATCTCATTTTCTCTTCACATACATGTAACATAGATCAGCAATGTCACTTTGATAAAGCTTGCTCCCCACATTCTGTTGTACGCCATCCCATGCCCCTGGCATTAGCTACGTCCACACTTTTAACTCACCAGCTGGACAGGTCGTATTGACATGATTATGTTATTTGATCCTCCCCAGTCAAAAAAGCATTTGTATTTCCCTTTCTCTAAAATGTACTGCTCTCCACAGAAAAACTTCTGCTGGTAGGCAACCCACCTAGTAGTGGGGAAAGGAAAAAGAACAGAGGGGATGCAGAATTGAGTAACCAACAATTTTAAATGGCAGAGAACATGTAAAGGTTCTTGGGGGGGGGGGGGAGAGAAAGACAACTTACACTCCACTTTTAACGTGAATGGATCTTGTTTCAGTGCCAAAGCCCATTTCTTCTAAGTCAGAAATTTCCTGATTTTTAATGTCAATAAACTTCCCACTTTCCAGGTCAGATTCAAACAGTGTGATGGAAGATTCTATAAAATTCTAAAAGGAGGAAGAGAAAAGTTTAGAAAATGCATGCATTCTGTTTTACGGCTTGCTAAGTCTTTGCACAATTTTCACATACTTGTGGGATAATTTTCACAAACATAGCTCCAGGAAGAATTTTAAAAAGTATTGGAAACAATTCTAATAGTCACTATTCCTAAATAGTTTTAAAAATTAAGCCTCAATTTTTACTTTAATTAGGAAAACATACCATTTTTATATAAGTGGAAATTAGTAAACGGTAAATTGCTAGGACTTACCGGTTACCAAATGCAGCACTAGTTGTAAAGGAAACTAAAGTCTCACTTATGTCTAAAGATCAAAAGCTGAATGAAACAAAATGGGCAGCAAGGGGCAGGCGTTGATGTGTTTAAATGAAATGGGAAAAATAAAGTGCTTGACAAAAGAAAAAATTGTTAAAAAATTAAACTGAGAGAAAATTGCAAAAAATTTTTTTAAAAAATATATATTTTATTGATTCTTTATAGAAAGGAAGGGAGAGAGATAGAGAGCTAGAAACATCGATGAAAGAGAAACATTGACCAGCTGCCTCTTGCACATCCCTCACTGGGGATGTGCCTACAACCAATGTACATGCCTTGACCGGAATTGAACCTGAGACCCTTCAGTCCGCAGACCGACGCTCTACCACTGAGCCAAACCAGTTTCGGCATTGCAAAAAGTTTTAATCAGACATGTTTGAAACAAAATTATCAGAAAGACTCTAAGACCCAAATTGATAAGTCAGCAAATAACAGACATTTCATAAAAAATTAAAAACAAATAAGCAAATGTCTAATTTCACTAATAAAAAATTCAAAATAAAACAATTGACACAATTTTCACTTTTTAAATTAAAATAAGAAGGATCTTAAAACCCAGTTTTGTAAGGGAACACACCTGGTGGAAACATACATTGGACAGCTATTTTAGAAAATAATATAGAACATATTTTAAAGATTGATATTACTCATACTCTTTGAGCCTGAAATTAATCCCCCCCCACCTTTTTTAAGTTCTTTCTTTTTTAAAGAAACTATATGGTAGGCAATTTATATGCAAAGATGCATTGTTTATAATAGTGAAGGGCTGCAGACAATGTAAATGTCCAAAAGATGCATCAAGATAAACTTTTATGCATCTACCACTTGATGGAATAAATATAATTATGAAGAGTTTTTAACAAGCTAACAGCGAAATATGTTCTACACTTATTACTGGCCAGGAGTTTGATGTGCATTGTTTTCAAAACAGCAATCACATGAGATTATATTACTTTCTTTTATATATATATATATATATATATATATATATATATATATATATATATATTTTATTGATTTTTTACAGAGAGGAAGAGAGAGGGATAGAGAGTTAGAAACATCGATGAGAGAGAACCATCGATCAGCTGCCTCTTGCACACCCCAAACTGGGGATGTGCCCGCAGCCAAGGTACATGCCCCTGACCGGAATCGAACCCGGGACCTTTCAGTCCGCAGGCCTATCCATTTAGCCAAACCAGTTTCGGCAGATTATATGACTTTCATCCCCATTGTACAACTAAGAATGGAGTGATACATAATTATACTGAGTAATATATAAATACTAGAGGCCCAGTGCATGAAATTTGTGCACGGACAGTGTTTGTAGGCCTGGCCAGCGATCAGGGCCCATCAGGGCCTTCTGTCTGCGGCCTGGTCTTCCTTCATTCTGCGCCACCCCTGGTGGTCAGCACACATCATAGCACACGACAGAACTCTCAGTCTCCCGGTTAAACTCTGAGGGGATATTTGCATATTAGCCTTTTATGTATATAGAAGAAATAACATATTAATACATCATATCAATATTATAACACAGATGAGGAAATCAAGGCTTTACCAGCCTGTAAGTGACTTGCCTGAAAGTCCCCCAAACAAGCCTCCCACTGAAGGATACAGTGTACAGCCTGGGCCCCACGCCAACACACCTGGCTGTACTGACAACATACATTCCCAGCATGAACATGACTTTGTCTCTTGCAACTGAAAATGCGTAACTCGCTCGAGGCAGTTGGGAACCAGTATCAATAGCCACCTACCAAATCAGGCCCAAACAAAATGGGAAGGTCTTTTATCAGCTCTCAGTTTTATGGACCTCGCCTCTCCCTTCTTTCCTCCCTCCCTTCCTCCTTCCCATCCTCTCTTTCTCTGGTCACTATGGAATACTCCAACTCTGCTTCTATTTTACCTACTCTACTCCGGGTTAGGGTTTCGGGAATGGGGGTGGGTTCAGGGAAAAACTGAAATATACCATCTGTCATTCATTATATCATGTTGGAGTCAAATAGGACAAAGACAAAAACAGATATGTGCCTGCTTAATGTGTTCGTGATCTTTCATGACAAAAACTTGTGTTATGATGTGATGTGCTCTACTTGAGCAATGACTTGCACAAATCAATCCTGTGGGTTGTGGGCGAGTTTCCACAGTGAAGAGGGTGAGCTGGGAACAGGCTGGAGGGACAGGCCACTTGACCACAATGCAGCCCAGAGCCGAACAGAGGAATCTGCTGTTGCAGGTCCACAGCCAGGTGCAAGTGCTGACAGTGTATGCGTTCACAAATAAATTTACTCCCTGCCCAGCCAGCCTGGCTCAGTGCTTGAGCTTCAACCTATGAACCAGGAGGTCAGGGTTTGATTCCCGGTCAGGTTATATGTCTGGGTTGTGGGATGGCTCAATTCCAAGTGTGGGGCGTACAGGAGGCAGCTGATCAATGATTCTCACCATTGATGTTTCTCTCTCTCTTTCTTCCTTCTTCTCTGAAATCAATAAAAATATACTTAAAAAACTTTACTCCCATGGCTTGAGTGTGTGTCCTTTCTGCTCTGTCTACCATTCCCAGAGACCTAGCCAAGGGCCATGGGAGTCTCCCAAGTGGCACTGTTCTCCTCTCTCCATCTTTGGCTTTTGATGCCTATACCTCTTACCTTCCGTCTTTTTAAAATTTATTTTATTTTATTTTATTGATTTTTTTACAGAGAGGAAGGGAGAGAGATAGAGAGTCAGAAACATCGATGAGAGAGAAACATCGACCAGCTGCCTCCTGCACACTCCCCACTGGGTATGTGCCAGCAACCAAGGTACATGCCCTTGACTGGAATCGAACCTGGGATCCCTGAGTCTGCAGGCCAACGTTCTATCCACTGAGCCAAACCAGTCAGGGCCGATTCCACACTTTTTTTTTCATTTAAAAAAATTTATTAAGTTATTATATGTGTACATAGCTTACCATTCCTCCCCCCCCCCCCACCTCCCATACATGCCCTCCCTCCCCAGAGTTTTGTGTTCGTTGGTTGTACTTATATGCATGCATACCAGTCCTTCGGTTGATCTCTTATCTCCCCCCAGGTCTCCCTCCCCTCCCTGCTGTCATTTGACAGTCTGGTTGTTTTACGGTGACTATCTCAGGACCACACAAATAGAATCCGCTCCTTCTCCAGTTCACACCCCCCCCCCCCACCGCTTCCCCGGGGCACATGGCTCTCTCGGGACACACAGCTCACCCAGGGCACACAGCCCCCTGGGGAACACGGCTCACCCGGGGCACACGGCCCCCTGGGACACCCGGCTCTCCCAGGGCACATGGCCCCCCTGGGAAGCTGGGGTTGTGAACGGAAGGTGCCGAGACAGCTCCTCGCTAGCGGGTGGGCGGGCTGCGGGCTGGGGTGGCTGCGGGCGTGGAGGCTGGGCTGAGATGGCTGTGGGTGGGGAGACTGCGCTCCAAGGTGTCTCGTTCCGGGTGGGAGCGGAATGGGTGTGGACACGGAGGCCAAGCTCTGAAGCAGCCCACTCTCTGGGCTCCGGGTGGAGTGAGCTCTGCTCTCGGTGGGCTTCCCTCACTCGCGGCGCTGGCAACGGTGGCACCTGTGGCTCTATTTCCACTGTAGTTTTAAAATCCACATGGCGGCAGCGGTGCCTCTCCTCGAGGGCTCAGCAGAAGCTACGGCCTGTCCATGCAGCGGCGGGACTGACGGACGAAGGGCTCACCGGGGCTATGAATGGAAGGCGCTGCGCCAGCTCCTCACCAGCACGGCGGGTGGGCTGGTATGGCTGCGGGCAAGGAGGCTGGGCTGAGATGGCTGTGGGTGGGGAGACTGTGCTCCAAGGCGTCTCGTTCTGGGTGGGAGCGGAAGGTGCAGCCGAACCCCGTCGTCGGTTCACTCGCTCCCACGGCAGGCAGGCCAGGACGGCTGTGGACACAGAGGCCAGGCTCCGAAGCAGCCCACTCCCTGGGCCCGGGGAGGAGCGAGCTCTGCTGAGAGCTTCCCTCACTCGCGGTGGAGGCAGCGGCAGAGGCGGCGGCTCCGGTTCCACGGTAGTTTTAAACTCCACCTGGCGGCAGCGGTGTTTTTCTTTGTCTCTAGTTGTAGCCATCCCATTCCGCCAGCTTTCCTGTGGGTCTGGTGTGATCCCTTTCCATTTTAGCTGTTGTTTTTTTTCCAAATTGTTGATGAGACGGCAGCTTAAGAGACTACCTAGGCCGCCATCTTGTTTCGGTCTCCTGATTCCACGTTTGAGCACCTGCTTTGATAGCTCTATCGTGCCAGGTGCTGGAGATACAGTGGCAGAGACTGCGCCCTGTCCTCACAGAGCAGTCCGTCTGACAGGGAAACGGCGCTCACAGCTGTGTTTGAGGCTGTTTGACGGTGGTTGGCTTGAGCACAGAGTACAGAGGGTACTAAGAAAAAGCTCAGTTTTTTTTACCAATGGACACAAAACTATGGGGAGGAAGGGCATGTATGGGGGGGCAATGGTAATATATGTACACAGATAATAATTTAATAAAAAATATTTTTAAAAACTGAACAAAAACAAAACAAAAAAAAGAAAAGAAAAAAAAGAAAAAGGTCAGTTACTCCTATTGCAAGTGAGAGGAAGTTAAGAGGACAGCTCAGCTGAAAGTTCAAGTTCAGGAGTTACCAGGTGAAGAGATTCAGGTCAGGGTGAAGGAGACAGGTAGGTGCTGTTTCAGTAAGAGAGTAACATATATAAAGGCAAGGATGTAAGCCAACGGTTCTGTTTGGGTGGGGTGATTTTACCCTCTAGGGGCCATTAGCAGTGTCTGGAGAAATTCTGTATTGTTGTGATGGGGGTTGGGGGGCATGCTACTGACATTTAGCGGGTAAAAGCCAGGGATACTGCTAAACACCTACAGTTCAAAGGGCAACCCCCCTCACCTCTCCTTGCCAACAGAGAAGAAATCATATGACCTAAACTGTTAACAGTGCTGAGGTTGAGAAACTGCCATATTAAGTAATGGGAGGGGAGGTGGGCGGGGGGAGGGAGGGGAAGAAATGCAGTTAAGTTGGGGTATTAGGGAGAACTTTGGGAAGATGAGTCCAGAGGCAGATAATGCAGGGCCTTATATGCCAAGTTGGAGATTCACATTTTTTTCCTTGATAATGAGCCACTGATAGATTTTAGACGTGGTGAGTGGCTTAGAAAGCTCTTTTTGGTGGCTGTATTAGGAAATGGCACAGCGTAAAGAAGTCTGGAGAGAAGAGGACCAGGCCGAGCGGGACTCCAGTAAAAGCTGGTGAGGCTGTAGAGACGAGGAGGTGAATGACAGAAAGTTCTGTAGGAAACAAGAGCTTCTCACACGCTGCTCATTTCTCTGACCAGCCCTGCAGACTCGTATGCTTAGAGGGGAATGTTTTCTTATCACTGAGGCATTCCCACTGCAGTCTCTTTCCACAACAACCTGTACCCATATGAGCTCTAAACTCTGGCATAGCGAAAGCCCTCTTGGAAGGAACTGGTAGCGAAGCGAAGGCTGTGGGCCCAGGTGGACTGAGCACCGGGTGAGCAGAGGTGGTGCTCTGGCCCTTCTGGTGTGTGTGTCAGGGCCAGCAGCAGCTCTGCTGCACGCCTCACCCGGTCAGACAGGAGGAGCCAGAATGGGAAAGGAGCACAGGGAACAAAGGAGCTTTTTCCCCCCCATAAAACATCCTTGTTCATGAGCGTTAGAAACCAGTTCTACCTGACAGAAATACGGGCAATCCATTTAGTCCACAATATACAGTGACCAGCAGTTTGATCTTCCTAGCCACTCCTTACCTGAGCACTAAAAGGCAAGCAAGACAAAACAAGATAGAGTCTTTAATTTTTGTTTAAAGGTCATTTGACCACACTCTTTGAGTAAACTGTGGGTTATGATTCGATGCATCTTCCTCCTTCTATCAAAATTTTCTTTTCCCTCCTTATTTCAAAAAGAATTGAATGGAAGCATTGCCAATCTTAGAAATGTTTAGAAATGAATGTGATGGTATCTTCCAAAGACGACTGTGACTAAAATAAGCTAACAAAAAAAAATAAAACTTTGTCTCACTAATTAAAATCTACCAATAGTAGAAAACATGAAAATATATGAATACTGCAACTGTACAGAGTAGGGCAAAAGTAGGTTTACAGTTGTAGCCACTTTTGAGTGCAATGGTTATTTTGTATTATTATTTACTTAATGGATTTGAAAGTAAATATAACTGTAAACCTACTTTTGCCCCACCCTGTAGAGCCAAATAATTTATATATATAAAAGCCCAAGTGACCATTGCAACTGAAACAACTGAACAAATGACAAAACAGGCTGCATGGGGCGACCAGGCCTGCAGGGGGTGAGGGCCAACCTAACAACTGAGCAGCGGGCTGTGTGGGGCAGTTTAGGGGCAACCAGGCCGGCAGGGGGGTTATTGAGGGACAACCAAATGACTGAACAGAGGTCTGCGTGGGACAACTAGGCCAGCAGAGGGGGCTGTGAGGGACGACCAAATGACTGAACAGCAGGCTGTGTGGGGCAGTTTAGGGGCGACCAGGCTGGCAGAGGGCAGTTGGGGACAACCAGGCTCGTGGGAGGAGGCAGTAAGTGATGACCAGGCTGGGGGGGGGGGCAGTTAGGGATAATCAGGCAGGCAAGCAGGTGAGCAGTTAGGAGCCAGTGCTCCTGGATTGTGAGAGGGATGTCCCAGATTGGAGAGGGTATAGGCTGGACTGAGGGGATCCCCCCTCCCACACACACAAATTTCATGTACCGGGACTCTAGTTATAAAATATTTGATATAGAAAGTCTATGATAATCAACGCTGGAAAAATTGGAATGTTAATTAGTGCTGCATATAAAATTTGTGGAATTTATAAAAATGATGATAGTTTTTATGTAAATAAGTAAAAGTACCCTTTCAAGAAAATTTTCTATTCTCTTTAAATTACATTTTTAAAAGTTAAAAGGTTAGTTATTTAGTTATAGTTAAAGAAGTTTTCATAATCCTCATTATAATATTCTAACATTTGTCAAGGACCTTACTTTTGTGCTTATACTTAATCTTCACAAAGGCATACATACATCCTCTCAATCTTACAGATTCAGAAACTAAGGACCTGCGAGATACTGTGCCCGGTGCAAAGCTGTGAGTTGAGGGCAGGTTTGCCTACTCGGGAGCCTATGCCATATAATTCATTTTCCTCTTTTACAAAATGGTTAGACTACAACAGCACTTATCAATGGAAAACTGGATCTCATTCAACTTAAGGTTTATTGGCCCTTCATTTGTACCTGTAAATATATGTCATGTTGCAGACAATACACATACATATAATAATTATTTACATGAACTTTCAGACAATTTACTTACAATACAAACTTATGTTCACAAAATATTTTCAGATGAAATATACAAACAGCCGAAACCGGTTTGGCTCAGTGGATAGAGCGTCAGCCTGAGGACTGAATGGTCCCAGGTTCGATTCTGGTCAAGGGCATGAACGTTGGTTGCAGGCACATCCCCAGTGGGGGGTGGCAGGAGGCAGCTGGTCGATGTTTCTCTCTCATAGATGTTTCTAGCTCTCTATCTCTCTCCTTTCCTATCTGTAAAAAAATCAATAAAATATATTAAAAAAAAAGAAATATATAAACAAATCTGTACATACTTAGAAAATTTAGAATTTGAATATGTGTACATTATAAAAATGCTTTTAGAAACTTGCTTATCAAGTTATACTTAAAAATTTTACATTCGCTAGACATAGTATATAATGGGAGAGTTTACTGTATTGAAACATGCTTGACATGTATGTAAAGAGTTGTGCATATTTCTTTTTATTTTTTATTTATGTTTTAATCTTCACTTGAGGATATTTTTTCCATCGACTTTTAGAGAAAGTAGAAGGGAGGGGGAGAGACAGAGAGAGAAACATCAATGTGAGAGAGGCACATTGATTGGTTGCCTCCTGCACATGCCTGGACCAGGGCAGGGATTGAGCCTGCAACCTAGGTATGTACATTTGACTGGAATCAAACCCATGAACTTCAGTCTGAGGGTTGACACTCTGATCCACTGATCCAAACCAACTAGTGCAAGCTGGGCATATTTAATGAGTTTTGGAACAAATTACACCTGTGAAACCATCACCACCATCAGAGCCATAGACCCATTAATCACCTCCCCCAATTTTCTTCCATACCCTTTATTATTACTTTTTTATGTGTGATAAAAAATTTGAAAATTTTAAGTATATAATACAATATTTAGATATAGGATTTAAAGCTTTTGTCACAGACCTACGTAAGTAGGAGACTCTCAGATGTCTCCAACCTTAGATAGAGTGAAATGCTACATTTTAAGATCTAAGTTGAGATAATATAAACAAGAGAACAGAAAACTGCATAATAGAGTAGTTTTCTAATGTCTTGGCTCCAGTAATCAGAACACTCTGGATTCTACTGAGGTCAAACCCTGGGTGAGTTCCTTAGGGATAATGTGATCTGTGTCCCGGCGTGCTTTGGAGAGTACAACCAGAAATGTGTTCCTGATTCCAAATGAGTCAGGCAGATGTGTTGACTTGCAGTTGAGTACTTTTTTTAAAGGACAAGACCAGAAGGAATATAGCAGTATTTAGACTTCAGGGATTAAGGAAGGAATTTAAATTTTTTGGCTTTCTCAACAAAACTGTCTTAATAGACTTGTTTTTCACTAGGTCTATTATTTGTTTTTGTTACGATTTTCAGACTTTGGGGCTCTTTTCAAATCTCTGGAACCTGGTGGAATGCAGCGGAGGTCTTTCTCCTAAAGTAATGAATATGCTCAATTTCCACTGGTGTCCCATATGTCACACCGTCCAACGGGGCTTGTAGGGCAAAGGCTCTGGGGCCCAGGCAGCTGAGGGATTTTATGGAAATTAAAAATAATCAAATTACTGATCTTAAAGGCTGTGTTTGGTCCTGTGGCAGCTGCTCATTTGTTTTCTCTAGCAGCAGGAGAACCGTACCTGAGAGACTATTAAACTATCAGATTTTTCAATGGATGTAAGTGCTTTGAAAAAATAAAGTGGAATATAGAGTTGAGGTCATTCCATCATTACTCATTCTTCTCGAGCTGTAAAGCTCCACTTAAATCAGTGTGACTTCGAAGTTATTTAATTGTGCCTAATAAAGTGGTGATGGTGACCTTGTAACCTCGTGGGCTTACTCAGGACATCGTCACTCCGAGGGCCTGTTGCAGTTACCTCCAGAACAAGACAGTTAAAATGTTTTTTTTTTTTTTTTTTGGGGGGGGGGGCTTCTTTAAGTATTTCATGCCATGCTTTATATACATGACCCTGAGGTTTAGCTCCATGTGATTGGAGTTGGCTTAGAGTTAGAACTCTGCCCGGAAGGGGCACCATATTGATGGCAGCTAGTCAACTAGATCAGATATTGTATATTTGGTAGGTTTCAGGAAAAATGCAGGGAAGGTCAAACTAGGAGGGTGGTTCAGAAGAGAACTTATGAAAGACAGAAGGGCCCTAACCAGTTTGGCTCAGTGGATAGAGCGACGGCCTAAGGACTGAATGGTCCCAGGTTCAATCCCTCTCTGTAAAAAAAAAATCAATAAAATATATTTTAAAATGTGGAATCAATAGGTGAAAAGTAAATACAAGTTTTCTGAAATAATCATGGCAGTAAGAAAAACAGGCGGGGGAGGGGGAGGCAGAAGAAGGTAAAGGGGGGATAAATGATGATGAAAGGAGACTTGACTTGGGGTGGTGAACACACAACACACAGATGATGTATATAGAACTGTGCCTATAATGTTACTAACCAATTAAGGGCCCGGTACACAAAGATTTGTGCACGGGGAGTGGGTTCCTCAGCCCGGCCTGCACCCTCTCCAATCTGGGAGCCCTCAGGGAGCCCCCTCCAATCCGGGAGTTTCTGTCTGTCTTTGCAATCATATGAGCGAACTGTCTGAGACCACAGCCCAGTTTGGTTTGTTGCTCACAGAAAAATAGAGGCATTTTTTTTTTCTTTGCTTCATTGGTGGAGGTTTCCTGGAAGTTTTAGAATATTTTCCCTTTAATTTTTCCCAGACACTCTGATTTTACTTATGTCTCTCATCTTTGCTTTTATAATATTCCTGCGGCTTCGGGCCAGGCTGACAGGCGCGGACACTCCAGCAGTGGTGGAGCAGCGAGGCAGGATCTGCCACTGGAGGGGGCGGATCCAGCCTCGCTGCTTGATCTCCATGACCCCCAGCCAGGCCAATAGGCCTGGACACTCGAGCAGCAGCAGAGCGGCCCCCGCGGCCCCCAACCCGACCTACAGGCCCGGACACTCCAACGGCGGGGCTGAGGGGACTGGGCGCCACCATCTTTGTGATGGAGTGACAGTTAATTTGCATATCACTCTTTTATTCGATAGGATGTCACCCCAATAAATTCAATTAAAAAACAAACAAAAAACAGGTAAGTCACATAAGCAGTTCAGTTTAGTACCCTCAGGTATTAGAAAGATGATAAAACCTTACGTTGTATCAGAAGTCACGAAATTATGAAAAATTTTTACAAAAAAATAAAGAGAGAAATTAAGAAATTGGGAGCTAACTCACAGCTTGCAAATACCGGAAAGACAAGATGGGACCGCTCAATGCCCCATAAGCATTTCTGTCTTCAAAATCTCCTTCTTCAAGCAAGAATTGTTGGCCTTTAAAATGTTCTTTTTCATAGGCAACCCACCTAGAAATACAGAGGACACCAACTGAGCCATTAATAAAACTGCAGTCAAGAATGCAAGGAAAAAAAACCATGATAAAGCACCCCGTTGCACATCACAGTGTCTTAAAAAGCAACACATTTGTTTAGTTACCATTTACAAAGACAAATGGTATACTCTTCATGGATCAATAATTTTTATAGTTTGCAGTCTCTCCCCAAAAAAGGTTAACTGTTGCAGAATTACAACAAAGCAGCGCTCATTAATGCATGTGGTGTGGCCCAATACAAGTAAAAAATAACGGAAAGCACAAACAGGCAATGAGACAAGTTACAAACCCACACTGAGATGCAAAGACAGCCACCCCTGCTGTACTGACGAAGCCCTCCGGAATGACAGCATGATCACTACGTCAAACACTCATTTAGGTTCAGATCAAAGGAGCCTCTCACCAGGCTTCAGATCTAAAACACATCACATGGGGGTTTAGCAGAGAAACTGGGAAGTGCGACCGAGCCGGTATTAGCCTTCGAGCATGCCGAGACTTCTGCAGGTGTTTATGGTGGGAAGCGCTGCTCCCGCCATTTTATCAGTACGTTTCAAGGACACAGGCTTCTTGACTTCTAATCTAAAACTGTTGGTACAGAACACTGATAAACACCATTGGGCATTAAGCTCCTCCATGAAACTTACATTTTACGGAGTAACTGGAGTAGCTAATGCAGCGTGGGCAAAGATGGGTCACAGTGTGTGTTGACGCGCTTAAACCCTCCCTACAGCCACACTGTGCGCCCAGAGTGGGATCCACTCCCCTGGCAATGCCAAGGATGACTGTTTTGGGCTCCTGGGTTGGGGACTTCTGAATTCTGGAGTCTGACAAACTGAAGCCTGGTAAGGCTACTACTGTTAGTTTCCTTTCTCCACCCCTGCTATCGTTGTGAAGATATAAAAATATTCCACAGAATTGTTTCCACAGGGTGCAGAACTACAGGAGCGCTCAGCAACCATGAATCCTTCCCCACTTGGTGCTGCAGGTGTGGGTACAGCAGGGGACGGGGAGCACATGAGTTGGAATAAACATGTCTTATACATCTTACTATATTTGTAATGTGTACAGAAACTAGCATTTCTTTATTCTTAAGCTACTATGTGAAAATAAATCTTATAAGAAAACTTTCAAATTCTAAGCTTTCTTTTATATAAATGAGGCTACTCAAGGCAAGTTTTTAATGCATTTGATGGGAAAAAGAATAAAAGGTACAGAGGACCTTAATATTAAAGAACAGATCAGTAAATTTTCATATAATGACAGTTGAAAATCTTCTGCCCAGCTGAGTAGATTTGGTTAAGATTCAATATATATATATATATATATATATATCCATCTGAGATATTAAAATGTAGATGTTATCTGAGAAAAATTAAAAAAACATCAACCTCACTTTCCCCAGATTTCTCAAGATAGGAGAGAGATGAGGAAGAGCTCATAAACAGCTGACAAAATGAAAAATGGTAGAAATGCAGAAAAAATAATGAAGTTAGTTGTTTATCTCTCAATGGGGACATCATTTTTCTGCAGCTGCCATCTAAAAATGAAAGTGTGTATGTTGTATTGTGAGCCATAATATTTTGAGATTTTATAAATTAATTGTAGAAATGAACAATGAAAATCACAATCTAGTTAATGGGAACAATGTTTGGATCCCAGAGGGAAGGCAAAAATATTTAGCAAAGGATTAACAAGAAGCATGTGTGTTCACAAATCAGAGAACACCACAAATAAACAACACAACAGAAATGTGTTTGTCCAAAGCATATTTGTTCTTCAAGTCCCTGGTAAAAATTTAAAATTAAAAAATAATTACAAAATAAAATTGAAAGAAAAAAATAAATTTTTATGAAAATAAATATATTTACCAAAACAAAACAAAACAAAACAAAACAAAAAAGAGACGATTACCAAAATGTCAGACCAATTATGGATATGACCCACCTATCTAGCATATTGCATAGTCTCTTATAATTCCAACTTGGTTGGTATGGCCATCGCTTGATTTTTTTTTTTTGAGGGAAATAGCAAATCCTAAGTCTCTAAAATGTAGATGCTTGAGTGATCTTATATAAATCATTTAATTTCTATGAATAAAGTATTTTATTAGCATCTTTTGCTAGAGTATCCTGAATAAGTTATACAATGTTAGCTCAAGTATCAAGAAATATCAAGGTTTAAATTAAAATGAACCAACATTCCAAATAGACCAACATATCAACAGAGAGACTAACAGGAAGTATTTGGAGGGATCATTACTGGGCTGACAATGGCGAATAAGCGATGAAAGCTGCTTCTCCCTGATCTTACCTGCCAGGATACAAATACAGAGGGCACAGCCCAGTCGGGCCACAGATTTCCCGGGGCTCCTGCCCCACTGACTGCTGATTGAGACTGAGTTAGCACAATCATGGCTACTCTTGGGTTTATACTCAGAGGAGTCCTTTGGGGGCTTCCAAATGCAGTTCAGGGCCACAGGTTAACAATATCAAAATGCCTTAGTTTGAAACAGACAACCAGGTTACTTCTCCCAGTGAGCGAGGGCTCACTGTCAATGTCCTCAGCACAGAGTCAACTAAGATCAACAGAAGAGATTTTTTATTTTGTGTTGTGTTGACCCTATGCGATCAGAGTATATCAGGAAGCTATAGGACAGAATATTCCCTAAAAATACTTTAAGCCTGGCCGGTGTGGCTCAGTGTTTGAGCGTCAACCTATGAACCAGGAAGTCATGGTTGGATTCCCCGTCAGGGCACATGCCTGGGTTGTGGGCTCGATTCCCAGTGTGGGGTATGCAGCCAGTCAATGATTCTCTCTCATCATTGATGTTTCAATCCTTCTCTCCCTTTCCCTTCCTCTCAGAAATCAATAAAAATATCTAAAACAAACAACAAAAAAACCTAGGGCTCTCATTCATGTTCATAATGTGTAAGAAAATAATTTTATTTGCAATTCTTATTTCTATATTGTGATTAGTAATACTAAGTGCTGAAGTTTTAGAAGCTATTTTCTATATTTAATCTACCTCAAAATCTTAATGCCAAGAGTTCACAGGAAGCTTCTAGTAGCTAATATTTTTTATTTCCCATATTATCAAAGGAATTTATATCTTCAGACTAAGACAGATGTTTTTTGCTCTGCTTAGCAAATATTTTCTGTACTGACTTTCATAAATAGACTAAACCAACTATTGAAAATATGACACTCACACTCCACCGATGACACGAATAGATCCAATTCCATGAAAGTCCTCATCATTTTTTAAAAAATTAGGGACAGAATCTATATGTTCACTAAACTCTTTGGCCTTTCCATGGAAGTGAGGTTCTTCATAAACAATAACCTGAAAAATATGAAAGAAAAGCACTTAACATGCTCATATTTTAGAATAGACATACAGTAAAGACAACACCATAAATAACGATCATGGTCTGTTTTTACATTAATATATACTTACACTAGAGAACAGTGTCTGAACAGTTACAAGGCATAAATGAGTCTTTAGCATCACAATGATAAAATATCTTAATAGTATACTTTTCTTATATTAATATATTCAAGTCTGATCACATTGTTCTGGTTACCCAAATCCTAGGACCCTCTCATAGGATAAACTCTTTTATAGCTTGTTCTTGAATTACCTTTCTAAGTTTGTTCCTGTGGTTAGAATTTAATACAAACCTTCCTTATACTTATGGAATTTCCCCTGTAAGAAATAAAAACTCTCTTGAAATTCCAGGGCATAATGTATGGATTTGAGAAAACATATGCTGTTTCTTATAAGGCTGCTTCTATGGGCATTACTATTTGACGAGAAGAAAGAGAGGCAAATTCTTGAGTCTAAGTATAAAACTTGCTAAAAATAAAAAAATGATTGAAAAACTTATAGTATTTTTACTCCATAGTGAAGTTAAATTAGGGGGGAGGAGGTAAGTGTAGAAGGAAATAAATTTGCAACATTTCATTTACTTCAAATTTGGATTGATACAAATATTTCTTTTCCACCATTTTAATGCTCTTTATTCTCAAGTATGAGCTGCCCTTAGTATGTGGAAGTGATAACAGCGCTAGTCTACCCACATACTATCACTTGGTCCTTTTTGTGGCCAATGGCATAATCTGTGCACAACTGGCAACACATGACCTTGGCAAATAAGATCCCATGCTTAAACCAGCAAGTGATAGCTCTTATAGTTTTCCTTTTTATAAATCTTTATTGTTGAAAGTATTAGCTATGTCCTCTTTTTTAAAATATATTTTATTGATTTTTTACAGAGAGGAAGAGAGAGGGATAGAGAGTTAGAAACATCGATGAGAGAGAATCATCAATCAGCTGCCTCCTGCACACCCCCCACTGGGGATGTGCCCGCAACCAATGCACATGCCCCTGACCGGAATCGAACCTGGGACCTTTCAGTCCGCAGGCCGATGCTCTATCCACTGAGCCAAACCGGTTTCGGCCTATGTCCTCTTTTTATCCCCCATTGCCCTCTGCTCCGCCAAAGCCTTTACCACCCTATTGTCATGTCTATGGGTTACATATAGCTTTTTAAAAAACTGATAAAATTATACAGACTGAAGTAAACATGTAGCACTGCTCCTGCAGTTTTCTACCTGTTAAGTCTTCACCAGGTGCTGCCTAATGAAGTAATGAAGTTTTAGTGGGTTGAATACATATGTCAAACATACCCAAAATAAGAAGCGATGATCCTTTGATGAGTAAGCCGTAACTAACATCTAACACCGTGAAAACTGTGACCGTCTATGATAGCCATTCCATTCATACACTCCTACAACCTGCCAGAACGCAACGTCCAAGGAAGAGCCCGCTGCTGCACCTAAGTTCTGACTCAGCAAGCAAGGAGACTGCGGCAGGAGCTACTCAGGGAGCGTCCCAGCTAATTCTGCATCTACGAGGTCCCCGGTTTGAAACTTTGGTTAAAAGTTAGAGTCACTGGGGAAGCTCTGGGAAATATGACCGAATCCAGGTCCAAAACAGTGCCTTTGTGAGCGGAACCCAGGCATACGGTTTTGTTTTTTTTTCTTTTTTAACTCAGATAGTGTGATTCCGTCATGCAGCCAAAATGTATTAGACACCCTCAGGTATTGACTTCCAAAAGACTCTATCTAGAGAGAATGGTAATCAATTCCACAAATTAGGAAGCCCCCAATAGGAGGCTTGGAGGAAAGGAGAATGGGTAAGTCGCTGCCCACCCCTGCCTCTGGAGGGGCCAGGCCCTCATTACACAGAGGCGTACTACCGGCAGCTTTTCTCACTGCACTTTCATCTTCTGACCTCTCCTTAGACACATTTTACAATTCTATTTCTTCCTTCCTTTCCCAAAATGTGCTTAATCGAGGCACCGCTACCACTCTAGTTTTCATCGCCTCTATCCTTCCTTTTAAATACTCATGATTTAAAAACTGCCGTCTACCTGACAGAGCTATCTACACCCTCTAACCATCCGAGGTCTCCTTGAGCATCACCCAAAGGCCTGCTAGAGATCTCCACCTATACCCCACCCCAGACCAAAATCAAACTGACCACCTTTCCATTTGTCAGTAGGTGCTTATTGGATTTGACTGCATTTTCAGTACAGACCTGGGCTTTCGAGCAGTCACTTCCCCCTACCCCAATATCCACAAGCTGGGCATTGTTAACACATATTCAGGTAATTGTTTTCTATTTTAACAGTCCAAATTACACAAAAAATTAATACTCAATCTTTTTTAGCTACTACAAAAGCCTGTTCCAAACTTACCTTTAAGTTCATGGGCATTTCCACTTTCAGTCCAACCTTAGGATAATAAGAAATTTTCATGTTAAATATATAAACATTTAAAACATTTTAAAGTAACTACATGACATGCATACATGCATATATAGATTATATAAACATCTGATTAGTGAAGATTATATACCAGTTAAATTTAAGTTGTGGTAAACTTAAAATTTTAAGAACAGAACTCTACAATAGTTAAAATCAAGCCAGACTTCTCTACATCAATGTAGACGGGGCAGGAGATATTAAAAGATACTTTCCAGCCTGGCCAGTATGGCTCAGTGGTTGAGCAATGACCTATGAACCAGGAGGTCGCGGTTCGATTCCTAGTCAGGGCACATACTTGGGTTGTGGGCTCGATTCGCAGTGTGGGACATGCAGGAGGCAGCTAGTCAGTGATTCTCTCTCATCATCGATCTCTCTCTCTCTCTTCCCTTCCTCCCTGAGATTAAAAAACACACACATATGTATTATACTTTCCAGATTACAATAACTACAAGAAAGAAAACAGAACTTTAGTCCTTAAGCACACATGAGCAATTAAAGATTTAATCCCAAATCCAAAAATAAGAGTGGAATTGTTAGATTTAAAAATCTCATTTGGCAGAAGAGATTTTTAAAGCACTTACTACTAAAAATCTCCTCTATAATTAATTGCTTGAGCTTTTAAATTAAGAGAGAGCACTTCCTCTTCCATGTTCTGTCAGTACTTTTTAAAAAAAATATATTTTATTGGTATTTTACAGAGAGGAAGGGAGAGAGATAGAGAGCTAGAAACGTCGATGAGAGAGAGAAATACCGACCAGCTGCCTCTTGCACACCACGTACCGGGGATGTGCCCACAACCAATGTACATGTCCTTGACTGGAATCGAACCCGGGACCTTTCAGTCTGTAGACCGACGCTCTACCACTGAGCCAAACGGGTTTCGGCTCTGTCAGTACTTTTTATCACATTTAATATCTTTTTGGCCACAAGGTTATAGAGCAAGTATGTCAAATTCATGGCCCATGGGCCGCATGCCTCATTTATTTCACCCGTGTTAGCGTCTGAATTTGACATGCTTGTTATAGAGCATAAAAAGTACCTTTCTTTTCACAAGAAAAACCAAACACACAACTAATTCTACAATCTACTTGTTTCTAATGCTATCCCTCATTATAATATTTCTTAAAATTTCGTAGTTTTGTCACAATTTTTAAAAAAGACACAAAACAACCAAATATGCCTTTATCATACAGGTAACATTTAATTAATACTTTGCACCTCAAATAAAAATGTTTGCAAGAAGACAAATAAGCACTGAAGGTATTTATCTTTAAGAAAGCCACCACTGACAGACTGCCCATTTATTACTAATGCTGAGCTTAGCATGCATTACTACAATTGAAGAGTATAATTTATAAGTAATTTATAATAAGCATAAAAAAGCAAATTCAAAACTTTACTAAATTGTAAAAAATTTCACAGAACATTTTAAAGGAAACTAGAGGTGTGGTGCATGAAATTCATGCATAGGGATGTGTCTCTCAGCCCAGCTCTGTCCAATCTGGGACCCCTCGAGGGATGTCGGCTGCCATTTAGGTATGATTCTACCAGTAGGATCGAGCCTAAATGGGTAGCCGAACATCCCTCTCACAATCCAGGACTGCTGGCTCCCAACTTCTCACCTGCTTGCCTGCCTGATTGCCCTTAACTGCTTCTGCCTGCCAGCCTGATCACCCCCTAACCACTCTCCTCCAGCCTGATTGATGCCTAACTGCTCCCCTGCCAGCCTGTTTGCCCCTAACTGCCCTCCCCTGCAAGCCTGGTCACCCCCACCTGCTCTCCCCTGCAGCCCTGGATCTCCCTTCCCACCACCACCAACTGCCCTCTCTCTGCAGGTCTGGTCACCTCCAACTTTCCTCCTCTGCCAACCTGATCACCCCTAACTGCCCTCCCCTGCAGGCTTGATTGCCCCCAACTGCCCTCCCTTGTAGGCCTGGTCTCTCCCAACTGCCCTCCCCTGCTGGCCCTCTTGTGGTGGCCATCTTGTGTCCACATGGGGGCAGGATCTTTGACCACATGGGGGCAGCTATCTTGATCTTGTGTATTGGAGTGATGGTCAATCTGCATATTACTCTTTTATTAGATAGGATAGAAGCCTGGTGCATGGGTGGGGACTAGCTGGTTTGCCCTGAAGTGTGTCCCGGATTAGGGTGGTGGTTCCCATGGGGCATGGGTGGCCTGGGCGAGGGGCCTGTTGTGGTTTGCAACCCAAGCGGAGACTCTGGCAACCCAAGCGTAGGTCCTGGGATCTGGGATTTATTTATCTTCTATAATTGAAACTTTGTAGCCTTGAGCAGAGGCCAAGGCAGGCCAGGATGTTTGGCTTCCTCCATTGCTGGGGAAACCCAAGCCTCCTGCTTGCTCCATCTTGGTTGGATAAATTTGCACACTAGCTCCTGATTGGCTGGTGGGCATGGCTTGCAGGTGTAGTGGAGGTATAATCAATTTGCATATTATTCTTTTATTAGATAGGATTGCATGTACTATTTAACCTTATCACAAAATAAATGAGATGTTTGTCTTTTGGAAAAAAATTAAAATTTCTCACATGGATATTCTCTACAATATAAAGAAACTGAAAGACAATGAATTTATTGTTTGTTGATTCAGGTAGTATTCATATTCATTTCTCAGTATTGAGATGCAAGAGCAATCATTAGAGCCATTTAATTTTGGATTTAAAGGTATTTGAAAAAAATGTTTCCTTTTACATTTGCTTACCATTTGAAGTGGTTTCAATGATTTCATTTCTGCTGCAGAAATCTCAAAGAGTCCATGGCCTTCCTCCAAAATTGTAGCTTGCCCCTTAAAATTAATATCTGGGTAGGCAAGCCAACTAAAAAGGAAGGAATGATTGGTTAAAGCAAAACAGAAATAGTGTGGCTATGTAAAAGTTAAAAATAGAAAGGTCTACATAAAAACAAAATAAAAACCCATCATGGAATTATGCTAATAAAACTCACTCAAAGCCAAGACTGGTTTGGCTCAATAGATAGAGCGTCAGCCTGCGGACTGAAAGGTCCCAGGTTCGATTCCAGTCAAGGGCATGTACCTTGGTTGCAGGCACATCCCCAGTGGGGGAGGGTGTGTGTGTGTGTGCAAGAGGCAGCTGATTGATGACTCTCTCTCATCAATGTTTCTAACTATCTCTCTCCCTTCCTCGCTGTAAAAAAAAAAATCAATTAAAAAAAAACAAACTCAAATTGACTATGTCAAGCAAGAAACAACAAGTTAACATGCTATTAAGTACTTACATTCAGCATTACTGATTCTATAGTAAGTCTATCATATGTTTTCCAAGCATTAAAAATTTCCAATACTTCAAGTCAAGCAGAAAATAAGTGAAGTATCAATATCATACCACCATGTTCCATTCTTTTGAAAATTGGGGCAATCTGAGGTAGGGATTTCACTAAGCATCTTACAACTTTGACCTACATTTTTAGAACCAGTTACCAGTTCTATTGGCTGTCTCGGGAACAGTATGTGAATAAGATTCCTCAAAGATTCATCTAGCTTCCACCTAAATTTGATAATTACAGATATTGCTCATGAATAGGGTTAATTACTAGGTCTGCCCAAGAGTGCTAATCCATGGTTGGGGAAGATGAAGAAAGACGTCCTACAATGAACCCACAATTCTACATCACTACCATCAAAGCAGATGAAACGGTGAATAAAATAAGAGAGATCCATGATGAACTGGGCATCACAGAATTTTTGAATTAAGACTAATCTCAGACCCACACTCCTGAAGATACCTTTGGATCAGAAAGGCCTCATCTGGGCCCAACTCCCAATTGCCTTACTTATAACACTAGTGGCCCCGTGCACAAAATTTGTGCACATTAAAAGGGAATTAGAGGAAATATTTTAGTATTTCTATTTGCCCTTTCTCTATAATAGAAGTGTCAGAGATGAAAGAAAATTAATAAAATGTATATGAAAATCTCCCTCCTGTCAGAGTCTGGGGTGCGCCGCAGGACCCAAAGTCATGTCTCCACCCACCCATGTATGCACCTCAAAATTGCACGAGACTCAGACCTGGCTGGCTCCACCCCCATCAAGCCCAGCAGGGCAGGGGGCACAGCCTCAGGTCCCCCGTCAAGCGCCACTGGGTGGGGGGTGCACAGCCTCAGGTCCCCTGGCCCTGGCGCGAGGGCATGAGGGTGCAAGGGCTTGACGACCATTTGCATGCTAGCTCTTTATTATATAGGATGAGCACAGCTCCACCTGCCTTGCAGGCATAGAGGAGTAATAAACAAAAAGGTACCATGTCTCTGGCACTGCAGAGGCACTCAGCAACTTCTAGCACTGAGAGACATTCCAGAAATAGTTCAGGCTGTAGAATTTTAGGCCAGGGACACACTTTTATTTCTAAGCCCTAAAATTTGGTGGAGAAAAAGAGATGGATGCAACAACCGAGAATGGTGTGTGAGACTGTGAGCCATACAGCAAAGACTTAATAGGAGCCAAAGACAGAGAATCTGTTTTGCCCCTGCAGAAGTCTTTCTTAGGTATCCAGGGGCACAAAGGAAATTAACTTATATTTCATAAATATGTGTGTCACCTACTGAAATATGAAACAAAAAGTTAACTTTGGTGGCCATCAATTATTGGAATAAAGAGAAATGGATACGTACACTCCCGACTTCACAGTGAAGGACACATATTTGGGGATATTCAGCTCTTCTAAATTAGGGACTGCTCGCTGTATGCAGACAGGACAACATGGTGGGTCAGACTGTAGGCAAAGTTCTATCTCTGGAATACTGCATTCCTGGAAAAAAAATTGGTTTTGAAATCATCTAAGAAACACACAGTCCAGTATTCTCAGCACCATGGACATGCAGTCACAATTATTCTCATTGCTCAGTTAAATTTCTTCACAGGGCTACATAAAATAAATACTATTTCTCCATACCAGTTTTTTAAAATAAATTTTTCAATTATAGTTTACATTCATTCAATATACCATCTAATAAAAGGATAATATGCAAATTGACCATCATTCCAATACACAAGATGGCCACATCCATTTAGTCAAAGATGGCTGCCCCTATGTGGACACAAGATGGCTGCCACAGATGGCCGGCAGGGAAAGGCAGTTAGGGGGAACCAGGCCTGCAGGGGAGGGCAGTTAGGGGTGACCAGGCTGGCAAGGGAGGGCAGCTGGGGGTGACTGGGCCTGCAGGGGAGGGCAGTTAGGGGCTGTCAGGGGAGCAATTAGGGGCAATCAGGCAGGCAGGTGAGTGGTTGGGAGCCAGCAGTCCTGAATTGTGAGAGGGATGTTTGACACTGGAAGCAGTGCAGACTGAGCTAAGAGACACACTCCTCCATGCATGAATTTCGTGCACTAGGCTTCTAGTTATTTTATATTAGTTTCAAGTGTACAGCATAGTGGTTAGACATTTATATAATTTATGAAGTGACCCTCCCAATAAGTCTAGTATCCACATGATACCATACATAGTTATTACAATATTTTTTATTATATTCCCTATGATGTACTTTACATACGATGACTATTCTGTAATTGCCAATTTGTCCTTCTTAATCCCTTCATTTTTTTCACCCATCTTCCCAATCCCCTCCTATCTGGCAACCAATAAATTTCTCTACATAGTTATGCTGATATGATAAAAATTATAAATATTATTGGTTGAGAAAGTATTAATCCAGTATTTCCTGCTTTGTTTTTAGAAGTCTTTTTCCAGTAAGCAATGCTCAGAGTCACCAAACTATCTGAGTGCCAAACACCTGCAAGCCTTCCTTCTTAGAAGCACAACAGAGCCACAGGGAGGAAAGGTTAAGTAAAAGCTGATCTCATGAGCAACATTAAAAAAAATAAATAGCAGAGAGGCACTATACCCTCAGTGTGTTATCTAATTTACAATGACAAGAGGTAGGAATTAGAGGTGAGGGTAAAGGAAATCTGTTTTTCTACTTGTGGCATTTTCTCTTCTTTAGTACAGGTTGAAGAAGGCATTATGAAATTTGACCCTACATTCCATCACACATGCACTGTCACCATTCCTGTCAGACCTTCCTTAAAATTTCACTTGTGTTTATCTCTTATCTATTCCCATGGTCAAAGTCTTTCATCAAGGGCAAGACTTTGATTATGGGCCTACACCACCAGTCAAGTACCAGCCACTCTTTATACAGCTGGGCTTGTTAGAACACCACTTTCCTCATGACACTCCTTGGCTCAAGACGCAAGCACATCAAATTTATATTATTTTTCTTTTCCATAATATGGTAGCAACCTAGCAATCTATATTAATCTCCATAACCCTTCAGTCATACTGGTCTTCATACTCTCTTCACTCCTCTGGCCTCTCTAAACTTAGCAAATGACCTCAACTTTTCTTAGGGAATCAAAACCACAATTATTTTTCTCTTCCTCAAAGTACAGATGTGCTTCTTTTTGAACACACAGTCTATCTCAGTAGTCGTGGGTGTTTGATTCTACAACTTAAGTCTCAGCAGCAAAATTCTCATCTAGGACATCGTGAAATTGAAATGATGACTATGCTTTAATAAAATAGGTAAATGCAGTGACAATCAATCAGAGGTGACACTTACTGGCCTGAACAACTGTATTTTTTTTAATCATAATCAATTTTGCAATTTTAAAACTAATTTTCTAATTTTTTAACTTTTCTCCAAACTGAGCTCTCTTATCATTATTAATTGTCCCTCTGTAAGAGCAAGCAAGTTGACATTTTATTTTCAGAAAGTTCTAAAATGCAATACAGTAAAAAGCCATTAAAGTATAAAAAATTATTTTCTTCTAAAGTTTCATTTCAAAAACAGTCATAAATGTCCAGAACAGTCACCTGTCAATCTTCAAGGCTCTTTTGTTTGCTGTGAATAATAGAGTTCTAAGAACATGCCATACTCATGTTCCCCCGGGGTCTGAGGGGCAGGAACAGAGCATATAACCAAGTGTCTCACACAAACAAGCTTCCTCTGCATTGTGTTGTACAAACAATGTTTGGGTGGTGCACTTTAAAAGGGAAAAAGCCAAAGGCATTCAAGTCCGCCACGACACAGAAGGAAACAGAATAATGGAACATGCATGACAATAGCTAAAAAAAATAAAAATAAAAATAAGAACGCTTAAGCTCTTAACTATCTTTAATAGAGGATAAATTTTTTTCTCCATTTGCTTGAACAATATTTCACTAAGTTCTAGCTTCTTTATGGTGTCTACTCAAGAAATAAAGTCTTCTGCAAGATTTACATAATTCTAGATGGTCAAAGGGAGTAAACACTAGCGACGGAAGGGTGCTTTACAGTCGCCTAGCAACAATAAACAGTGTACTCTCAGTAAAAGACATTTACATGGCTTCCTTCCAGACTTTTCTAGCCATGATATACTGTACAAATATATTTTGGTGAAATTTTCCAGCTTAGAATATTCAAGCTATTAGTTGGAAGAGAGACAAAGCTACAAGAGAGAAAAAGAATGGGAATGAATTGGAGTTCAAAAAAGAACAATAAGAAAATGTACTTGTCTCCACCTCATATAAATACCTTCAGTCACTGATCCAACATCTCTCTCTTGGCTCATTAATGAGGACACAACCTATGTAACTTCTGACCATAAGAAAAATGTCATTGCTTAAAAAAAATTAAATATATGGTAAACAGTACAATTTCCAATATTCATATCTTCTACTTGAGAAAAGAAAGCACTTGACTCAAGACTCACTGCACTGCTATCCCATCCCCAGATATTTTCACTGGGGCAGTGATTGACGCTAGAGCAGATTCCACAATAATGAATGGCACCTGCTGATCTATTCGCAGCCAAGTGAAAAACACCATTGGAAGCATTATCTTTAAAGAACATTAAAGTTTTAACTAATTCGAGTATAGCAACTAAAAGATGATGAAACAAGATGAATTGGCGTAGGCCTCGGTGAATTTGGAATGGCCACCATGAAAGTAATGTTATCCATAACCAGCATTTTGACACTGTTGGAGAAAGGAAGCAGTTTGATGCTCAATTCTTACTCTGTTAAATACTTAGAACAATGCTAATGCCTTTTCCATTCAATGCTCAATAGTTTTATTTTCCTTCCTCACTGAAAGTTGCTAGCCTGTTTAAGATATGTGGGCACTAACACCACAATTTAAATAAGATTCCAAGAACAAACAATGGAAGAAGGAAAAAAATGCAAGCATGACCTATTCTTTCTTATAATATATTCTAAGCAAATGACAGATGTGTAAATACCACTTTATAGACATTCTTAACAGACTGTTTTTTTGTTTGATTTTATTATTGTCTGATTGGGTGGAGTGGGCGAAGAGGTAGCTGCTTACAACATCTTATTCATCTTTCTTTCCTCACCAGGCCTGGCATGGTGCCTGACACTCACAAGGAGGGCACAAAACCATATTATTTAAATCTGATATGATTCCACCTACAAACTAATTATTCATTTCAAGGAATTTTAGTGAGTCAGCCAATTAAGCGAGTCAAATAGAGGGAACACTGTCCTTTATGCCAGACCATCGATCTCCTTGCAGCACCACCGACACCCTGCCAGGACTCCCTTGCATTTCCTCTGCTGCCCCACTCTTGTTTACTCTCTCAAGATTCCAATCTGGTGCCAACTCCTCCAGGCAGGTGTCTCTGCTTTGTGTGTCCTTAGGCCTTGCAGATAACTTCTTACTTCTTACATCATGTGATCGTGTGACTCCGCTGTCCCCCTAGACATGGAGCAATCTCAAGCATGAGAGACTGTATCTCTCTTGTATTTCTATTCCCATCACAGTACTGGGTCCAAAAGCAGACACAGATATTTGTAGACACAGGTTTGTTGTAGTTTTGCAGAAAGTATTACACATAACATATGCAGACACCTTTTTATGATAATATGAGTTTTTTGAATGCTAACTATAATTATCGAGTTTAATAACATCAATTCATATCATCTGATTTTCCATTTTAAGCATATAAAAGAAATCTTCGTAATTTGGAAAAAAAAAGTCTTTTGAGTGCCATAGGAGTAATTATAGATCATGTGCTACGTTACTGTTGAAGGAATTTTAAGAAACATGGAGCTTGCTTCCCTTATCTGACATCTGTCATGATCACTAAATCACTCCTCAAACCACCACAGGGCTACCCACAAAATGTGTTTTATATGGAAAGACTTCTCATCTTAGTATGAAATAATATCTTCTAAACAGAAAATAAAAATAAGCAATGCACTTTCTATTCCTCTCCCCATCCTTCCTTCTCCTAACACTCCTTTTCTTTCTCTCCTTCTTCTCCCTATCTCTCTCTCAGAACTACACAAAGGAGAAGAAATCTATACAAAAAAAAGATATTTGGAAATATCAACTATTTTCCTAGAGATGCTTGATGATATATTTCTACTGCTATTAAAAAAAACCCATATATATATATATATATATATATATATATATATATGTGTGTGTGTGTGTGTGTGTGTGTGTGTGTTTTTAAATAGTAGTAGAAATATATCATCAAATATATATAAAAGCCTAAGCAACCAAATGACTGGTTGGTTGGTTGCTATGACATGCACTGATCGCCGCCATGGGGGCAGACGCTCAACACAGGAGCTGTCCTGTGGTGCTTAGTGCGTTCCCACAGCCAACCTCCCACGGTCCCTCCCCCTGGCCGGCCAACCTCCTATGGCCCCTCCCCCAAGCAGGCCAGCCTCTCCTATCAACCCTGATTGCTGGCCAGGCTGAGGGACCCCAACAATGCATGAATTCATGCACTGGGCCTCTAGTATAGATATAACATCATGTATAATTTTATGGCTCAGATTACCATTAACACTTTAAATTAACATTCATTTAATACTTAATATGTATAATGTGAAACCTTATAATTAATACTAGAGGCCCAGTGCACAAAATTCATGCAGTTGGGTGGAGGAGGGAGGGTCCCTTAGCCTAGCCTGTGCCCTCTCACAGTCTGGGATTCCCCATAATCAACTACCCCAAAAAGAAATGTGTGTTAAAAGAAGGAGAAATGTGTGTTAGAAGAAGGAGCCCCATCTGGCCAGGGCTCCACGATAGATTGCCCCTGCAGAGGGAGGCCCTGCCCTCTCTGGCACCTGCTGATCTTCCCTCTGTAGGGCAATCATGGGGTGATGGCCAGGCCCTCAACCAACTGCATCGCACCTGCTCTGGCTGGCCTGGTGCTAGTGGGTGTCATAGTGTGGTCATCAAGAAGGTCGTCCGGATGGTCATTCTGCTGTTTGGTTGTTCGGTCGATTTGCATATTATGCTTTTTAAAAATATATATATTTTATTGCATTTTTTACAGAGAGAAAGGGAGAGGGATAGAGAGTTAGAAACATCGACGAGAGAGAAACATCAATCAGCTGCTTCTTGTACACCCCCAACTGGGGATGTGCCTGCAACCAAGGTACATGCCCTTGACCAGAATCGAACCTGGGACTTGTGAGTCCGCAGGCTGACGCTCTATCCACTGAGCCAAACTTGTTAGGGCTACATATTATGCTTTTACTATTATAGATAACAAAGATCAATGAAATTAGCACAAATTATGGCAACCATTTCTAAATAATGGTAGGCCATGACAAACAAAACAAAATAAAAGAAGAAATCAACAGTTCTCTTAAAGGTCTCTTACCTTTATGACACGTTTGATAGAACCCAATACAAAGTTTCTCTCTGGATTCTTTCTGTTCTGAAGGATCCAGTCACGATTTAATACCTTTTCTCCTTCTTCTAACACACATTTCTGACCTTGGAAATGTGGTTTCTCATATAAAATCCAGCTGAACAACATAAAAGCATGATCAGTTATAATTGATTTTCTAAGAAATGAGGCATAAAGCAAAAGAAAAGTCATAGACCATCTTATTTATTTGCATTTTTAAATCTGGGTGATTCTCTACTATTAGCATATAATCCTATTTTTGAAATGATATGTATGCTAATTTAAATACAAACAGTATAAGAAAAAATTAAACTTGGAAGTAATATTTCCTGAACATAATACTATAATCCATGTCTATCCCTGTAAAAATGTATAAATGCACTTTATAGATGTTGTGCAAAGCTACAAATTTATAATAAAAGCAGTAGCTTAACAATTCCAAATTCTACTTCTACTCTAATTTTTCTGTCACTGGTTAACAGAGCACTTGTGTCCCATTTTACTATATGAAGCTAGCACTACATAATGCTTACAGCATGACTATTGACCAGTGGGTAACTCAAATACTGGGCAAAGAAGTGCTGGCTTGACATATCCATGGGATATGGTCCATAAGAACAAGTGAGGTTCCCCTCTCATTTTCACAACATACAAAGAATCCTTCATGTTTCGAGCAGATCAGCTGCACAAGTGACTAAATATGTGGCTTTCACATTCTTAGCATCCCACAAGCTTCAAACTCATTTTCAAAACTATGCTTGATTCAACTGAAGCCTTCAGCTCAACTGGCCAAGTCTATCCTGTGAATAATGTAGTTACACAATGGTATTATTATATCATATATATATTAGCTCTTGCTACTTACTGCCAACTTTAAGACTAAGAACAGCCTATATTTGCTGACACAGGAAACAGAACAATCTATGTATATAAAGGCCTAAGTGACCATCTGACTGATAGCTATGTTGCACAATGACCACCAGGGGGCAGATGCTCAACACAGGTGCTGCCAAGCTGTGGTGACTTGGCAGCTGCTTTTCTCGGGTGACACACCTGGAGCCATAGCAGAGGGAGCCCTCACAATCCGGTACCCCTCAGGGGATGCTGAGAGCCAGTTTTAGCTTGATCCCCATAGGCCAGGCTGAGGGACCCCACTGGTGCATCAACCCATGCACCAGACCTCTAGTTAAGATATAAAACACTAATAATGCTTCAAAATATTCTGTCAAAAACAAAGGGAAAGGGAATGAGACTTTAATTAAAAACAACAACAAAAAAAATATAAGTGGCAACATTTAAAAAACATTTAATTTTGGGGGGAAAATGCTATAAAATTTTAAGAGATCTCTTACCAGCCTCTTACAACTCTTATCAGTACCCCATTCGGAAAGGTCCATGATGTAGCATCGAGAATATTACAGTAGACCTCTTGTTTATAATTACTTCTGTGGAGATCATAGATAACCATCTGCAACATATAGAAAACAGGCACAATAACTAATTTTAAAAATGCATTTAAAATTGTAAAAAGTCCTAGAATCTAGAAAATAAAATTAAATCCTTGAATAAAATAATCCTTTTCTAAGTCAGTTCAAAGTCTTTACTTAAAACTCCTTAAGCCTAAAAGTAACCATAATTTTCCTATTATATTTAGTCAATGTAAAAATCTTATGCTACCCAGCCAGCATGGCTCAGTGGTTGAGCATCAACCTATGAACTGGTCAGGACATAAGCCCGGGTCATGGGCTTGATCCCCAATGTGGGGTGTGCAGGAGGCTGCTGATCAGTGATTCTCATCATTGATGTTTCTCTCTCTCTCCCTCCCACTCTCTTCCTCTATAAAATTAAAAAAAAGAAAAAGAAAAAAAAGAAAACTTATGCTTACCTTTCCAGGTCTTGGGTTACACCTCAGAGTTTGTCTGTCAACATTCTGAAATAATAAACATGGAGGAAGCAAGCCTTAAGAAACATCAGTGGAAAGATACATCATTCACTTTCTCAGCCATCACAAATCCAATTTCTTACATTTACTCAGTGACCTTATGTGCAAGGTGTACGTACCCTCTAGGGTCAGGGGTGGGCAAACTTTTTGACTCGAGGGCCAAAATGGGTTCTTAAACTGGACCGAGGGCCGGAAAAAAAGCATGGATGGAGTGTTTGTGTGAACTAATATAAATTCAAAGTCAACATCATTACATAAAAGGGTATGGTCTTTTTTTTTTTTTTTAATTCAATAGTTTTACTCATCGGATCCGGCCCGCAGGCCGTAGTTTGCCCAGCCCTGCTCTAGGTGTTACAAGGAAATAGATGTAGATATAAAGGAAAATGTGTTGTCTCTGCCCTCAGGAAGCTTATAGCTTGGAAGAGAGAAATAGTTGATTGCACTCTCATGACTCTTCTAAGTGGGGAGACGGGGGGAGAGGAGGTCTAAGTTAAACCCACAGGTAAAACACCAGGTTATGAAAGAAAATGCCAGATTATGAAAGCTAAGGGAAATGGCACCACCATGGGGGGAGGTGATGGCGAAGATTTGGAAGAGGCTTATCTGGGGAAGTAGGATGGAAAAGACCTTGAAAAACAGAATTTCACTAAGTGAAAAAACATGGCAGCAGAAAAAAGTCCAGGAAGAGAACCGGAGAAGAAGTATGTTGGTAGGAAACACAGGGTGTGAACCAGAGCATAAAGAGGCAAGCCTGCACAAACAGAATTAGGGGGCCTTGTAATATAGAATGAGGAGGTTCCCCTTGATTTGGTAGACAACAGGGAGGCATTAAAGAAATATTTATTTAAATCATTTTTTAAAAAACGACTTTGCCTTGCAAGTGTTGGTGTTCAAGAATTACTACTTGCTCCTAAGGTTATTCCAGGTATAGGTACAGGCTTTGCACCCCTAGAGAAAGTACCATAATCTTGAGAGTGCCAGAAAGAAAAACCCCATGTTCAATGAATATTCTACATTACACATTTAAACATTTCTTAAGTCAAAGAAAAGTATGATTGAATTTCAAAAAATTTCCCAATTATAATATTATCAGCTTTTTCTTTGAATTAGGCTGTTCATTGCTCTGTTTTGAGCTACTAAAGTGAGAGGAGGTTGTTAAGCAAACAGTTAAAATATGTTTAAGTATTTAAAATATTTTCAACTTCTATGAAATATTTTCATGTGATTACATAAGCTCAACAAAAAAGTATCAATTTTTATTGATTTCAGAGAGGAAGGGAATGGGGGAGAGAGATAGAAACATCAGTGATGAGAATCATTGATTGGCTGCCTCTTGCACACCCCACACTGGAAATGGAGCCCACAACCTGACTTGTGCCCTGAATGGGAATTGAACTATGACCAACACTTAATCACTGAGCCACAACTGCTGGGCAAAAGTATCAATTTTTCTCACATATAGTCAGAGAAACTCAGAATCTTGTCTCTTAATTTAGTTTAAAAACCAATGATAGCCCTGGCTGGTGTGGCTCAGTTGGTTAGAATGATGTCCCATGCACCAAAGGGTCATAGGTTTGATTCCTAGTCAGGGCACATTCCTTGGCTGTGGGTTCAGTCCCTGGTCGGGTGCATGTTGGAGGTAGCCTCACACAGATGTTTCTCCTCTTTCTTTCCTCTCCTCTTCCCTCCCCTCTTCTGTCTCTCTAAAAAATCAATAATTAAAAACACACACACATATCCTCCAGTGAAGATTTTTTTAAAAACCCCAAAAACTACCCTTGCTGGTTGGAGCACAGGCCCAGATTGTCGGCTTGATCCCCTATAGGGGGCATGTAGGAGGCAGCCTATCAAGTTCTACTCTCACATAAATGTTTCTCTCTCTCCCTCTCACTTCCTCTCTCTCCCTATAAAAATCAATTAAAAATTAAAAACAAAACTAAATATAGCTAAGAACTGGAAAACAACTTGCTTCTCTGCCTTTATATTTTGAGTTAAAATTTTCTCTCTCAATGTAACAGTTTAGCTAAAATACGTAACTCATGATACACTTCAACCAAAGAATAAATTAACCTCTGATATTTTTAAAAACAATCTTTCTACATCAAAAACATTGATTTTTTTAATTAAGCTTCTAGATCATTTAATGACCCAAGCACTACTTCAATTAAGCACTAATTAGTAATCAAAATGACTTACCGCTATGAATGGGCTTAATCTGCCCGAGTTGTCTTGAGCACAGAAATATTTTGGAGCTGATTCCTGCAAAGTCCCACCAAATCGGGCTCCTTTTTCTGAGGAGTGGGTTTTGGAAGTCTGCAAATACTGATGATAAGCACTCTTTACAGAAGAATGTAGTTTAGAAGTAAGGTCAGACTTTTGTAGAAATGAGGTCTTTTCTGGCCACAGACCAATTTGCAGATTGGGGGTTGTAGGTTCCTTTGCCTTCACAGATGAATTCTTGGAAACTCCAGTCCTTTCCTGGTCATCATCAGCATCAAACGCAATGGAAGGATCTGGATACTTGAAGGCAATGGATTCCCTCTTGCTGCTAGCTCTGAGACTTCCCTTATACAATGGTTCTTCTTCCTCTTCCCCTAACTCCTGCCTCTCCTCTTCATCAAAATTCATCTTTAAGCGCTCGGACACTGACTGGAGAAGCGATAAGACAGAAGACGGCTGGCTGGCGTTATCCCTAGATTTTGTGGAGCCATGATGACCAGGTGAGACCTCATTGGATAGAATGTCCTCCTGAGAGCTGTCATCCTCATAGATGGGAGACAAAGCTAAGGGATAAATTTTGTACCTTTTGGCTTCCACTGATAAGAACATCTCTGAACTATCACTATCAAAGGTCTCACCTAATTTAGAACCTCTTTCAAAATGATGGACCAGGTCAGTTCTACTCTCAGACCTTTCACACGTGACAACAGCTACGCTACCAAGGGGTGCGTCAGGAAACGAGGAAGAGTGTGTTCTCCCTACGTCAGCAGCACCACACCTGTCTTCACCTTGAAGGGGTTCTTCATATAATATAGTGAAGGAAGGATTGTCTTGTTCAGCCTGGGAAATGAAGGCTAAGCTAGAGTCTTCTTTTTTATCGCAATCATCTCCTAGATTTCTTGTTCTGTTATCTACTGCAGTAACACATGTTCTTTTGTCTAGCCTTTCTATGGCATCCATAGGTTGAAAATCTGGCACTGCTAAGGCAGGGTAGCCTTCAAAATCCTTACTTAATGTAGGTGGTTCGTATCCCCTGAAATAGGAAGCAAGTCTATTGTCACGTGCTATCAAGCCTTCCTTAACTTCAGTGGGCTCTTCCTCCATTTCTCCAATACCCTCTTCAGCATGCTCTTGGGGTTCTTTTTCAGGTTCAAATATGGGAGGCCTGGCCTCTGCTTGTGTAACGGGCAATTCCAGGCCTGTCTCGTACGCCTTCCCTACATCCTCCACTGCAGGTAGCACTTGGTGTTTCCTGACAGTCCCATCAGCATCTTCTGGGGCTGTTCTCTCCATTTCTAACATAGAGGGCATGGACACAATCATTCTAACTGCCTCTTTAGCCTCCCTCTTGCATGCTCTTCCCATTTCGGGAGAGGCAGGGGCTGCCTTCTTGGGTATTTTTTTCACTTCATATGCAAAAGGTACCTTTTCAGTTTTCCTAGTAACTACGTCAGCGTCCATTTGGTAACTGTTTTCCATTCCCAACACAGGCCTGTCAGTCTTGTCAGCAACTCTCTCGGGATCTTCGTGGTAGATGTTTACCCTTTCAAACGTAACGGGCATCACCTCAGTTTTGTCCATATCTCCCTCAGCGTCCTTTTGGTAAATACCTTCTTTTTCTGATGCAGGAGGCATCACGTCAGCCTTTTCAGTAATTCCCTCAGCATCTTTGGGGTAGGTATTTTCTATTTCTGACACAACTGATGTCACCCCGGTCTTGCCAACATCACCTTCAGCATGCTTCTGGCAAATGTTTTCCATTCCCAACTTAACAGACATCACTTCAGTCTTTCCAGTAATTCCCTCGGCATCTTTTTGGCAGATGTTTTTTACTTCTGACATAACAGGCATCGTGTCAGTTTTGCCAATATCCCTTTCAGTATCCCCCATCTTACAAGCCTTTTCCATTCCTAAAAGGGCAGGTATTCCCTCGGTTTTTTCATGATACCTCTCAGCACCCATTTGGTATACTTCTTGCATTTTAAAACTATCAGCCGTAGGCTCAGCTTTTGCCTCATTCAATTCATCATCTCTTGTATGTGTTCCTCCCATTTCTGACATCAGGGAGACTGCCTCGTTTTTCGTAACACTTAATTCAGCATTCTTTTGGTTTGTTTTTCCTATTTCTAACATGGAAGGGATAAGCTCAATTTTTCCTGAATTTACTTCGGCATCCTTTCTGTGTACTTTCCCTACTTCTGACATTGCAAGGGGCATGCTCTTATTACTGTGTGCTGGCAAGCCCTTTTCAGACATGCACACGAGACTGTCAGACAAACTGCTTTTGGAAGTCCCAGGTACACGGATGTCATCTGCGCACGGAGGCCATGGGACACTTGATACAAGAGTTCCAGTGTCCTCTGCCCCAGTTTTTTCATTACCCACACGCTCTATTTCCATTTTCTCTTTAGAGTCCTCTTTGACAAGTACATGTGTTTCCACCCTACCATCTGACCCTTTAAGGGGCAAGTCTTCAGCTAGTAAAATAGTATCTGATTCCTGTGAGTTTATATCATCAGACTGTCCAGCTCCACTTCCTTTAATTGACTCTGAGTCACTAGCTAAGTTACTTACAGAGAAGACTCTACCTAATACTTCATTTTCACTAATTTCACATGTGCTTTGATTTACTACCTGTTCTGTCACCACGAACTCCCTTAGAGGAGGCTTAACACTATCCCTGTTCAGGATTTTTGGAGTATTAGCCTGAAGTTCAGAATCCCAGGTAGTCTCAGCATCTTCAAAAGCATCATTTGTTATATGTTCTCGGGCTGAATTAATAATCTCATTGACTAATTCCCTAGCTTGATCTTCTAACAAACAAGATACATTCATTCTATCGGAATCAAAAAGGAGACTCTCCTCACCAGGTGCAGGGGAAACACAGGCCTTTTCTCTCCCTGGGGCTCCTGACAAGCCTCCCAACTCCTGCTCTTCCAAAAGCTCTGCCAGTTGGGTCCCCGGCAGTGGCGCCTCCGCTGGCTTCTCCTCAGGCGTGCCTTCCTGCAACGCGCCAGGATCCATGATGCCGTCTCTGGCCAGATGCTCCTGGCAGGTATCAACTGTGTGTTTGGACTTCAGGTCTTCCCTAACAGAATTAAAGATCTCACCAATCAGTGTGTCAGCCTTTTTCAGCAAGCCGCTGCTGAGGGCCCCGAGCTGGTGCTCAGCAGAGGCTTCAGAACACTGCTGGCGGGAGCTGTTAACTGACGCCGGGGCCCCAGCAACTGCTCCCGCCTCTGCTTCCATGGGCTTGTCAAACTGGGCAGCAGTTGGGAAAGCCAGAGATACCGTCGTCCCAGTATGATTACCCCGACAAGGGGTCACTTCAGCCCCTGTTGGTACAGATGCTTCCAATTCCAAACAAGAGCTATCAGGACACAGCCGGTTAGTTAAGGCACCTTCATGTGTGGTATCTATAGCAGCTTTTGCAGAACCAAAATTACCCTGGGGGTTATGTGAACTTGTGACCATGCTGACTCCTTCGGCCTTACTAGAGGAAGGCATGCTGTCAGCACCACCTTTCTTTCCCGGGGACGAGACTTCCTTTTTACATCTTAGCACAGAAGGGACATTAAGAAAGCTTGCATCTTCAGGTGCAAAAGTGTTTTTTTCCGAAGTGATGTCAGAACCCAGAAAAGGTGAATTCACTCTTGTGCTGTCCGTTTCTTGGAATTTGGGGCAAGCATTAGTTAAGCTGAATTCTGCCGTTTCTGAGAAACCTGAAATCTTTTCAGTCGCACAGATATCGGGAGGTTCATAAATCACACAAGTGGTGGCTCTTTCATCATGAATGGGAGGTAAAATCCCAAGTGTATTACTTCCGAGAGAGGCAGAAGCATATCCCAACACTTCTGCCTCTGTTTCCTTCACACCTTGATATCTGGAGACAGGAGGAGAGACCGCTTGGCAATTCTCTTCAAGTCCAGCATCTGAACGTTTCTCTTTAAGCTCATTATGATCCGTCAACTGACAGCTTCTGTCCTGCTCAGCCTCTAGAGAGGTTAATTCTGATAAGATAGGCTTTGCTGGCACAGGTGTGATTTCAAATGGAGAAGAGATTTTATCCTGAGAAATGTCTCCAGGCTCTGTTTGGGAAACAGGTATCTCGGAGAGGGCCATAGTTTCTCCTCTTCCAGAATGCGACCCCACAGGAACACTATTCTGACCATCAACTCCAGCTTTTGATAAAACTTTAGCAGCGTTACCAGTTTTGGCGTCCAAGGAAAGAGAACCCGACTCCTCCGTAGCGCTTTTCCTCGCTCCGCTGTGTGAAAGCATTACCTCTGCTTTATGAGGGACCTGAGAGGAAACGGAACCGTGGTCCTCAGAGCGGCTTTCATCCTCCAGTCTCCAGTCCACCCCCGTCAGGCGGGTGTCACTGGTTTCAAGATCGAGTGGAACCTGGCATTTTTCACTATTGGGAAGATCGTCCTTGGATTCGGGAATCTCAGACGCGTGCTCAGGGTGAAGGCAAGCTGGAGGACTCTTCTTGTCTGCAGCGTCAATGTGACTAGCCACATTTTCTTTTGGACACGCACTAGGCTCATGGGAAACACCAACAATGCTGACATCCTCTGTTCCAATGAGCACAGAAGACCCCACATCCAACCTGCTTAGTATACTAATTCCAGATACAATGGGGGGAGATGAAGCCCTGGAATTTGATTTTTCACAGTCAAGGGTAAGAGAATTTCTGGTATCAAGTGATACTTGAGCTTGCTGAGGACTCTCAGAGTCGGGAAGAGAGTCTGAAATGTGATTTCTGTGGCGTATGAAGGACAGTGCAGGGGTTATTTTGTTTTCTAGGCATGCTACACCTGGTGACTCACTGATACATTTCACAGCAGCAGTTTCCTTTTGATTGATTCTAAGAACATGGGGCATCTGGCCATGTGGCCCCAAATCAAGGTTTTTGGGTTCTGCTACAGACAACTGGTCAGTATCTTTGGGTAATGACTCAACTTCATCTTCTGCAGTGTTTGCATGATTTGAAGTTGTGGGTTCACCAACAGAGATATTTTCTGTTTCTAGCCTGATTTCTGTCACAGCTGGATTTTTCTGTGCATCTTGGGCAGACAACCTGTTTCCTTCATTTACAAGTTCTGTGCCTGTCACAGCATGTCTCTGACGAGCAGCCGTGTGACTGGCAGCCTGCTCAGATGAGTTACCTACAGTTGGCGTGTCAGAACTCTCTGGCGACGGCAAATCTTCATGCCTGATGGACTTCTCTGGACGTGGAAAATCTGTCCTTTCCTGTTGGGTAGTGTCACCTCCGTCAGATTTACTACAAGACAAGTCAGGGTGCGCAGGCTCGACACGCTCTTCCCTTTGCACCAGGCTCCCATCACTCCCGACGGGGCTGTTTTCCTCTGTTGCCCTCTCTGTGGGAGTTATCCTCTGAAAGTCTGGACGGCCGGGGACTGTGCGGCTGCAACTTCCTGTAAACAATGCTGCACACACCAGACTTCTGTCCGACTGAGAAAGTGGCTCACAACTTAAATGCTGCTGTGAGTCAGACTCTCCAACAGCAGAGCTGGAGTTAGTCACGGAAGAAGGGGGCGGCCTACTTCCCTCAGGTCTCCCAGGACCATTTTTATTGAAAACATCCTCAGAAGAAGCAGTCTTCAGTGCCTCGGGGTTGTTTGTCAGATGGCTTTCCCTGTTGAGACTAATTCTGCTACAATCAGAGTCTTCTAATAGGTCTCCACGCATAGGTCCTTTCACAGCTATGTCTGTGCTAGATGATGACAGAGATGACCGCATCCCAGCCTCAATCTCATTCCCAGGGCCAGTGTGTGTGCTTGTACTCGAGTCAGAACTTTCATTTTCTCTGTCCAAGGGATTCACAGTTTCTAACACAGTCTGTTGCTTCAAAAATTTCCTAATTTGTCTGGGGCCTCGATACGTTGCATATGTTATTGAAGGCCTCTCTGGTTTACCATCTGCTTGTCTGTGAATAAACAAAGCAAACATAAATAAACAAAAAACCCCGAACAGCATGAGAGAACCAGAAAATATAATTAGAACACCTTAAGCGTAATCCCAGAAACTGTGGTGAAGTATATCTCATAATAGAGAAGGCTTTTAACCTTTCTTTCTAGAGAAAAGCTATAAAACCAGCAATTTGTTGTTTTTTTTTATTACAAAAAAGCTTTGACAATAGAAATTCTCATTATTGATATACCGTATTTGCCGGCGTATAAGACGACTTTTTGGCCCTGAAAAATATGCCTCCAAGTGGGGGGTAGTCTTATACGGCGAGTATATAACAAACTCTGTATTTTTAGTGGAAATTTTAGTGGGTCGTCTTATACGCCCAGTCGTCTTATACGCCAGCAAATACGTATTTTTCAGGGCCAAAGATCGTCTTATACGCCGGCAAATACGGTAAATCTTTTGAAAATATAAGAATTAAAAAACTTTTTAAAGTATTTCAACCCAATAAAGAAGTAGCTTCCTATATAAATTACATTGGAAGCGTGAGTTAATGTATAGAAAATAATCTAAAAATTGTTACTCAACAGGTAATAGTATATTTAAAGGCTTTATGGATATTAAAAAGGAAATTTGCATAGTCAACTATACATACAAATAATAAAACTTTATTATTTTTTAATTACTTGAAGATAAAGTCGTTTACAATGTCTTTTGATAAGGATTTCTTTCTTTTTTCTTTATTTTATTTTATTTTATTTTATTTTATTTTATTAAGGTATTATCTGTGTACATAGCTTACCATTGCCTCCCCCTTCCCATTTATGCCCTCCCTCCCCAGAGTTCTGTGTTCATTGGTTGTACTTATGTTCATGCATACCAGTCCTTCGGTTGTTCTCTTATCTCCCCCCAGGTCTCCTTCCCCTCCCCGCTGTCATTTGACAATCTGCTTGTTTTATGGTGACCATCTCAGGACCCCATGAATAGAATCCGCTCCTCATTTGGCAGTCTGCTTGTTTTATGGTGACTATCTCAGGACCATATGAATAGAGTCCGCTCCTCCTCTGGTTTTCACCACCCCTTCCCCTGGGACACACGGCTCGCCCGGGGCACACTGCACCCTGGGACACACGGCTCACCCGGGACACCCGTCCCCTTTGGGGGATACGGCTCACCCAGGGCACATGGCCCCCGGGGACACAAGGCTCACCCGGGGCACTCGGCCCCCTGGGACACATGGCTCACTCGGGGCACTCAGCCCCCTGGGACACTCGGCTCACCCGGGGCACTCGGCCCCCTGGGACACAAGGCTCACCCGGGGCACTCGGCCCCCTGGGACACACGGCTCACCCGGGGCACTCGGCCCCCTGGGACACTCGGCTCACCGGGGCACACGGCCCCCTGGGACACTCGGCTCACGCAGGGCACACGGCCCCCTGGGACACAAGGCTCACCCGGGGCACACTGCACCCTGGGACACTCGGCTCACCCGGGGCACCCGGCCCCTCTAGGGTGTTGGGGTCGCATATTGGAGGCGCCGCGCTAGCTCCTTGCTAGCATGGCGGGCAGGCTGGGACAGCTGCAGTTGGGCTGAGATGGTTGTAGGCGGGGGGACCACCTTCAAAGGTGTCTTGTTTGGTGTGGGAGCGGAGCAGCTGCAGACATGGAGGCTAAATTCTGAGGTCGCCCACTCCCTGAGCCCAAGGCGTGGTGAGCTCTGTTCTTGGTGGATTTCCTTTATTCGCGGTGGCAGTGGCGGGTGGCGGTGCCAGGTGCAGCAGTGACGGTCGCTCCTGTGGTTCAATTACCACTGTAGTTTTAAAGTTCACATGGTGGTGGTGGCGAGAGCTTCAGCTCGGCCATGTGGCATCGGAGTAAGGGCTTTCCTGGGCGGCTAATGGAAGGCGCCATGCCATTTCCTCACCAGTGCGCTCCATCTCCCTCTCAGCATGGTGGGTGTGCTGGGAAGATTGTGGGCGGGCTGTGATGGCTGCATGGGGAGAGTCCGCCCTCAATGGTGTCCTCTTTGGTGCGGATGTGGAGCTGCTGTGGATGCAGAGGCTAATTTCTGAAGCCACACTCTCTGTGAGCCCGGGGCGTAGTGAGCTCTGATTTCGGTGGATTCCCATTCTTGGGGGAGGCGGCGGGTGCGGCAGCGATGGTAGCTCCTGTGGCTCAATTTCCCCTGTAGTTTTAAAATCCGCATGGCGGTAGTGTCTGATGCTTTGACCTGGCCATGTGGCAGCGGAGAGAGGATTCTCCGGGTCTGCCAATGGAAGGCACAGCGCCAGCACAGCGCGCGAAGGCCTGGCAGATCAGGCCACGGGCGGTGGCAGCGGTGGAGTCCGCAGGATCCGCGGGTGTGGCACAAAGGCAGGGCCGAGCTGGTCGCGGGCGGTGGCGGAGAGTCCCGCTGGCGCGCGCTAGGGCAAGGCCGGTCGTGGGCGGTGGCGGAGAGTCCCCTCGATGTCTTAATCTTTCAGGCTTAGTGGAACGCCTCCCCTGAGCCAGGACAAGCAGCACCACAAATATTGGCCAGCTCAGTGCTGCCCCTCTACAGGTGACAGTAGGGGCATCCTCACCTCGGTAGGCCTTTGCTCTTGGAGGTCTTAACCAGTGGAAGGCAGCACGGTACAGAACTGCCCAAGGATTTCTTTCAAACATACTTCAAAATACAGGTATTAACTTGTTTAAATTCTGTATTAATTGTGATTCACAGTGATAAAAAATATGTTTATATGATAGTAATAGCATTATACAGCACAGGCTATTTTATTAACTTGTCCAAATTAAATTATTAACCCTTTTTAATACACCTGATTATTTTTTTCAAAACTATAAAAAATTAGGGGCATTTTTATATGAGAAAGACAATGTAAAACCTTCGATTAATTATTCTTTCTTAAAATAAAACTTAAAATTTTATGTAAAACTGAAGTCTCATAGAAATTTCAAAAGTATAGGCTCTTACTGTTAAATATTTTATATCTTTTTATGAAATAAAATATAATATTTTATATCTTTTTATGAAAGGAAACTCTCATTTCAATAAAAATTAAATATATCATTGCTTGCAATAAATTTATATTACAGAACCAAAGAGATAACTTTAATACTTAAAACACAGATACTCAAATTATTGGTAAATAGCTTCTCCAGATATATTATTTGCATAATATCTAAAATTGGTTATAAACAGTCCTTACTCATACTGTCAAAATACACTATTAACCAAAATGGTATTCAACTTTTATAATTCCTAAACAAATTAAAAATTGTCAACAGGGAGTTAATAAAACTATTAATTCAAAATCTGATTTCCTAAGCTGGGCTGGAAGAAGTTTGTTATTGCAGCCAAACTGGATGTCCAGTGGTCTTTTCCCTTCCTCTTAAGAATGATTTTTCTTAGCATTGTAAAGGGAAAGGTCCAATGTTGCAATAGCTGTGGCCAACGGTGGCATTTTTCAGTACACCCAGTGATCTGGGGTCCTGTAGCCAGTGTTTGCCCTTGAGGACTTGGGGGAGGACTTGGCAACTTCTTATACAGTCTCCACTAGCTGTTCCTATTGTTTACTAATTTCTATTATTAATTGTTATTAACTGTATGATTTGGGGGATGATACATATTTTTCTGAGCCTTGTTTCCTTATTTGAAAAAGAAATATAGATTAAAATCAAGCAACAACAGCCAGGCTAGTGTGGTTTAGTGGTTGAGCATAGACCCATGAACCAAGAGGTCACTGGTTTGATTCCTGGTCAGGGCACAGGCCTGGGTTGTGGGTGATCCCCAGTAGAGGGCATGCAGAAGACAAACAATTGCTATTTCTATATCTCTATTGCTTTCCTTTCCTCTCTCTTTCTACAAAATAAAGATAAAAATAAATCAATAAACAAAACAACAACAAAAAGAATCGCCTTTCTTTGCTGAGGTGGTTCTGGTGAATAGCCTTAAACAAGTAATCTGTTAACAAGGAAGGTTTTACCAACAAGAATTAAGAGGCACAGTATCCTCTTCCATTTTCTACTGTTCAGTACCAACGAAATAAACCTGATTGTCAAAGAGAAAATTCTGAAATGTTCCAAATTACAATTACAGCGCAACAGAGAGTGAGAGAAAGAGACGAGTTACCAGTGGTCGGCAAACTGCGGCTTGAGAGCCACATGCGGCTCTTTGACCCCTTGAGATTTTAGCAAAGGCCAGCTTAAGAGAATCCCTAATTAAGTTAATAACAATGTAGCTACCAAAATAGTTTAAGTTTAAAAAATTTGGCTCTCAAATTTCAGTCGTTGTACTGTTGATATTTGGCTCTGTTGACTAATGAGTTTGCCGACCACTAAGTTAGCCTGTTAATAGCTGTGGACCAGTTCTGACAAAAGACTGCTTGCTATTTCTGTACATCTGTTGGGACTCTGGATTAAATTCCAGGTGGTTATTTCCACAGATAATTTTAGTCAGGCACCACTGATCCCCAGGAGCCTCCACTTCCTGCCTAAACGAGGGCTTTCCAGACTTATGCCCACTACCAAGCCACAGGAGTGGGCTGTGCCCACCCGAGAGCTGCCCTCTGCACCTCCTCCCGCCCCTTTCCTACCGCTAATGTCCTTTCCTTCAGATGGCGTGCGTCTTTCTCCCCCTTCCCCGTACCTGGTGTATAAAAGTGCTTACAGACTCAGAGATAATGAACATGTCTTTCCTTCCTAGCCATGCTGCTGGTGCTTTAGGCTCCATGCCCCAACACAGGTATTCTAGTTTTTGCTAGGATCTAATAAATTGTTCTTTTAAAGAGACTTTCAGCCATGGAAATTAATTTTTTGTTGGTTTGTTAAATGACCTATTAATCAAAACCAAAGAAGAAAAAGCATGAAGTTTCCGTTCTACCCAATTCCCATAGAACAGGCTCAAAATCCCCACCATTTTAAATTACTCTGGAACCAAAATCACCTGGAGAGGTGTCAGCCCATTGCTGGGTCTCACTCCCGGGCATGCTGAGTCAGTGGTCTGGATCTGATAACCTGCGTTTCTAATGCTTCCCCGGGGCGGCTGCTGCTGCTGCCCCAGGGCCACTGCTTCAGACAATTCTTTACGAACAATTCAATTTTGCTGTTGTTGGACATTTGTTTCTAATTATACATTCTTTTTTAAAAATTGATTTTTTTACAGAGAGGAAGGGAGAGGAACAGAGAGTTAGAAACAATGATGAGAGAGAAACATTGATCAGCTGCCTTCTGCATACCCCCCACTGGGGATGTGCCTGCAACCAAGGTAGTACATGCCCTTGACTGGAATCAAACCTGGGATCCTTCAGTCTGCAGGCCGACATTCTATCCAGTGAGCCAAACCAGTTAAGGCTCTAATTATACATTCTTATAAATAACGTTTTAGTAAATGCCTTTATTACTGAAGATAATCAACAAGCTCTTTAAGGTCTTGATACTCATTGCCCTAAAATGTGTCCTCCACTCCCAACAGTGCACAACTGCATTAGACTTTATCAACACGACACACGGAGTACCACCTTTTATTATCACTGCTATCAACTTAGTAGGATAAATTTTAGTCTGCATTTCTTTGATTGCTAGTGAGGATACCTTTTCCCCACTTATTAGAGTTTGTATTTATTTTATTTGAATGATTTGTTTATATTGTTTGCCCATTTATTCTATTGGTAAGTTAGTGTCTAAAATGCTTATCAGTTAAAGCATGGTCTGACATTTTTCATATATAATTTTGTTTGCCAATTTAATGTATCATTGGTTATGATATTGCTTGACATAAGTGAGTTTGAAAATTAGAAGTAATCCACTTTACTGATCTTCCATTTCCTGATACTTTCCATTGCTATCATGCTTAGAAAATTGTTTCTCCCCAAGATAAAATAATAATTCACATTTAGCTATTTTTAGTTTTGTATGTTTTTAACATGTTACTCCATTTTTATTAATTTTAACATAAAAATTAGACCACAAAGAACTAACAGTCCTAAGTTATCACCTATATCTGTCTATTATATTACTGATGAGCTCATAAAATAATAAAAATAATTCTCAGATAGAGGTTAAAGTCAATAAGACAGATCTCTCCCTCTACCTTCCTCTCTGATATCAATAAAAATATATTAAAAAAAATAAAACAGATCCATATTAGGTCTTTTTTTTATTGTTAATCCTCACCCAAGGACATTTTCCCATTGATTTTTAGAGAGAGTGAAAAGGGGGGCAGGGGGAGAGAGAAACATTGATGTTTCTGACACATGTTCTGACTGGGGCCAATGATGGAGCCTACAACTGAGGAACGTGACCTTGACCAAAACTGAACTGGAATCCCTTCAGTCTACAGGCTGATGCTCTATTCACTGAGCCAAACTGGCCAGGTCCCCTTTTAGTTAAAAAAAAAATAATAATAATAAAAAAATATATATACATACATATATATATATATATATATATATGTATATGTATATGTATAATTTTATTGATTTCAAAAGAAAAGGGAGAGAGAAAAAGAGATAGAAACATCAATGATGAGAGAGAATCATTGATCAGCTGCCTCCTGCACACCCACTACGGGGATTGAGCCTGCAACCCGGCATGTGCTCTTGACCAGAATCAAACCCGGGACCCTTCAATCTGTAGGACGATACTCTATCCACTGAGTCAAACTGGCTAGGACTCCTTATTAGTTTTGAATAAATATTTTTCTTACACAAAATGTCTAATAGAATCAACATTGTTATAAACATTTTTGGGGGTAGAAAATATTCCTTCTATTGCAAATGGAAGCAGATACTATAAAAAGCAATATGGAAGTTCCTAAAAAATTAAAACTAGAACTACCATATGACCTAGCTATCCCATTTCTGAGTACTTATCCAAATACATCCAAAATGATCTATGCATCCCTATGTTCATGGCATCATTATTTATAATAGCCAAGATATGGAAGCAAGCTAAGTGTCCACTGATAGACGACTGGATAAAGAAGTGGTACATATATACAATGAGGAAGGGAGAAGGATAGAGAGTTAGAAACATCGATGAGACATCGATCAGCTGCCTTCTGCACACTCCCCACTGGGGGATATTGCCCGAAACCAAGGTACATGCCCTTGGCCAGAATTGAACCTGGGATCCTTCAGTCCGCAGGCCAACACTCTATCCATTGAACCAAACCGGTTAGGGCACAATGGAATTAAAAAATATATATATATATTTTTTTAGCCAAAACTGGTTTGGCTCAGTGGATAGAGCGTTGGCCTGCGAACTGAAAGGTCCCAGGTTTGATTCTGGTCAAGGGCATGTACCTTGTTTGCGGGCACATCCCCAGTGGAGGGTGTGCAGGAGGCAGTTGATCGATAATTCTCTCTCATCGATGTTTCTAACTCTCTATTCCTCTCTCTTCCTCTCTGTGAAAAATCAATAAAATATATATATATATTTTTAAAATTTTTAGAGAGAGGAAGGGAGAGGGAGAGAAAGAAAACCATCGATATCTAACCACCATGCTGTACACCTGAAACTAATATACCGTAATATTTGATATCAACTGTAATTAAAAAATAAAATATTCCTTCTAGCTCATCTGAGTACAGGGAAAAACAAATTAGTAACTGTTAATCAAGCAAAGAACATAGTGGTGGGGAAATGATCCTTGAATCTGTGCAAGATTTCAGTTTCTTGGAGTTGTGGGAAAGGTTCATAAGGCTAGTTTTAGGGATGGAGCCCATTCAATTTCTTCCCTGAACCTCTGCAATTATATTCTACAAAGAAAAGATACTGACAGAATATGAATGCAAACCTTACGTCCATATTTGTTCCCCAAAGAAGACACTGAACACACTGCCTGTTCTAATACAGGAAAAATTCAGACAACAGAAAACACTCCTTTTCAAGGAAGTTTTAAATTAGAAGTAAATCTTATTCGCTGACAAAGTCACCACCTACCTAAAAGGTATTAGTATCACTAAATAGCTCAAAAGGTCCTAGATTACATGTATTGTACATGGAATCATAGGAGTTTTTTACCTACTACCAGGAACATTACAGGACACTTTTTCCAATCCTTTTAATTGATAGTAGAACTAAGGCTGATCAAAAGCTAGGTCCAAAAGTGCAGATTTTGGCTCAAGTAAAACTTTAACTTACTTTATGAAGTCACTGGTTTCCTGCTCACTGTCTTGTGTTGTATCCAAAGAAAAGGCATCTGAGAGTGCAGCCGAGCTGGACTCCTGCTCTCCGGCCGGCAGGGCGTGGGGCCCCGGGGAGCCCCTGGGCGCCTCCCTCTCCGCCCCGACCCCTTCCTCGGGATGCGCCCTGGGACTTGGGAAGTCGTTCTCAGTTTTGTCGTGATCATCTTTCAGAGAGGGCTGCTTCGGCTCAGCGAGGGACGCTTTTCCAGAGATATTGAATAAGTTACCAAGAAACTGGAAAAAGCTTTCTTTTGGCGGTCGATCGCCCTCTCCTGTTTTGCCATCTGCAGTGGGACTGGGAAGGTCGTTGGGCTTTTTGGAATCTCCTGGCACTGGAAGAGCAATTAGCTTCTCAGCATGGTTCCTTCTGTGCTCACTTTGGGGAGCCTTTGAAAACAAAACAGAGAATAACAAGCATCATCACTAAACAGTAACTCAGGCTGACTGATAACCCATCACATGACACACTCAGTGCTGGACCCAGGGACGTGCTTATGAATAGGACTGGTGGCTCCTGCTCCCGTGGGACGTTTACAGTCCGCTGAAGAGCACAGCCAGCACAACTCTAACAAAGCTGCACAGTTCGTGTCATGAAGAGAGAGCTGCGGCGCACCTGGGAAACCCAGCCCACTCTGGTGGCCGTGAGAGCAGAGGAGGTAACTCAGGGATGCTTCCCGGAGGAGGTGACCCTGTAGGAGACCTACAAAGTGACTCTGATGTTTGTGCATTTTCTTCCCTCTCTTCTTTCTCCCCTTCTTTGTGTTTAATACGACTGGAGGTCAGGGCACAAAAAGAGAAGAATGAGGGCTTAAGTAAGGGGAGATGAGTAAAGGAACAGATTTTGGCAAACTTTATGTGTATTTAAATATAGCCCTTATTATTACAAAGCTAATGGACACTATTTTCAAACACTCAGTATATTAGACAAATAACACCCAAACAGATCTCATCACTTCAGCACTGTGTTACCCACAAAGCTCCCACGTTATGTAAAGGTGTTCCTTAAGAAGATGAGGAAAGACAGCAACATGGCACATCAATTCACAGGAAAGCTCTTCATGGGACAACACCGAGTTCTGATAAGCACATTAATGCCAACCATGGACAACACAGGGATTCTTGCAGAGACAAATACTTCCAGAAGTGCATTTTACCTGCCCATAACTAGGTACTAGTAAAACAAACTCACTCATGCATCCTCTGCCAGGAAAGATTAAACTGCTGTATCAAGGAGCAGGCTGGTGTGGCATCGCACACTCTTCCCCAAAGCTTCAATAGCTTCAGGCCAGTGTACCTGCCACCCGGCCTTCCGGGCACGCTCACTCGCCTACTTGTGAAAGGAATGTGCACCCGACAGGATCTGTCAGATGTTATGCTCGCTAGTGCTTATAAAAGGAAAGCTCAAGTGTGACTCAAAAAAAAGATCAGGACACCAAGGCAAAAACCACCTTGGGGCACTGCAGGTTCACATGACAAAGGAGTTGATCTTCAAGAAGGCAACTGCATCGTAATTATAATGCTATTGGTTCACATCGTTCCCTGTTTTAATCCAAACTCGAAAATAGTTTAAAGGAGTGTTCCACTAACCACTGATAAAACTTAGCCCATGAGAGGCTGAGAAATGTATAGAACCCATTAGCCAAGAAACTAATTTTGAGCAAACAATATTTTAAGTTTGTTCCCACCCTGGGTGTCAGGATTTTTTTGAGTAAATACATAGCATTTTTCTCTGTGTAATGACCTTAACATAATGTGTGAGTCTCTACATTTAGAATATCACCAGCCGTCTGAGGTCACTAAAAGTCTCACCTTTTACTGGTTTCAACTGGAACTTGGTCTTACTGCTATCTCATCCAGCCAGCCTTGTGTCATTATGGAGCCCACCCTGTAAACTAGCTGCGCCCTCCCCTCACATAAGCTGCACAAACAGCCTCTCTGGGTGGTAGGGTAAGATATGCTAGGTGATATTGGAAAATGCTCATGTGTATGTAAAATGCACATTTTGGTCCTTTATTCCCTTTAATTCCACCACAACATTTCTCCCTGAGCCACATGAACTAACACTATAACACCAATAGAACCGTGACTTTTTGTTGTAACTAGTGTGAGTGGCTGCTCATCCTGGGTAGCTACTCATTACGTCATAAATACAGGGTAGGGCAAAGTCAGGCTTACAGTCGTTCATGTGGGAAGCAATACAATAATTAATAAATAATAGTACAAGAGTAAACTGTACTCACAACTGTAAGCCTACTTTTTAAAAAATATATATTTTATTGATTTTTTACAGAGAGGAAGGGAGAGGGATAGGGAGTTAGAAACATCAATGAGAGAGAATCATCGAACAGCTGCCTTTTGCACACCCCTACTGGGGATGTGCCCACAACCAAGGTACATGCCCTTGACCTTTCAGTCCGCAGGCTCTATCTATCTACTGAGCCAAACAGGTTTTGGCTGTAAATCTACTTTTGCCCAACTCTATATTCTTAAAAAGCTTTAGAGATTCACAAAGTCTTTTATAATTGGGGCAATGGTTTTAAAAAGGGAGAATTAAGAGAACAAGGAGATTACTTTTTTAACTACCAATAAAATCTCAAAACAAATAATTACCGTCTAAAAGAGTATTTATTTCACTGCTTAAATTATTTTCATTTGACACTTCCTTTCAAAGTATAATAGACTAGTTTCTAAACTGTGATAGAGAAATCACTGGTCTCTCTTTCCCCTAAACTTTTAGCTTCTTTGCTTTTCCAGAATTCCCATATCTTAAGTTTACTACAGAGAACTTTTTTTCCAGTTTCCTAAAATGTCTTAGTTGCTTAGTCTTCAATGATCTTATGAGAAATTTTTATCAATAACTAAAATCCCCTCAACCAGAAAGAAGTATCTAAATTTAGAAACAAAAACTAGCAGAAAAGAGTGCTGTTGTTCCAAGTAAACACAATACATGATTTATGTAATTAAAAATTTTAAGTTTGATCTGAAACAGCTGCTCGCTGCCCTCCGCGTAGACAACAATGAAGTCCAGCCTGCCACAAGCCAGCGCCAGCGCCGCCTGCCAACAGGGCCGCCTGCCATTGTTCCGAAGAGTGAGTGGAATAAAAGCACTTGGGATTCAAGCAAACACTAGTGAAACATTGATTCCAATTGTTCTCAAAGATGTCGGTATTCTGCAAATAAAATATAAAGACTACCAATGAAGGCATATGTATCTTGGGAATTTAAAATGCCTTCCTTCCTATTCCATATATTGTAATGTAATGCCACTAGGTCCAAATTCATCTGTTCTCTTTGCTTTGTGCCCAATGCAAGGAAATAGAGGAAAACATTAGGTACACTGATTAATAAGACAGCTTCGGCTTTACGAGTTTATCATTACTTCACTGTGGGGCTCACAAGAGGTAGGTACACATGGCAGACACAAACAGCTGAGCTGGGGATGGGGAGAACACACTGCATAAAGGTGTATCACCTGAGCCTGCTCCTGAAGGGCGAAGTGAGCATTCTAGACACAAAGTGTAGCATGTACGGTACAAAGGTACAGAGAGTGAGGTGTGTTTATTATTGCCGGATGTGACAGGAGGTGATTGGGGCACAGAGGATAGAGACTGAGGCTGATAAATTAAGCCAAACATGAGTAAGAGGAATATGGGGGAGGTGCCTTTGTGTGTGTGTGTGGGGGGGGGGGTTGTTGTTTACAAACTATTTAGATGTGGAATGTTGAGTTTTTGGTCCCCTGTGATGTGCAAGTTGGGATATCTGGTAAGCAGTCGGAACACAGTTTAAGAACGCAACTGGCAATACACCGGGGTAAAGGGGGACAAACCAAAGAACCTTAGGGGACAAGATTAAAGGCACAAAGAGGAGAAGAAATCAGTGAGAGAGACGGAGGAGGCCCAGCAGGGGCAGGTAATCCCCTCCAGAATACTGGTCTCCAGCGGCATAAGGACAAAGATTACTTCCAAAAGCAATGAGGAGAACATGCCAAGTGCCACCATGAGGTAAGGAAGTCCTCCCTCTCCTGGTCACTGGTCTTTAAAAATGTCAGGCACACTTTGACTGGGCATACTCTTCTCGCTGTTTAGAATGTTCTCCCCCCAGATAACCAATGTTACTCACTCCTCCTCACCTCCTTCAGACATTTACTTATCTCCTCATTGGAAGTTTCTCCAGCCATCCTATTTAAAATAATAAGCCCCTCTACTCTGAAATTGCCCATCTCCGCTCTCTGCTTTATTTTTCTTATTTGTTCTTGCCATTATCAAATACACACACATATTACTTAATACCTGTGTCTTCCTCTAGAACGTAAAAGCCACAAGGGCAAGGAATTTTGTCTGTTTCAGTCATGCATTATTTCGAATACCTTGAAACATGCCTGACAATAAGAGCCAAAAATGCTCAAATATGTGTTGGATTAATAAATGAAGGAAAGAAGAGCATAGAGAAGCCCCTGGAATGCAGGAGAAACAGTCCCGACAGCTCAGGAATTTGTGAGCACAGCCCCAAACTCAGGGTGGTAAGCAGTGAGTAAGTAGCAAGCAAACAGGAACAGCCCACAAATGGAAGGGAACACGCTTGAGATCTGTTTTTAAGCAGAAAAAGATGAAAGACATGAGACGACAGTTTAAAATCCAAGACACAAAAAAATGGCTTTTTGTTCCTGTTTTGTGGATCAGTCCATAGCTGCTGGAGGGAGTGACTACTGTGTAAGAAAGAAGGATGACAGGCTCCAGAAAGAAAAGCAGAGGTAATGAGATAGACCACTATAGTCTTAACACTTTTTTCGGTATTATATATATTTTAACTAAATTTATTGGGGTGACATTGGTTAATAAAATTATAGGTTTCAGGTGTACAGTTCTGTGATACATCACCTGAACATTACATGGTGTATCTAATACTTGTAACAAAGGGAAAGTATTAGCCTTGAAGAATAGGGACATTGCCTCTTCCAAGTAGAGTCAGCAATTTGTAAGCAGAAAAGAAAGACGATGAGAAAGGTCTGACAGTGGCCCTGGCCTCAGTGCGGGGAGAGGAGCGATGCCGAGCTAGAGGAGGGATGCAGAGGCGGAGCCGGGGCCTAGAGAAGACCAGGAAGAGTGTTTCTGGGAAATGCAATGCCAGGCTGAAAGCAGCATGCCAAGCAGCTTCAGGGTCAGTGTGAACTCTGAAGTGTTCACTCATTTGATACTGAACAGCAAGACACTATTCCAGGTACTTAGATGCAGCAGTAAGAAAACACACCCAAGTCCTGCTTTCACAGAGCCTCCATTCCACTGATGTAAGAACTGATTTGTGAGTCCAACTGGCATCTGTGTGTCACCGCCTCTGCTAGCCTCTAGCAGGTGGCAGGTGCTATCCCAACCTGGTGACCGGCACAGGGAACAAGGACAGGAGGGTCAAGGGATTAAGAGTGCCATCAAGGGAAGAGTATGTTGTGAGGAAAACAGGAAGGGGCCAGGTGACTCTTCCTTTACTGTTTCCAGTACCTGGCTTGGCCATCCCTAAAGCTCTACCTTCACTGGACACAGTGAGGATGATCCTTCAGAACCCCCCAACCCAGTTCCTTAGCGCCCTCAACTCTAATGACCTCCACTTCCACTGTGCCTCTGCTTGCCCCTTTGGCCAACCCTGAGCTATTGGTGACCATAACCGCCCTCACCTCTGACCCCCATGTGCAGGCATTCCTGTGTCCACAGCCTCCCCTCTTCCCAGCTCCCCCACCCACTGTCCAGGTGAACCCGCCGCTTCTCCTGCCTCTTCACAGCGTCCGTCCTTTCTTACCCTGTCCCTTCCAGTTCCTACAAGTGTTCTTACCTTCTCTATCCAGACATCTAATTTGAGGGTAATAACCTCAAAGCCTCTTTTATTTGTCCCTTGGTCATCCCCACCCAGAAAAATTCCAGTTTGATCTTTTCCATATGAGTGGCTGAGCCTTGCTTTAGAAACCCACAGGAATATGCACAGCTATGCAGATGTGGACTGCCAGCAATTCACAATTTACAGCCCTGCTGGAAACCAGTCTGCAACGTCCCCCCATTCTCCACAGCAGCTATTTTTAACCTTTCCCACATCCCTCACGCAGCCTTCTCCACTGTCCCACTCTCTTGCTCAGCAGAGGGTCCTACCTTCTGTTTCATGGAGACACTCCTCCAGCTCTGACTCCACCTCCCCCTACCTGCCCCTCAGCTGCAGCACCTGTAAGTCCTTCGCTCACCCTCACAACGAAGGGGGAAGGACTCCTCACCGCAGCACCACTTCATAACCTTCCTGTATCCTCAGGAACCTGATTCAGCATCTGCCCCTCAGTAAACCCACCACGCAGCCTTTCCTCTCTTCACTACCAACCTACCTGAACAGGAGTGAGACGCCCTCGCCATCTTCTTTCCCTTTCCTCTCAGTCACTCTTCAAGCCCCGGAGTTCTGGCTTCCTCCTCAATGTGCTCTCAAAGACAATGCCCCATTTGATAACTCAATGACGTTATTTTTCTGTCCTGGTTTTACATGATGCGTTTACAGAATGTGAGACTGATTCTCTTCCTGAAAACTAGCTTTCCTTTGGCTCCTATATCACCACTCTGTTCTTCCTTATACTCTTTCTCCTTCAAGTTCGCAATCTTCTAGCCATCCCTTATATATCGTGCTTCTCTGATCTCCAGCCCGGTCCTGATTTACCTTCGTGATCTTCTCATGAAACCTCATTTCCCAGATCTGGTTAATCACATGATTCCCAGACCTGTATTCTCAGCTCAGACTGTGCTCCTAGCTATCAGCCAGCCTTCCACACCCACCTGCATGCTTCACTGGAACCTCCCACTCAGTCCATCCCAAATGGACCTTACCACGACATGTCTCCCTTCTTCCATTTTCTGTAAACTACAGCATTCCCATTTGCTAAGTAAGTCAGAACATCAGGACACTCTGCCCTGTCCCCCAGAAGACTGCCAGCAGCGACTTAACGTGTTTCCTTGTTTCCATCCCCACAGTCTCACCTCCAGGCAAAGGCCGGAGCGATCCTTTAGAATTCCAATGTGACCATCCTGAAAGACCTCAGGAGCCATCAGGATAAAACCCAAACTCCCAACAGAGCATCCAAGATCTCGGTGGATCTAGCTCCTGTGCTCGCCGATTTCATCGCCTGTAACTCACTATGCCTGCATGTCTAATGCCATCAGATGCACTCTTATTCATTCTCTCCGCCCCCCACCTCACCCTGCCCTCTTTCCTTCCCTCCCATTCTGACTATAGCATGGTCGTGCACATGCTATTCCTACTGCTGACACCACTTCTCTCTTACCCTCGTTGACTGGGAAATTCCTACTACAATTCAAGTTTTTCAGAATGGAAAATGCCTATATATGATCTTCCAATGGTCACCCTGAAGATCTTTTGTTTTCCTTGCCACCACCACAAGGTGAAGGCAACAACCTCACATGCTTTCATCATGAATAGTAATATTACCTACAATTGTTAACAGTTACTAAAATCTGGTATTCGTATATAAAAACCAGCTGCTTATTAGAGAATTCTAGTTTGTTTTCTAAGACATCTGGCTTCAACACATTGGCAAATTTGTTAATAACTGAAATTCCACCATCAAGAGTTGAAATTTCCTCAATTTTGAGGTTTTTATCAGTTTATTATTACTGATATCTTAAGTTACCCATAGTTTATATAGTGCTAAATTTTGGAATAAAAATTACTCTTTATTTACCTTTATCATAATGAATTTGGTTTGCAGTTGGTTGATTAATTCCATATAGAATACCAACATTTTCAGTAAGTGGATTTTACCACTAATATTAATGAGCTATTTATCCCCCTCTCCTGTTAAGTAATTTTGCTTTGAAAGATAACATTATCTTTTTATCACATAATTATTTTTTCACTAAAAAATTAGGACAGTAAGCAGGTTGGCCATCACCTATTTTGCCCTAAGTGGTTATCATTTCACATAACGAATAAGTTTCCTGCAACTTGTATGTCATGACACCAGTGTTGTGATCAGTGCTGAGATGCCACAGTAATTTGTTACAAAATTAGTTAAAGAGGTAAAATCTCACTTTTTAAAATGCTGTAGAATGGAATCAAGATTTTATATATACCGTGTTTGCCGGCGTATAAGACGATTTTTTGGCCCTGAAAAATACCGTATTTGCCGGCGTATAAGAGACTGGGCGTATAAGACGACCCCCTAACATTTCCACTCAAAATACAGAGTTTGTTATATACTCGCCGTATAAGACTACCTCCCACTTGGAGGCATATTTTTCAGGGCCAAAAAAATCGTCTTATACGCCGGCAAATACGGTATATGTATATATGTGGTGTTACTTTCCATTTTTCATTTCCATGTAATTTCCGATAAGGTGACACATTATATACTGTGTGCTAAACAAGCACCCTTAACCCAGGTGACCAGGACAGTCATTTATCATATGTGTCAGGGGAAGGTGATAGGTAAAAACTGCTAATCTAAGTAAGAAAAGCCTGAGCTCCATGTAGCAATGGGTATGGAAAGAAGGGCTGCTGGTGGGCCTTGGCACAAGGGAAGGGAAAAGATTGTAGAATCATTCCCAGATGTGAAGATTGAGTAACTCGTGGCACACTTTAGCAGGATAGGGAATTCAGAAAGAAAAAGAAATTAAGATGAAATACATGGAATTCAGTTTTTTTAGTATGTCCAATCTCATACCCAGTAACATGCCCAGGAAAGGCCAATCCACAAATTGTTTCTATCTCCCTGAAGTTCAGGAGTGGACGGACAGATACGAGCTTTGTCACAGGCCAGTGGTCGGCAAACCGCGTCTCTTGAGCTGTATGTGGCTCGTGAGCCGCAGTTTGCTGACCACTGTCATAGGCTGAGGAGTAGGTAGCAGCCAAATCCCCCAGGGCAGGTGTGGAAGGTGAGAAGAGAAAGGAACAAAATCACATAATAGGGAAAAGCCATTCCTTCATGTTACGGTATAAAGATTTCTCCAACAAAAACACTGGGTCAGAATAAGACATGTTTTAAATTCTATGCGAGCTTTTTCAAGTCCCCTTTAATGTTCTCAATGTCTGGCACTCATGGAGGTAAATTTATTCCCAGAAATCTAGAGTATGTGCATGACTCATCTAGTTTCCTCTTTGATAAGGGACTCCATCACATCACCAAGTAGGACCACTCTAGGCCTATGATAGGCTGGTGCTGCTGCAAATCAAACCAGGTACCCTACAATATACCCAACACCCCCAAACTCCAAGATATCAAGGCCGCAGACCAGCACCAGCCACACTGACAGGATGAAACCCTGGCTGTCCCCCTCGCCATAGATAGATATTGGCAGATAATAAATTTATGAAAAGGTTTAGAAGGCGAAGGCAGATGGAGTCCAGTAACTGACCAATGAACGCTTCCACTCTAGTGTCTGCAACTGGGCCTCTGATCATACACCAAACAGTCCACCCACAGACAACCTGAAATAGCTCATTACTGAGGACACTAAGCCCCACTGAAGGCAGCGTGAGAGGGGGGGTTAAAAGTAAAGTGTGTGGATGAAACTCTCCAAATAAAGTATGCGAGCCCAGGGTTCTTCCCCATCTCAAGCAGTTTAACAATCCTCCATACCTTCCATCACTTCTGCCTCCCAACCAAATATCCTATCTAATAATAGAGTAATATGCAAATTAACCATCACTCCACAACAAAAATGGTGGCCCCCATAGCCACAAGATGGCGGTGCCCAGTCCCCTCAGCCCCGCTGCTGGAGTGTCTGGCCTGTCCGCAAGAGCAGCGAGGCTGGATGCACCACTGGAGGGGGCAGATCCAGTCTCCCAGCTCCACCACTGCTGGAGCGCCTGGGCCTGTCAGCCCCACTGACATTGGGGGTGACCAAGCATCGAGGCTTGATCTGTCCTCAGACACAGCAGACAGAGCCTGGACAGCAGGGCTTGCGAGTGTCCTTAGCGCGGCTGCAGTGGGGAAGGCCCAGCAGACAGAGCCCAGGCAGCAGGGCTTGGGGGCTTCCTTAGCAAGGTGGTGACAGGAATACCTCCAGGCCCCGCAGACAGAGCCAGGACAACAGGGCATAGGGGCTTCCTTAGTGTGTCGGTGTCGGCGAAGCTCCCAGGCCTGGCAGACAGAGCACACTGCAGGGCATTGGGGCTTCCTTCGCATGGCACACGGTGGAGGCAGGCAGAGAACAGGGCATGGGGGCTTCATCTCCATGGCTACAGTGAAACCTCCAGGCCTGCAGAGAGCAGAGAACCATGGGAGTGGGCCCGAGCCATCAGTAGGACATCCCCTGAGAGCTCCAGGATTGTAGAGGGTGCAGGCTGGGCTGAGGGACCCCCGTGCATGAAATAATATATAATATATATATATATATATTAGAGACCCAATGTGCGGAATTGTGTGGCCCCGCCCACCCATGTGCCCTGCCTTGAAACCCAACTTCACCCAGAGTTGGAGGGCACCTGGCCCCACCCTGACCCCTCTGGCCTTCTCTGGCTGCTACAAGCCCTGCTTTCGGTCCTGCAAGTTACATTGGGATGGTCCCGCCGCCTCCTGGTGCCTCCCTGCTTCTGCCCTGCCACACACAGCCTCCTGCTGAATGGTCGTTACAGCATGAAGGTGTCATGACCATTAGCATATTAGCTCTTTAATATATAGGATATATATATATATATATATATATATATATATATATATATAGAGAGAGAGAGAGAGAGAGAGAGAGAGAGAGAGAGAGAGAGAAAGAGAGAAAGAGAGAAAGAGAGAGAATGAGAATTCCTCTGAAGATACTGAGACTTTTGGGCAGACTGGATTTGAGATATCAAAAGCCATCTGTATGGAAATGGCTCAAATGCTGACAATCAATTCTAGAATTCAAGAGGGATGTTGGGTAAAGATCTAAGAGCCAAAAGATGAAGCAGTAACATTGAACATATTACTTTAGAAGACTGACATTGAGGAGGACTGAGAGTCTTAGAGAAACATCTATATGAATAGAAAGTTAGCCAGAAGAGAATCAGTGAAGGAAATAGAAGGAAATAGCCAGAGGCAGGAATTGAAACCGGAAAGTACAATATCATGGAAGCAAAGATAAAAAAGACAATTTCTGGAAGCAAGACTTGGGAAATCAAGTGTCCCAATTGATAAAATAAAATAAGAACTTAAGAAAAAGTCATGGCCAGTTGGTGTGGCTTGGTGATTGAGTGCCAACCTATGAACCAGGAGGTCACAGTTTGATTCCAGGTCAGGGCATATGCCCGGGTTTGGGGCTTGATCCCCGTAGGAGGCATGTAGGAGGCAGACAACTAATGATTCTCTCTCATCATTGATGTTTCTATCTCTCTTCTCTTCCTTTCTCTCTGAAATCAATTAAAAAAATTTTTTTTAAAGAAAAAGCCATTGAATGTGGTTAACAAGAAGCTACCAGATCCATGGAATGATCTTAACTCATTAACAACTACTTGAGTATCTATAACAAATGTGCCAGGACAGTGCTAGGTTTCCCATGCCTGAGGGGACTAGGGAAAAGGCAGGAGTCAGAAAGCAGCATAAAGAAGACAGTAAAGCCTGGCCAGTGTTGCTCAGTGGTCAAACACTGAACTACGAACCAGGAGGTCATGGTTCGATTCCCGTTCAGGGCATGTGCCTGGGTTTCAGGCTGGATCCCCAATAGGGGGCATGTAGGAGGCAGCCAATCAATGACTCTCTCATCATTGATGTTTTTATGCCTCTCCCCCTCTCCCTTCCTCTCTCTGAAATCAATAAAAACATATATATATTTAAAAAGGCAGTACAATCTCAGACACTCATGTATAAGTATTTTCAAGGATAGATCACCTAGGGCAAGGGAAACAAAGGAAAAAATGAACAAATGGCACACTACATCAAACTAAAAAGCTTCTTCACAGCAAAAGAAACCACGAACAAAATGAAAATGGAACCTACTGATAGGAAAACATATTTGCCAATGATACATCTGATAAGGGTTTAATTAAAAAGATACACAAAGAAGTTATATACCTCACAACCAGGAAGACAAACAATCCAATTAAAAAGTGGGCAAAGGACCTGAATAGACACTTCTCCAAAGAGAACATACAGATGCCAATGGACACATAAAAATAGGTTCAAGGTCACTAATCATCAGAGAGATACAAATTAAAACTACAATGAGGTATCACTTCACACCTGCCATCAACAAATCAACAAATGTTAAGTGTTGGCCAGGATTTGGAGAAAAGGGAACCCCATTGGTGGTAGAAATGCAGACTGGTACAGCCACTGTGGAAAAGAGTATGGGGATACCTTAAAAAATTGAAAATGGATCTGGTGTTTGATTCAGCAACACCACTTCTGGGAGTCCTATGTAATAAAAGAGTAATATGCAAATTGACTATCACTCCAACACACAAGATTACTGCCCCCATGAGGTGAAAGATGGCTGCCCCCATGTGGATACAAGATGGCCACCACAAGATGGTCAGTAGGGACCAATGAGGGACCAGACCTGCAAGGGAGGGCAGTTGGAGGTGATCAGGCCAACAGAGGAGGGAAATTGGGGGTGACCAAGCCTGCAGGGTAGGGCAGTTGAGGGGGACCCAGGCCTGCAGAAGATAGCAATTGGGGGGGACTAGGCCTGCATGGGAGGGAAGTTGGAGGTGATCAAGCCTGCAGGGAAGGGCAGTTATGGGTGACCAGGCTGGCAGAGGAGAGAAATTGAGAGTGACCAGGCTTGCAGGGAAGGGCAGTTGTGGGGGACCCAGGCCTTCAGGGGAGAGCAGTTGGAGGGGGGGATCAGACCAGCAGGGGAGAGCAGTTAGGGGCAATGAGGCTGGCAGGGTAGGGAAGTTAGAGGTGACCAGGCCTGCAGGGGAGGGCAGTTGGGGGTGACCAGGCTGACAGGGAGGGCAGTTAGGGGCAATCAGGCTGGCAGGGGAGTGGTTAGGGGGTGATCAGGCTGGCAGGCATAAGTTATTAGGGGCAATCAGGAAGGCAGGCAGACAAGCAGTTGGGAATCAGCAGTCTTGGATTGTGAGAGGGATGTCACACTGCCTGTTTAGTTAGGCCCAATCCTACCATGATCGGGCCTAAACGGGCAGTCAGACATCCCTGGAGGGTTCCCAGATTGGAGAGGGTGCAGGCTGGTCTGAGTGACACTGAATTTCGTGCACCGGGCCTCTAGTATATCATAAGAAACCCAAAACACCAATCAGAAAGACTATATGCATCCCTATGTTCATAGCAGTGCAATTTATAATAGCTAAGATCTAGAAACAGCCCAAGTGCCCATGAGTAGATGAGTGGATAAAAAAGCTGAGGTACATTTACACAATGGAATACTTCTTGGTTATAAAAAAGAAGGACTTCTTACACTTTGATATAGCAGGATGGACGTGAAGACTATTATGCTAAATGAAATAAGTCAGTTAGAGAAAGACGAGTATCATATGATCTCACGTATATGTAGAATCTAAAGAATGAAATAAACTGATCAACAAAATAAGTCCAGAGGTATGGATGTATGGAACACAACAAGCGATCTCAATGGGGGAGGGATTTGGGAGAAGAGGGCACAGGAAGAGATTAACCAAAGAACATATGTGCACATATGCATAACCCATGGACACAGACAATAGCATGGGGAAGGCCTGGAGTAGGGTGGAGTGGGGCAAAAAGAGAGAACATGGGAAACATCTGTGATTCTGGCAACAACAAAATAAAATAAAATAGCACCATAAAAGATTAAAAAAGAAAAAGCATTAAGAATTAAATAGTGGAGGTTGGGTAGAGAGAAAAAAGAATTAAACAGTCATTAAGACCAACTTTCATAAGAAATGTTTGGTTACAGGTAGCAGTAAAGAAAGAAAAAAATAGACTAAAAAGAAATTCAGACCCCTAAAATGAAAAAAACGAATCAAACAATAAAACCCCACCACAAAACAATTGTGTTTTATATATTTAGAAAAAAATAGAAGCCAGTGAAGATAGAGGGATGCATGCAGTCAAGGCAAGGCCCAAGGGAAGGCAGGAATTATGTGAACACTACTACTTGTGGGGTCTTCAGGGAGTTTAGCCTCAGAAGGGAGAGAGGGATGACTATTCCTCTGATGTAGGTAGAAGGGAAGAGGGCTTTAAAACCTGTCCCTCTTTTAAATAACAGCAGACATGAAAGCAATAAGAGTCTAAAGCTACAATAGAAGGTTGTAGAACCCACAGTAAAGGTAGAATGCAGACTACCTGTAAGTTTTGCCAGCTAGATATAAAAACCTAATATAAAAAATAATCATATTACAGTGGAAAGGCAGTGCAAGTGTAACAACTAGCTCTAATGTTAGCAAAACAGCAAAATATGTATAGTCACACACTGAATAACGGTGTTGCAGTCAACAATGGACCACATTTACTACAGTGATGCTGTAAAATGATGATGGAGCTGAAAATTCCTATCACCTGGCATTGTAGCCCTCATTGTAGGGCAATATATTACTCATGTTTGCGGTGATGCTGCTGTAAGCGTTGCCAGCTGTATAAAAGTACAGCATATACAATTATGTACAGTACATAAAACTTGATAATAAATGACTATGCTACCATATACTATGGTTTATATACTTACTATGCTTTTTATTGTTGTTTTAGAGTGCATTCTTTCTTCTTATTTAAAAAAAGGTGGCTGCAAACGAGTCAGTCACGGCGTGGACAGGTAGCTCAGTTGGTTAGAGCACCGTCCTGGTATGGCAGGTTGCGGATTCAATCTCCAGTCGGGGAGGGCACCGACAAGAAATAGCCAACAAGTGCAAAAACAAGTAGAACAACAAAACAATGTTTCTGTTTCTCTCCCTTCCCCTCTCTAAGTCAATATTTAAAAAAACAGAGTATGTCATGTTATGCTTGCAGCAATCTCATGTGGTGTTTACATGCCCTGATTACATAATCTTGGATAGACCTTGATTTAATCTTATGTTTTGTATAGTAACATGCTGTTCAGGTTTGTAGCCTAGGAGAATAGGCTATGCCATTTAGCCTAGGTGTGCAATAGGCTGCCATCCAGGTTTGTGTAAGTGCATTTTGTGATGTTTGTACAATGACAAAACCGCCTAATGATGCATTTTTCAGAAAGTATCTGCCATTAAGTGGCGCATGGCTGTAGAGCATATAAGTGATATTTCAAGAACTAAAAGTGGAATGATGTCCGGAGATGATGCATGGGCCAAATGTTCAGGCTACTCCTGTGAGAGTTCCATGGAGCCTGTTCTATTACAGGCTAGCTCAGGCGTGGGCAAACTATGGCCCGCCGGCCAGATGGCTGTTCTAAACTATTGAAATTAAAAAAAAAAAAAAAAAGACCGTACCATTTTATGTAATGATGTTTACTTTGAACTTATATTAGTTCACACAAACACTCCATCCATGCTTTTGTTCCGGCCCTGGTCCAGTTCTGGTCCAGTTTAAGAACCCATTGTGGCCCTCGAGTCAAAAAGTTTGCCCACCCCTGGGCTAGCTGGACTGCCCGGGTATCAGTAACCTTACAGGCCTCAAACCATGAAGAGAAACAGTCTCATCAAAGTGAGTCATATTTACTTGGTGGTCCACATCCCACACTGAACTGTCCTGGGCACTCAAAACAAGATATTGAGAAGGGACAGGAAAGATTGTAATCATGGAGGCCTCCCCACTATATCCACCCACCATATGTACTTACTGAATCCACAGAGATTTGGCTTTCTTGATGAAATTTGCAGGTGGAAAGTAGCACTACTAGAAATTAATGTCTGAAGGCCAAATTTGGAGACTGAAGGTTTTCTACAGTGAGATTGGAGCTGAAGTAGTACACTCTCCATCACAGGCTGAGTAGAGAAGCAAGCAGACACCAAGAGGGGAGAAGGGAACAAGAACAGGAAGGTTTGGTGAAGGTCAAGAGAGGGGACAGAGGCTATGAGGGATTAAGAGATGGAATGACAAGAGCTGGTAGCCAAAGAAACTTCGAAGTTTGAGATCTCACAAGTAACACCTCCTGTGAAGCCATTCAAGGGCAAGGTTGCATTGGAAGTGAGAATTTCGAAGTAGAGCATGTATAGCATTGGAAGTGAGGATTTTGAATTTGAAGTGAGAATTTTGAAAAAGTGAGGAAGAAAGCTATAGAGTCTGTGCGGTGATAAACCAGCAGGTTGGCTAACAAATAACTGTAGGAGGGGTGAGGGGAGATGTTATAAAACCTGGGGGCGGGATTTTGTAGCCAAACTCACAAAGGAATAAAGAAAGATAAGGGAAGGAAGGTGATCCTGATTTATTCTTTCATTAAAGTTCTAAAAAAAAAACCCAGATATTGATTTTTTCTTTCAAATAATATTTATATTGCTTACAATGATGGGGAAGGCAGGACTAAAGAACGAAAACAGCTTTATCTTGACCATATCTATTGCATTTGGACCTTACATAATGTTTAAGAGTGCCCACATCGGTAACAAAGAATTCAGATGACCACTGACCACTCTAAGCTACCCTAAAATCCCTGGAAACAAATCATATATGACCAAATATATCATTACATACTAATGACATGTGAGAACATGTTGTTAACTTCTACCCTCAAAAGCATCTTTAGTTGTCAGCAGCATTTGAGAAAACACAACATAAATAAAAAATTTCCCTAAAGAAAGAGGCTTTGGAGATCCAAGATGGCGGCCAGCAGGAGGCTGATGAAGGAGCTTGAAGAAATCTGCACATGTGGGATGAAAAACTTCCATAACATCCAGGTTGATTAAGCTAATTTACTGACTTGGCAAGGGTTTATTGTTCCTGACAACCTTCCATATGATAAGGGGATCTTCAGAATCGAAATCAACTTTCCAGCAGAATATCCATTCAAACCACCGAAGATTACATTTAAAACAAAGATCTATCACCCCAACATCGATGAAAAAGGACAGGTCTGTTTGCCAGTAATTAGTGCTGAAAACTGGAAGCCAGCAACGAAAACCGACCATGTAATCCAGCCTCTCCTAGCACTGGTGAATGACCCTCAGCCTGAGCACCCGATCTGGGCTGACCTAGCTGAAGAATACTCTAAGGACCGTAAAAAATTCTGTAAGAATGCTAAAGAGTTTACAAAGAAATATGGGGGAAAGTGACCTGTGGAGTAAAATCTGCCACGATTGATTCCAGCAAGTGTGGGCAGAGACCCCAAGCAGTGCATTCAGACACCCCACAAAGCAGGACTCTGTGGAAAACTGACAAGGGCCACCACCTGGCGTTTGCTTATGGCAGTTACTAACTTTCTACAGTTTGCTTAATCGAAAGTGGTCTTAGGTAACCTGTAAAGAAAGGATTAAAAATTTAAGATGTTCTTAAAAAAGAAGAAGAAAGAAAGGAAGGAAGGAAGGAAGGAAGGAAGGAAGGAAGGAAGGAAGGAAGGAAGGAAAGAAGGAACAAAGAGGTTGTGATCCAATTTGCAGATTAGAAAACTACGGCACAGAGAAGTTAACCACCTCAGCTGAAGGCTACACAGCTGGGATAGGGTTAGTGGCCAAGCTGGGATAAGAACCCCCCACTCTTTCAACTCCCTCAGTGCCCTTCCCCCCCAACTTTACCCCACCCCCAGATGCAAATGTCTGGTAGAGCTGGGCTGGATTTCCATATAAAGTGCTCTTTTGGGAATGTAAAATGAGATGACAGAATTTAAAAGTAAGAATGAGCATAAATTAAGAAAATTATTTGCTTAATATAAAACACGTATTTGAAACTATACCTTTACTGCTTCTGATGAAAGTACATTTTCCTTTTTCTGACTTGTACACATGGGCTCATTTTCAACACTGAAAAATAAAAACCACAGTTTCTTTTGAAATAAAGAATTACTAAAATCAGACAGTTTCTGTGTTGAAAGCAAACACTGAAAGGTTCTTTATGTGCAATGCTCAAAAGATTCATATACAAATTGTTATACTAAGAATATGTTGATTTGAATCTCTATACTTGAAAAACACATTAAAAAATGCTCCTCCAGAAAAGGTGAAGGAAAAGATGTACCATTGCCAGTGATAAACACAGTCACAGGGATGTAAAGTGCAGCACTGGGATATAGTCAATATGATTGTAATAATTAGATTTATTGGGGGATCACTGTGTAAGGTACATAAATGTCTAACCAATATGCTGTACACCTAAAAATAACAATATTCTATGTCAACTGTAATTTAAATTTAAAAAAATGCTCATCCAGGCTTCAAAATTTTTGTGAGTCCATTGTGTGTTATATTTTCTTATGTTGATAATCAGCATCAAAGGAATGAGCACCAATGTACAACTATCATAATCTTGGAAAGAACTAGCACTCTTTGCTTCTATTTATATTAAGGTTCTCCATAGCTTGATTTTTTTTTTTTTTGAATGCCTATGCCAAGTGTTATTTGAAGTAAATTTCTACTCAAGTTTTTATAAACATGTAGGGTCACCTAGTGAGTTTTTATAAACATGTAGGGTCACCTAGTGAGTTTTTATAAACATGTAGGGTCACCTAGTGGGGACTACTCAAAATAAATGCAGGTTTATCTAGCCCCAGATGTGCCCCAGATGGCTCCCGAAGAATCTGATTTTCCAAATAGTCAATTTTAATTGTCTTGCTTTGAATACTTTCACAGATGCCCTTTCAAATGGCATAATAAACTACTATGGCTATTAAGCACATGCGCACTTTAGGTCTAAACATTTGTATCTCTAAGATTACATGTTATTTTGTTTTCATATTTTTATTACCCCAGACAAATGAAGTGGCTCCACTCTTGAGAGTATCTGGGAATTGAGATGCCGGGAACTGTGCTTGGCCCGGAGGGCGTAAGAACAAGTGGGTCAGGGGCTTTGTGAAACCTGGTCTGATACACAAACTAATAATACAGTTTGGTACAAGTTATAACTGCTGAGTGAACAAAATGCTACGGACCACAGAGGAATCAAGGAGCAACTGTCTACTCAGTGAAGTGCCCACAGAGGAGGCACAAAGGCAGGGGGTAATGCAGAATATGGCGTTTTTTGAAAACCATGTTCTGTTTGTTTGTTTTTAATATAAAACTGGAGCACAGGGACTCGTGACAAGCTGGAGATGAGATTGAGACCAGAGGTTAGTGGATGCCAGACTATGAAGAACCTGCCTGACCTGTGACAAAATGTGACCTTTGTCCTACTAGCTAGCACTCAGGCAGGGACAAGCCTGAAGCAGGGGAGTGAGAGAACGTGGAAAACCACAGGATCCTGGGGCTGGGTGGAGAGGGGATGGAAAGGAGGTGGCAACAGCTCAGATCAGATAAAGGCCACACAATGCAGAGGGAATGGAAAGAGAGGATGCAATTTATGCTCCTTAGCTTTTCCATCCATAAAATCCAGTTCGGTTTGCAGAGTCAGGGAACAAATGGTAGTGATTAAAAAAACAAAGAAAAGTTAGGAGGATCATGAACACCTGGAAAATATAATGGATTAAACTGTCATTGGATCTCAGACTCTCTGTAAGGATAGATGGGCTAAAAAGATACAGCTATGTCCCACCCTGAACCTTTTTAAGAGTCAGTAAGAAAAGCAAGCATGTAAGCAAGATAAAGATAAGAACTGTGTGTTAACATAAGGAAATCCTACAGGAAAAAACAGAGACAAAAGTAGAAAATAAAATAATATTGTACAATTCAGAATTGTGGCCTTTATTCGTATGCATATCTATAAAGTAAGAATGTCTAAATAGTTATTTTTATAGTAAATGGATTCTTATCTCTTTTTTCAATTTTATTAGCCTTATCTTTTGCCACTGTTGTTTACAATTTATTTTTTTAAATTAAATGTCAATCAATACTGGTCTACCTAAGCTAAAATAAAAGAGACTGGCAAAGTACATATAAAAAGAGCATATTTTAAAGATTTAGGGCATAATTTTAAAAATAATACTGACCTTGATGATATAAGTGTACTATCTAACTACAATTAATTTTACACAACATACCTAAAATCTACCTATACATAAAACAAGCATTTCAGTGTCCTAGTTCCTGCTTTCAGATTCCTGAAATTCTGCTCATCTAGAGCAGTATTTCCCAAACTTTTGACATATGTGTACCCTTTCTATAATTTTCGTAACGCTGAGTACCTCTTGTAAAAAAAAAAGATGTATTTTAATAACAATCAAAATATATTTATTTTTCTTTTTTGGTACATACACAAAATAATAATAAACGAAAAAAAAATTATTCATAATAAAATATAAATAAAAGTTATATTATAAATAACATTTATTTGGATCAATGAGAAGGATGAAATTGACTTGACTCAGGAGAACGTAGAATTAGGTGCAGCTAAGCACAATGCAGTGCATATCCCCACCAAACTCCGGTGCAATGCATACCCCTACCAAACTCTTCCCGTACCCCTGGAGGTATGCGTACCATACTTTGGGAAACACTGATCTAGAGTATTTACAGGGCTTTCTAGAAACTTACTGCTTTGGTGAGATTGTAAATGAAATGGTAAAAATTTCTTTACAATACAAATGCTCTGCAGAAAGGGCTGCTTTGGGACCACGGGCTAAGGCAGAACACAGTATTTTCAAGTAGCTGTAATGACTTCCATGCTGAGAACATACACCAAATAGCAGAAAACCACTGTTGTAGGTCAGCACAGCACATAAGTTACCCTGTACTGAGCCAACAGCTGAAGAATTTAAAGTCAAAATCATCCAAAGAAGTTAATACCTGACACTTCATACAACTTTCTGAAACTTAAATTGTATTTAAGTTTCACGAATCTTATTGCTAAACCAAAATTTCAATGTGTTGAGTTTTAAAGCAAACAACACGTTTTAAAATTCTGGATTAGCTATACCAAATCACTGGTTCAACCCTAGCCGGTGCTCAGTGGTTAGAGTGTTGGCCAGCAGACTGAAGGGTCTTGGGCTCTACTCTGGTCAAGAACACATACCTCGGTTGCAGGATCAACCCCTGGCCCCAGTTGGGGCATGTTCAGGAGGCAACCAATTGACATGCCTGACTCACATGTGTATTTCTTCTCTGTGCCTCTTCCCCTCCCTTTCACTCTCTCTAAAAATCAATGGGAAAAATATCCTCGAGTGAGAATTAAAAGAAAAACAAATTAAAACCACTGGTTTAATTAGAGCTTCTCCACTTCTTTCCTAGATTATGAGAGTCCCTTCTAACTTGCTTTCTGGCATGTTCCGGACTGCCCCGATTCAACGCATTCTTCCTGTTAATCTGATCATTACACTCTGCCATTCAAAAAACCCTTCAGCAAGTCTCTACCAGTTGATGAATAAAATGAAGTCCTTAGATACTGTTAGTTATTCATGATGTGGCTCACAGAACCCCTCCCCATTCTTAGAATATGCCAAGTTCACATGCCAATAAGCCACTTTCTTCTCCTGCAACAACCTGTCCAACTCTTTACCCTCTACAATTTACAGGTTAGTTCTATTTTACTCTTTTTGTACTCTCACTACCCCTCCTACATACGTTTCTGCTCTTTTAAACCCACACACATATATTTTATTGATTTCAGAGAGGAAGGGAGAGGGAGAGATAGAAACATCAATAGTGAGAGAATAACTGATCACCTCCCTCCTGCATGCCCCCCATCACGGACTGAGCCCACAACCCAAGCACGTGCCCTGACTGGGAATCGAACCTTGACCTTCTGGTTCATAGGTCGAAGCTCAACCACTGAGCCATGCTGGTTGGGCCATTTCTGCTATTTAACACAATGGTTGGTTGTCCTTTAACTAGAATTTGAAGCCATTAAATTCAGAAACTATAACACTCATGTCTCCAGCTCAGAGCCTAGCCTTGTGCTGGTTATGATAAAAGTACTCAAATATAATTTGTTAATAAAAAAATAATTGGTATCAAAAGGTTCTTCACTTATGCCTGCTTACCTTAATCAGAAAACACTGTTCCATTAGGAACAATGTAATAATACACACTATTCTCTTCTTCTTAATGAAGTGTGTGTGCGAGTATGAATGTGTATATGTATACACACACACACACACACACACACACACACACCTTGAAAGAATGTACTATAATATTCTGCATCATCTTTCTCTAAAGGAATAAAGAGGAAAGTGGAGCCAAGGGAAGAAATTTACTCAACAGGAATAAGGTCATTTTCAATTGATTTAAAAACAAAATACCAAAAAATCAGAAGAGAGTAGATAAAGATACTTTAGACAATAAATACTTAGATATCTGCTTGGTTAAAAAAAATAACAGAAGAGAATCAAAGGTTTGGAGTGGTATTCTCAGACCCTTAAAAATACGAGGGAAAGAGAAACATGTTCAAATCCCGATAATCTCAAACCCTGTGAAAGTTGACAAGGCATTTCTATTGTTCTCACAATTTAACCCCCTTTGGGACCTGGGAATAGTTCAATAGCAGTATTTTTAGAAAGCACACAATTTGCTCACAGCAGGGGGGTGAGGGCAGACTCATAACCACACGTAGGCACAAAAAAGGCTACCCTGCATTTTTAAATAGCTCCATCTCACTTAGCTAACAGAACTTTGGAAATTAATCTTTTAAAATAACCCAGCTAAATATCAAGGTCAAAGTAACACAGAAGCTCCTCAGTTTTGAAGCGACCTTATTTAGAACAGAGCCGAAAACCAGGAATCCAAAGTACAGCCGTTAAGCATTTACCTACTTCATGCCAGACCTAAAGTAAACCTCGGGGCATGGAGAAAGGAGCATATAATGTACTAAAGTTCAAAGAATTTACACAAAAGAGAGCCCCTATTCTGTCACTTAAAGTATTTTATACCCTTAGTTTTTATTAAATTCTAACAAGATTCCCTCACCCATTGCAGAGAAGTAGCTGAAAACGGCACAAACACATACTCACTCACTCACTCACTCACCAGCATGTGAAGCATCCTCTTTAGGTGTCGGGCCCTGTTCTTGGTGCCAGGGGTGGAGCAGTGATCATACCAGACAAAACCCGTGTCCTCACTCCTTCAGAACCCCTATCTGGATGCCCCTACAATCCCCTGGGCAATTGTATTTATAAAACAGATTTCTGGGCCCGATTGTCAAGGATACCACTTGGTGTGGGGCTCAGGAACCCACATTTTCTTTTCTTTTTTTAAATATATTTTATTGATTTTTTACAGAGAGGAAGAGAGAGGGACAGAGAGCCAGAAACATCAATGAGAGAAACATCAATCAGTTGCATCTTGCATACCTCCCACCGGGGATGCGCCCAACAACCAAGGTACATGCCCTTGACCGGAATCGAACCTGGGACCTTTCAGTCCGCAGACCGACGCTCTATCCACTGTGCCAAACCGGTTTCGGCAGGGACCCACATTTTCTTTCTTTTCTTAAAAAAAAAAAAAATATTTTATTGATATTTCACAGAGAGGAAGGGAGAGAGATAGAGAGCTAGAAACGTCGATGAGAGAGAAACATTGACCAGCTGCCTCTTTGCACACCTACCGGGGATGTGCCCACAACCAGTGTACATGCCCTTGACCGGAATCGAACCCAGGACCTTTCAGTCCGCAGACCGACGCTCTACCACTGAGCCAAACCGGTTTCGGCGGGACCCACATTTTCAACCACCGACTCCCCCTTCCCTGGGTTGCTCTGATGCAGGTGGCCTTCGGACTACATTTCTATGCTCAGCTAAAAACAACAGCTGAGAGTTGTATAGGGAAGAGAAGGATCTGGTCAGAGGCTCTCCACTTAATATCTGCACGTGTTGTGTGCAGATCCTTGAAGGGTAGACATCCGTGATTTAGAAAACTCATTCCTGTGAAACATCGCCATCTCCCAACGCCGACGTCCGGCAGAGCTCCTGGTCCTACCCAGCAGAGCCACTGCCCCCGGTGAGTGCGCCGAGCACCGCAAGCACGGCGGGGACCAGCGTGGCAAACCCTCCTCAGTGCACACCGCAGCCCGGGCCGCGGCACAGGGCTCTGCCCGCCTCTCCCATCGGGGCCTCACGTGGTCAGAACGCAGCTCCTGTGCGGCCAACAGAGACACAGGAACAGTGCCCACCCTGCACTGGGGAGGAGACAGCGAAGGAGAGGAAGCTCTTCCCTCTTTCCCCTCCTGGAACCGCTGCCGCGGCGCCTCTCACCCTGCATCGCTGTGGCTGCATCAGAGAAATCTGGAAATGTTAAAGGACTGAAGACAGCCTCTGTAACTGCCTCCCCGGGGTTTGTCCACTTCTCCACAGACGTGGAAGGTTCCTTGCCATTTCCGGGAAGGAGGCAATCTCTGGGGCTGCTGACATCACTGGCAGTCATTCTGAGCATCCCTAAACACCAGGTCACGGAACAGAAGGTAGCCCCTGATTTGGGAGTGCCCTGACATCTCCAGTGCCCCAGCCACGGTCCCCGGGACTGCCCACCACTCCCACCGCCTCTGCTGTGGAGCTCTCTTCCCTCTGCCTCTCCACCCCACTCAGCTGCCTGCAGTTACTTCCCACCCTACACTTCCACTTCCACGGTGCAGCGCCGTGTGCAAGAGAGGAACTGGCAATATTGCTGGAGACAGGGACAGGGAATTGGGGCAAATCTCTCCATCACGCCCTCCTCCCCCACTAACATGAAACTGCTGGTTCTGGGGGCCGGGTCTATTGGGCAGCATCTCTCTCCACGCTTCCCTTCCTGGCATGTTGCTCCTCACCTGAGTCCACTGACACAACTCCTATGGTGAAACCAGAGCCTGGCTTCCCCTGAAGTGTGACCAATTCATACTTCAGTCCGTGACTTTACTCTAAAGGACTAAATGGAAAAATAATATGGAACAAGAAGGGGTCTTTGGCCTATTCACTCTTTCCCACTGTCATTAGTCGCAAAATGCTTTGCAAAAACTCAAAACAGACACGTAGGGGAAGAGGATGCCTGTTTCAGGGACGGCCCCTTAGGAACACGCACCTTTCTGATCTGATTTTCCCAATATGTACCGTATAAGACGACTTTTTGGCCCTGAAAAATATGCCTGCAAGTGGGGGGTAGTCTTATACGGCGAGTATATAACAAACTGTATTTTTAGTGGAAATGTTAGGGGGTCGTCTTATACGCCCAGTCGTCTTATACGCCAGCAAATACGTATTTTTCAGGGCCAAAAAATCGTCTTATACGCCGGCAAATACAGTAAATTGAAAGGGTCAGACCAGCTCTCAGCCAGATCTAAAATCCCATATGACCCTTCAATAGGAAGGTGAGTGGAAAAGAAATAGGTATACTATCCTTGAGGCTTCTGTGGTAAAGGAACAGACTATGATCAAGAAACAAGTCAAAATCAGCATTAATACCAGTGAGGCAAGACAGAGAGGCAGAAACTCTGCCCCTTATTTTAAAGTGACTGAGTTCACCTCTGGGCCCACCCTCTATTCCCTCGGACTCGACCCTCTCAGACTTCAATGAGGTCGTTAAACACTACCTGACTCTATCCACACGCCCTCCTGAAGGGTCTGCTCATGCTCTGAGGACCATCTACACTGCTCTGGGGATGTTTTTCTTAGAAACACAGCTTCACATGCTAGCCTAGCATTCTCCTTGCTCAATGACATACTGCTGTACATCATGGATCAAACAGACTTTTCTGCACTGGCCTGAGCCCCATCCAGTCTCTGTGGCATAGAGACTTCCACACTGATGATTTACAATGACCGTCCGGAAAGCTGTCCATTCCTAAATGGTGACAGCCAGCAGCCGAGTAGTACTTGTCTTTTTAATGACCATTAACAGAATATAGAACAGGTGCTTATGGCACTATTTCTGGGCTCCAAATTAAAAGGTAACTAAAAGGAGCAATCAGACAGCATGCATTTTAGCTCAAACATCTGGCACTGGAATTTCAGAACTCTTTGGAGAAAAATCTGGGGAGGGAGGGAAGGTAATAGGCATGATGATGAAGCTCTGTTGCTTTGCAATCTTACACTCTTCTGACAGTCTTTTCTCATCATGTTGGCCGCTCTCCTATAATTTAGGTGTCTTCCTTGAAGCTAATTTACTTCCTGTTCTTCATCTCATGCCCTCAAAACAAGACCACAACCACGGCTCAATCACGGCTACAGAGTGAGAACTGCGGTGTGTGTGATGTGTACCTGAGCTGTCTACCCATCCAGGGCATTAGTAACTGCTTACTCTCCCAAGTCCTCTCCCTCATACCTTTTATTTATTATTTTTAAAATATATTTTATTGATTTTTTACAGAGAGGAAGGGAGAGGGAGAGTTAGAAACATCGATGAGAGAGAAACACCCATCAGCTGCCTCCTGCACAGCCCCCATTGGGGCTGTGCCTACAACCAAAGCACATGCCCTTGATGGGAATCTAACTTGGGACCCTTGAGTCCACAGACCAACGCTTTATCCACTGAGCCGAACCAGTCAGGGTATCCCTCATACCTTTTAGATTCTGAATATTTGAGACCCACCTCCCAAGGATCAATACCCTGAATCTCTTGCTATGATGTGAACTCAAACAGTATTCCGGCTGCCTCCTAAAACGGGCCCCTTGCCCATGTCCCATTCAACACTCTGCCCCGCGGGAGGGACGCTGCAGCGCCTTCCCAGAGCCTGGCCAAGGCTGACTCCACCTCCAACCTCAGTTCAAACCCTTTCTCCCGGGTAAATTCTTCTAGACACTAACAAAGCAACAATCTATGTGAGAGACACACACCCATGCCCAATGACACTTCCGAAAAGCAAACACCAGCGCTGGCCGGTGCTGCAGATGCGATTCCTGGGCAGGGCGCACACCCAGGCTGCAGGTCACATTCCCTGGCAGGGTGCATGCAGGAAGCAGCCAGTCATGTTTCTCAAACTGATGTTTCTCTCTCTCTCTTCCTCCCTCCCTCACTCCACCCCCTCTCCCCTTACCTTCCTCTCTAAATTCAATAATAATAATAATAATAATAACAACAATAATAAATACCATCTCATGGCCACCTTCCCCACGTCATCAACATCCACTCTCCCTTCCACTCTGGAAGTGGCCGTTCCCTCTGCCGGGAAAGCTCTTCCCTCACATTGTTCAGGCCCCGCTCCCAAACATCGCCCAGACGTTACTCAGTAAAGGGAGCTTCCTCCACCAGCCTATCTACACCCTGACTCCAGACGCACCGTTTCCATCATGCTCTATTTCCTCGCTCTGCTTTAATTACTTCAAGGTACACTATATATTAGTTTATACAACTTGCTTATTTTCTGCCCTCTCGATTAGAATACAAACCCTATGTAAACAGAGGCACATTTAGCTATTTCAAGTAGATTCTGAAAAGTGATGACACATCTAAGACTTTTTAAAGGATTAAATTAATATTTTTATAATTTTTATAAATATATGCACTATTGTAGAAAATATTACAGTGTCATTGTTAAGTGAAAATAATTCAAATTTCAAAATACTTAAGAAACCTGTAAGTCTCCGTAAAAACGAGTATAGGTGTGGCCCTAGCCGGTTTGGCTCAGTGGATAGAGCGTTGTCCTACGAACCAAAGGGTCCTGGGTTCAATTCCAGTCAAGACACATGTCAGGTTGCAGGCTCCATCCCCAGTAGGGGGAGTGCAGGAGGCAGCCAATCAATGATTCTCATCATTGATTTTTCCCTCTTCCTCTCCCTTCCTCCTTGAAATCAATAAAAAATGTATTTTTTAAAAAATGTATAGGTGTAGATACACACATAGGGAATGATCTAAAAGAACAGTACTTGTCTCTGAGTGGATGGGATTATGAGTTGTGCTTTTAAAAAATTCTCTTGTAATTTCATACCTGTTTTATAAAAAGCATATATTACAATAAAAAATAGACCAAAAAACACAAAGTATTGTAGGTGATTTTAAAAAACAAATGACAAGTTTGTGGAAAAGTGCAAGGAATAAATTTAAACTAGACAAATAAAAAATATTAACAGTAGAAATTATAATGGCAACTTCTTGGTGTCATTGCCAAATAAAATCTGTACCTGCCTGTCGAGAATAAAAAAATCGAAAGTATTACATGAATTCTCAGTTCTGACTGACATGGCCCAGCCCAGCCCTCACGCTGGAGCTGCTCCCTGGTGCTGTGACAAACAAGACAACAAAAGACCGAGAGTTTACATATCACCCGACCTATTCACACTTGTCAAAATGCAAAATTTAAAATATTGCATTACTTGTCATAACAAGCATGGCATAAGAAATGACGACGATCTCCCGCTAAGGTAGTATCCATGTTTTGAATAAATTTTAATACAAAGAGTGAAGTAGAAAATCCCTAACATACACATTTGGCAGAAATTTCATGAAACTGGTATTTGTGAGAGCACTCGAACACCATTTTCACGTCATTTCCAGCACTGCCATCTGTGCTACCGGTCACAAAGAACATATAAAAATCACCCTCCTTAAAAGCATGCTGCAATAATGACACCAAAACTATTTTACATAAATCTAAAGATTGCTTTTGATTTAATCCCAAAACTAATAATTATTTTGGCGGGATGAGTAAAGGGAAGTGGGAAGAGGTGTCAAATAGCTAGTCCTCATGCACCATAACTAGAAGTCAATATAAATATCTAAAAGTTTATATATCAAGAATGGTTAGTAAAGCATTCCTTAGACACGTGTACAGAAATACAAGAAGCAGTTTAAATGGGATTAAAACAGCGTCCTCTGAGAGTCTCTAGAATGGGCCCACACCTGTTAGACGCTGCACGGGCCCTGCATTGCCTATCCCCTGGCTAAGAGGTCTATCGAGAAGAAAGGCTTGTGGAGGTCTGCCTTCCCACAATCTGCATGGGCGCTTTGAGCAAAGATCATGCTGTACTGGGTTCCCAGGGACCAGCACAGTGCCTGGCGCAAGGGGCACTAAATGAATTCTTGGTAAACATTGGTGAGGTTTTCAATCAAATGATGGAAATGACATGTAGAGGAATTAACCAATGCATTTTCATGTGTGACTTTTCCAGTAAAACGACAGTCTTCCTGATCTGTAAGGCCTATTTCTTTATTCTGTACCCTGTGGAGCTCTGGCCGGTATGCTGAAGTTGGAAGAGACGGTAGAGATGAGGCCACCTCCCTCACTTTGTAGCCAGAGTCCGAGAGGGCGAATGACCTGCCAGGGCCACAGTGCTACTCAGAGCGGATGAAAGGGACCGCACCTTGAGTTGGTATTTTTGAGGCTGTTAACTCCACCCAGTTTCACATTATAGACTACTGCCTTATAAACAAACCTCACTCATACTTGTAGAAAGTATCAAAATATCCAAGTATTAAAATATCATTCTGCACTATAAATATTACTTCCATGTATTTAGAGCCTTAATTGTAACTTTTCCCACTTGAACAAATTAAGAGTTCATTCTTTCTTTGGGGAATTTTTGCTCATGCAGGGTTATAAATTCTTTGGTTTTCTTTTCCTCTTTTATACAAGATATTCATTAGGTTTTAAACAATTTTTTTTCCTCAAATAGGTAATTCACATAACTTTCAAATATAAAAAGGTGTAAAATGACATCTTCCTTCTCTTCCTTATTCCTTCACCCAGACTTCCATCCCTTCTAAATAGTTCACACAACACTAGTAACAGTTTTTCATAACTTCATTTTTATACACAAATAGGAACATACTATACACAATGGTTTGCATCTTGTTTTTTGTTTGTTTGTTTGTTTTAGTTTAGTGTATCTTGGAAATATTTCCTTATCACCACATAAAAAGGTTTCTCATACTTTTTGACATCTGTGTAATAATATTCCATTACATGGATGTAACATGATTTACCAATTAGTCCACTACTGTGATGGGACTTGACTTTACTTTTCAGTTTCTGATTAAAACTACATTACAATGACTAAACTTGCAAAGGCAACTTTGGGCCTGCTTGCAAATTGCATATTTCTGGTGGAATTCCTACAGGGAAATTGCTAAGTCAGAGTACATGAATGTATTGACAGAACTCATCAAATTTCCCTCCCCAGAGGTGTACCAGCTTACACCCGCCAGTAGTGTCTGAGCATCCCCATAGCAAACTCATCATGCTCACCAAGCAGGTGAAACATGGCTGCCTGCTAACATTTCAATTTGCATCTCTGTTGGAGAAGATTGACCCTTCCTGTGTTTAAATATAAATTTATAAATTGTATAAATACATACAATTTATTTTTCTGTCTCTCAATTGCTAGAACTATACATCACTTTTTGTAGAGAACACTGACCCAGGCCATCTGGACAGTCATCCAGCCGCATGACATTGTCTTTTATTTGCATTCAAAACCATTTTCTAAAGCCAGACTTTTTTTTACGGGTCTACCCAAGTAAAACAGAGGAAGCCATCACATAATGCTGTAGGCTTTGAATTCAGGAAGGAAAATTTGACTGCTGACTCTATCACAGATGCGTCAAGATTTTTGATTAGCTATTAGACTTCTTCAAGACTTAAATTATGTATCTGTAAAATGGAGTAAAGGTTTCTCTCTCATAAGGCTGCTCTGAGCATTAAGTGAACATATATAAAGGGGTGGGCATAAAGAAGATTTACAGTTGTGAGTATATGTGAAACAGTTTATTCTTTTTAAAAAATATATTTTATTGATTTTTTTACAGAGAGGAAAGGAGAGGGATAAAGAGTTAGAAACATCGGTAAGAGAGAAACATTGATCAGCTGCCTCCTGCACACCTCTTACTGGGGATGTTCCTCCAACCAAGGTACATGCCCTAGATTGGAATCAAACCTGGGACCCTCCAGTCTGCAGGCCGATGCTCTATCCACTGAGCCAAATCGGCTAGGGCATGAAACAGTTTATTCTTATTATATTATTATTTATTCATCATTGTATCATTTTTCATTCAAACTATAAACCTACCTCTACCCACCCTGCATTGATTGATTGATTGATTGATTGATTAATTGATTTTCAGAGAGGAAAGGAAAGGAAAAGAGAGATAGAAACATCAATGATGAGAGAGAATCATTGATTGGCTGCCTCCTGCATACCCCCTACTGGGGGTCAAGCCCACACCTGGGGTATGTGCTCTTGACTGGAATTGAACCCAGGACTTTCAGTCCGCAGGCTGACACTCTATCCACTGAGCAAAACCGGCTAGGTCTATCCCTGCAGTTAAAGCCCCATGCACAGGGCTTGGGTCTGATTAAGGCTTCAAGAAAGGGTGGCTTAGCTTTTCCTTTTCTTTTTCAAAGCCACTCAAGAGGCTTTCTCCATTTTATTTCTTTGGGAAAAGAAAACAGCCTTTCCATCACCTAGGGTAGAGATATATATTTGGTGGTCTAGCTTTTGTCACCGCTACTCTGGTTAGGCAAAAAAACACCTTCTAGGCAAACAGTCCTTCCGCTGCTTTGGGACTCTTCCAGTGAAGTGCTCCAGGGGATCAACCCTGAGGCGCAGTCCTGCCGGGATTGTGCTGTTACCTGGCCATTCAATACCGCCAACTAAACTGCGTTATTTTGGTCGCAAAACTTCAAACTCCAGCTGCTCCGTGTGAGGGTCTCCACTCCCCTCGCCTGCTGATTCCTGGGAGGATGTGCGTGTCTGCCTCCATCTACAGACCTGCTGAGCCGGCGCGTCAGGAGCAGCCGGCGGGAGGGCGGGGGAAGGCTGCCCCTCACCTGCTGGCACAGCTCCATCACTTCGCTCACTGTGCCGGGCTGGCAAAGGATGCAAATGAAGCCATGCTCAGAGAAAAGCTAATGATGCGAGAGAGTCTTCTGAAAGCCCAATAAAGTTCTCACACAATATTTGATAGTATGTTCTAAACCAAGTAAGTCACACACACCAAAAACATGCGTGGCTTATAATGAGCACATCTTGAGAAAAGACATGCACACGTTTACCTCCGTGAGGACAGGTTGGTCATTCATTCCTCTTTGTATCCCCATTGCTTAGCACAAACAACTACTCAAATTAATGGACTGAAACGACTCAAAGTAAATATGATTTCTTTAACTTTTATTTCATGCTGATCCTCTTCTAATAATCTCAGAGATAGCCCAGATTATTTTCCTGAGTTTAGCTTTATATCAACCCGTGTTTTCTTGCTAGCACAGTTGTATTGGCTTCAGTGCAATTCATCAGAACTCTAGTTAAGAAATATTTTATCTTGAGAGAATATTTTCCTCTTATTTTACAAAATTTGCTATTAACGTCTTAATGAAAAAAACACACAAAAACACCTACCCCAAAATGTTATTATTGTCTTAATACAGTTAGAAGTTCTGAGTAAATTTATTGCAGGACAATCTGAGGTACATGTGCAACTCTGTAACACATTTAGTGAACAATTGAGTTAGTCTTCAAGAATGCCCTCAGCAAGAAACAGAATCTTCAAATTAGCCATCTGGAATATATCCTACTAACTCCAAAAGAAAAAAACCTCTACAGTTTCAACACTCTAAAACAGCCTACATTTCTTTTTACTCCACTGCCAATAGTAGATTCTGTGCTTTCCATTAACCTGGGAGCTCAAGATTCTCATAAAAATACACCACTGAGTACTTCTAGAATTTTCTAGTCTCCTTTAATTACTACAGGCTTCGACTTTTGATATGGTCCTTCAACATCACACAGATATGTCCTATTCAACTAAACTAGTTACTGATTGTCCTATCCTATATAATGAAAGCCTAATATGCTAACTGTCCGGTAGTCCATTCAACCAATCTATATATATATGCCTAAGCGACCATTATGACCTAACAAACCGAACAACCAGAATGACCTGAACGACCAGAACAACCGGTCAACCAATTGCTATGATGCACACTTACCACCAGGAGACTCAGTGTGCTCCCACAGTGGGAGCGTCACTCAGCTAACAGATCTGCCCCAGTGGCCCACCAGCCTGGCAGCAGCCACTCACTCCCTCAGTAGTCCTGTAGGTCCAATTTTTGGAGAACGGGCCAGCACTGATGGACAGCGCCACTGGCCTCCTGGAAGTCGGCATCGGGCACTAAGGCCGCTTCCCCTCCCTAGATGCTCCGCAAGGAAGAAACGATATAAAAGTGGCCACCTTGTGGCTCCCAACAACCAGCACCAATGTCAGCGGACGGATCCAGATCCCAGGCTGGCAAAGGCATCCCACCTCCTCACCCCTCTGGGGACTCCATTAGGCCTCTAGTCAAAGCACAATATGCTAATGATATTCTAAGGCTGCTCAACTGCTCGCTATGACGTGTACTGACCATCAGGGGGCAGAGCTCCAATTGGTAGGTTGGCTTGCTGCTGGGGTCTGGCCAATTGGGACTGAGCAAGATGGGCCGGACATGCCCTGGAGCCCTCCCACAGCCCCTCCCCGGCTGGCCAGCCTCCCATGTCCTTCCCTGGCCCTGATTGTGCACTGGTGGGGTCCCTCAGTCTGGCCTGTGCCCTCTTGCAATCCTGGTCCTCTCAGAGGATGTAGGAGAGCTGGTTTCGGGCTAATCCCACAGGCCAGGTCAAGGGACCCCACTGGTGCACAAATTTGTGCACTGGGCCTCTAGTCTATAAAATAAAAGCCTAAGTGACCATTACAGCAGAACGACCAGAATGACCGGTCGCTATGATGCACACTGACCACCAGGGGGCAGATGCTCAATGCGGGAGCTGCCCTCTGGTTGGCAGTGAGCTCCCACAGGGGGAGCACAGCTCAGCCAGATGCGAGGCTCACGGCTGGTGAGCTCAGCAGTGGTAGTGGTAGCCTCTCCTGCCTCCGCAGCAGTGCTAAGGAGCAGCAAGCAGGCTGGCGGTACGGAGTGAGGGGTCCCGGACTGCAAGCAGGCACAGGCCGGGTTGAAGGATCCCCCGCTGGCCCCCGTGCATGAATTTCATGCACCAGGCTTGTAGTCTTCTATAATGCTTTCAAGTCTATGAAACAGAGTCACTGTGAACATTCTGAGAACAAACCTCACTTTCTCATATAACTGAAGCTATGGTCAACAGTTGAACTTAAAGGCCAACAGATCTCATGCATCAGGGGCACTGGTGACCATTTTTATAAGAATATCCCCTACATAACAAGCCATTTAGCATCCTGCCTTCATCCATTCAACACCCTCACCTATGGTGATAAGCAAAAATTCTATGAACTTTAAACTGAGAGGCAATCACTGTCTGGAGACATTTAAGATCCTCCATGTCTCTAAATGCTCAAAGATGGGGTGTGTACTACCCGAAGCTGAAAACCACTAATAAGTGCTTAATGCTCCACCAACAAACAGAGATTCACTCTTCACCTGACTTAGGCAAAGGAGACACCAGGATAAATATGACATAGCCCATCTAAGAGTCTAGTGATGTTGTCTTACTTTCTATCAATAACACTATATTGGGACACTCAAAGGAACACCCCCAAAAAATATATCTAAAATAGAAAACACTGTCACCTATACTTGAGCAAAATAAATAAAGGTCCAATTGACTTAGATATTAATGTATTTGAAGGAGCTTAGAAGCCTGATGTGAGAAAAAATATCACAGCTTTGGAGTCAGTCAGGAAAAAACTAAGTTCCAGCCAAAACCGGTTTGGCTCAGTGGCTAGAGCGTCGGCCTGCGGACTGAAAGGTCCCGGGTTCGATTCCAGTCAAGGGCATGTACCTTGGTTGCAGGCACGTCCCTAGTGGGGGGTGTGCAGGAGGCAGCTGATCGATGATTCTCTCTCATCGATGTTTCTAACTCTCTATCCCTCTCTCTTCCTCTCTGTAAAAAAATCAATAAAATATATTTTAAAAAAAGAAAAAAACAAAACAAACAAAAAAAAAACCCTAAGTTCCAATCTCACCCCTCCCTGGACCTTATTCCTCTCACAATCAGGCGTAAATTACTCTCCCTTCCACCCACCTGGATGGTGTTTAGGATTATTTCAATGACTGGAGGACGCTGCTGGCAATTAGTGGGCGGGGTCACAGATGCCAAATGTTTTGCAAAGGACAGATGAGTCCAGTTCAACAAATAATTGTTCCAGGCTGGCTAGTGTTCCTCAATAGTTGAGCGGTGACCCATGAACCAGGAGGTCACAGTTTGATTTTTGGTCAGGACATAAGTTTGGGTTTAAAGCCTGGTCCCCAAGGGGGTGTGCAGGAGGCAGCCGATCAATGATTATCTCTCATCACTGATGTTTCTATCTCTCTCTTCAAAATCAATAAAAAAAATTTTTAACAAAAAAGAGAATTGTTCCACCCAACCACCAACAGTGTCCACTATAGAACTGTCCTGCCCTCAGTTTCCTTAACTGTCAGAATAGTGGTAAGCACCCCAACCTTCCAGGCTAAGGGTGAGGTTTAAATGACATGCTCTAAGTAAAAGTACCAGTCCAGAAGTGCACAGTCAGCCCTTGAAAATTGCTGTCTCACCTTCCTTTCCCCCTCCTGAGTTGCAAACATTGCATAGAGCTCATTATAAACAGGTCTGTCATACATGGCCCGGTGCATGAAATTTTTGCAGGGGGAGTGGCGGGTCCCTTAGCCTGGCCTGCATCCTCTCGGAATCTGGGACCACTGGCTCCTAACCACTCACCTGCCTGCTTGCCTGATCACCCCTAACCACTCTGCATGACTGCCTGATCACCCCTAACCACTTGCCTGCCTGCTTGATCGCCCCTAACCACCCTACAGCCACGTCTTCTTCAGGAAGGATGTCTGGAATGATGTCTGGAAGATCAGATCGTTCGGCTGTCTGGTCTAATTAGTGTATTATGCTTTTATTGCTATAGATAGCAAAGAAACAGAGCGGGGCATTTTCTCAAAGTAGGGAAACTTAGTAGGCAGCTATCCTCCAAATTTCACATTTTAGCAGTTTCTGTTTAACAGGCTTTTGCAAAAATTCTCTAAATTTAAAAAAAATATAGATTATAGAGAGGAAGGGAGATAGAAACATCAATGATGAGAGAGAATCATTGAGCAGCTACCTCCTGCATGCCCCACATTTGGGAATCAAGCCCACAACCAGGGCATGTGCCCTGACTGGGAATCAAACTGTGATCTCCTAGTTCAGTGGTCGGCAAAGTCATTAGTCAACAGAGCCAAATATCAACAGTACAATGATTGAGAGCCAATTTTTTTAAACTTAAATTTCTTCTAAGATCACTTCTTCAAAACAGACTCCAGCCCAGGCCATGGTAATTTGTGGAAGAGCCACACTCAAGGGGCCAAAGAGCCGCAAGTGGCTCGGGAGCTGCAGTTTGCCAACCACAGTCCTAGTTCATAGGTCGACCAACACTTAACCATTGAGCCATGCCGGCCAGGCAAAAAAAAAAATTCTCTAGATTTTAAATCGAGATTCAAACACTCTGTTAGACCTTTACAATCCAGTTTCAATCTAACTTTTTATCACCTTTTTCACTCTGTCCCACTAATGTGCATATTGCCTAACAGATCGTAACCACCTGCTGGCTCTTGCTCAGCCTAGAAGACCTGTTCCCAATTTATCTCTATCTTCCCGGCTCAATTCTCAACCTATAGAAAACACCACTGATGCCTCAGAGGGCCCATTCAAGCCTCCACCACGAAGCCCTCCGTAATCTCCTCTATTACTTCTAAAGCATATGTCCTCTGTGCGCCATAAACTGGGCTAACCATTACAGCGATGATTTCCAAACTGGGAGCCACAGAACTCAGACTTTTCAAGTTTCCTGTGTAAAAACTTCAAGTTTTCGTTTCTATACGGGGGTGGGCAAAAGTAAGTTTACAGTTGTGAGTATGCAAAAACAGAGTATTTATTCTTGTTATTATTTATTAATTACTGTATTATTTTCCATGTGAACAACTGTAAGCCTACTTTGACAAGCCCTGTATAATCTAATATAAAAAGAGAAGCACTTTCTGGATCTGGTCAACCACCCAAGATATGGGTGCTGACAAGCAACTGGAATGCCCACACCTGAATGCGTATAGACAACAGTGTTCAAGCTAACGTGTTTAACTGTTGAAGGTTAATGAGACCAGAACAACAGCAAACTCAATACGCAAGCGATGTGTTCACAGCACACGAAGAGCAAGTAACTTACAGCACACCGCGGACACATAGCTGTGCCTCCGTACTCCCCAGCACTGCGTGTCTGCCAAATGGACCCCTCTGCGCCTACGATCACCAGCACAGAAGGTAAACCTGGCCCCCATTAAGACGGAAAGTTTTTACTGCCTCGGAGAGACACAGCCAAAATACCCTTTCAGATTGAAATAAGATCACAGTGACAAATCGCAATTCTGTTTCCAATCTTGTTAACACCAGGGTGTTGTGTTACTAGGACATTTGGTACCACTAAGCATTTCCATTTGTTTCATTAAACTTTCAATAAAGGCTTTGTTTGTGTTTATATCCTCGAGAAGAAAGACTTAAGCCCTCTTAGAAGGTAAAACACCCACACAAAGGATTAGCTGCTCTCCCCATAACATCTGGCAGACTCTAAAAAACATGAAGATAACATTAATGTTCACATATAAGCACAATTAAAACTGTCACTGTCAGCCAGCCTGTGCCTATCTGGAGATAATGAGAATAGAGAAGTGGTAAATTAGGCAAGACACTTGTTGGTGGAATGGTTAGCTCCAGAGAGATTAGATTTGAGAAGTGCCTAAAAGCCAAAATCTGGCAGAAAGGCAAGCAGGGTTTCAGGGCAATTGGATATGAACCTGAAATTGGCCTACCTCTTCCTTTCTAACAGGACTCAAGTTTCCCAGTTTGTGGAGTCTGCTTGGGATTTCTTTTAAACGCCTCTTCCTCATTACCTGATTGCTAGTGCTGTCCAGGGATGCCAGGCTCCCCAGGCAGGCTGCCCACACCAGCAGATCTGACATTCTGGCTGAGCCCGGTCAGACTTCAAAACTATTTTTAACTACTGTGTAACTCTGAATTTTTAAATTCTCCATTAACAGTCAGGGCAGTAGGAGCAGAAACTTCCCAGGAGAAGTCTAACCAATTTAGCAAGGACTTTCTTGGAAAGATGTGGGATTTTATCAACAAGATGGTCACAATACAAAATGTTCCACAAGCAGGGAAACTGAGGAACACACAGCCGACCAGCATCAAATCACAAAACTACATACTAACGGGACCAGCCCAGCCACAGAGGCGTGCCTCGCACCCGCTCTTCCTGGAAGCCCTCTCGGTCTCTAACATCTGAGGTAAACGCAGCTCTCTGGGCCCGGCCTTCCCATCACATGGGTTACACACTCCGCTAGTGCAGACTGGGGGAGGGAGTTTAACTTTCCTCACCAACCATCTAAAATGGGAAGTTGTATTTACTTTATCCCCTCTTCCTCCTTTTTTTTTATTTAAAAAAAAAATCTATATATTTTATTGATTTTTTTTTTACAGAGAGGAAAGGAGATAGAAACATCGATCAGCTGCCTCCTGCACTCTGCCACTGGGGATGTGCCCGCAACCAAGGTACATGGTACATGCCCTTGACCGGAATCGAACCCGGGACCCTTCAGTCCGCAGGCGGACACTCTGTCCACTGAGCTTCCTCCTTAGTGATGGTTGAAAAGACTCGGGGAAAGGTTCTTTTTTCTTTCGGTGAGACGCGTCAAAAACAATACAACAGCCCACCCCCCCCCAAAAAAAAAAATAATTCAAACACACGGATCTTATAGCAGGCGGAGGAAGGAGACAAGTTACGGGAAGGGCCACGTTTCACTCCTGAGACCACGGCAGTTGGGGCCGCTCCCGAGTCTGCTCGGCCAGGACGTGCTTCCGAGGGAAGATGGGGAGGGACGCCAGGGGGGGGGCGGCATCCTTTGCAAAGTCCCGGCAAAGGCCAGTGCAACAGGCGGGATCTTACAACTGGGGGCAGTCGTGGGAACTCGGCATCACAATTCTTTTTTTTAATCTTTTTTGGGAATATTGAAATAAGCCGGCAAAGTAACAGCGGCGGGAAGCGCGGAGGCTCCGCCGCCCCGGGCGCGGGTGCGCCCCTCCGCCGCGGCGGCTCCCGGCTCCCGCCGGCTCCCAGCACCGCGGACCCGGCTCCCGGCTCCCCCGGCCCCGGATCCGGATCCGGCCCCGGCGGGCGGGCTCGGCGCGGGCCGGGAGCCGAACCCGGACGGCCCCGGGGGTGCGCGCGGGCCGCGAGCCGCCGACTTCATCCAGGCTAACACACCCGGAGAGGGGAGAGGGGAGAGGGGAGAGGGGAGAGGGGAGAGGGGAGAGGGGAGAGGCGCGGCCGGGGCCGGCGGGAGGAGGGAACTTCGGCCGGCGGAGAAAGGAGAACAGAAAGCGGCGGTCGGTCCCGGGGCGGCGGGCCCAGCGGAGAGCGGAGCCCCGTCCGGCGGGTCAGCGCAGCCGCCCTCCCCCGGCGCCCCCAGACTCCCACCTGGCAGCGCCCCGGCCCGGGGCCGGCGGGTGGCCCGTGCCCGGCCTCTCCTCCTCCTCCTCTTCCTTGTCCCGGAAAGGGCTCCGGGGAGCGAAGAACCGGGAGAAGCTGTGCCAGGGGGCGCCGCCCCTCCGGCGGCCGCCGGACATCCCCGCGGCGCCGCGGCCGGTCCCGGGCCGCCGGCGGGGAAGGGGCGAGGCGGTGTCCTGGGCGGGGAGCCCGGCCGGGCGCGGCGGGACCCGGTGAGGGCTACACCGCCTCGGCGGCGGCCGGCGCGGCTCCGTCCATCCCGGCGGCCCGGAGAGGTGCGAGCAACACCACAGCCGCCCGCGGCTCCTCGCGCGGCGCGGCGACTCCGCCTGCCGGCCCCGCCCCGGGGAGGAGCCAGAGGCCGCTGCCCGCCCCTCCGAGGCCCCGCCCCGCTGAGATCCCGCCCCGCCGCCCCTCCCATCACTCTGTGGCCCCGCCCCGCGGTGGTCCCGCCCTCGCCCTCGTCCACTGTGGTCCCGATGCCCCGCCCCGGGGAGGAGCCAGAGGCCGCTGCCTGCCCCTCCGAGGCCCCGCCCCGCTGAGGCCCCGCCCCGCTGAGACTCCGCCCCTCCCCGGCCCCGCCCTGCGGTGGACCCGCCCTCGCCCTCGTCCACTGTGGTCCCGAGGCCCCGCCCCACTTCCGAGACTCCGCCCCTCCTTGGCCGGGCGTAGGTCCGCCGAGGCTGTAGGGGTGGAGGCTGGACGCGCTGGCCTGAAAGCCCCACCCAGGAGCGTGCCACCGCGACACGGGTCTCCCGGCTTCTGGCACCAAGGAGGTTAGGCTTTGCCTTCAAATTTGACTTTGTCTTACTGGCTTGTTTTCTACCCCGCCGTCCCTGCGAGGAGTTTTTCAGACGTTTGAAAGAGGCTTCTGAACTGAAGTTAGGGAAAGCACCTGATTGCATTCCGGTACCAGAGTGACCTGGGCGGTTTTGCAGCGAACAGACAGTTACTCCAAGTTTCCACCTGCCAATGAGGGGACCCCGGGCTGAGCCTCCGCAGTGGTGGAGATGCCTGTTAGGTCTGGTAACAGCCCGTTTCTTATTCCGCTGGCCTACTTTATGGGCAGAGTAACTTTTTCCTATTCCAGATGTGCTTCAAATTTCTCACACTCCATGATCAAAACAAGTATGATTCAAACTTGTGAGTACTGAAACAGTAAAGTAGTATGGATTTTTTGTTTTGTTTTTATGAAAGTATAAGTACAAAAAAAGTGTACCTAATTAATGCATACAACCTGATGAGTTTGGAGATCACAATCTATGCTATAAATCTGTCCATCACCTCAAAAAGTTTCCTCCTACCTTATTTAATATGTATTACTAGGGGCCCGGTGCACAAAATTCATGCACGGGGGTTCCCCTCAGCCCAGCCTGGACCCTCTCCAATCTGGGACCCCAGGGATCGGGCCGAAACCGGCAGTCAGACATCCCTCTTACAACCCAGGACTGCTGGCTCACCTGCCTGCCAGCCTGATTGCCCCTAACTGTCCCCCCTGCTGGCCTGCTCACTCCCAACCGTCCCCCACCCCCCGCCAGTCTGGCCGGTCCTCACTGCTCCCCATCTGCTGGCTTGGTTGCCCCTAACTGCCACCCCCTGCCAGCCTAGTCACCCCTCACTGCCTCCCCTGCTGGCCTGGATGCCCCTCACTGCCCCCTATCGGCCTGGTTGCCCCATACAGCCTGCTAGTCAGTTGTGATGGTGTCATGACCAATTTGCATATTACCCTTTTATTAGTATAGACTAGAGGCCCAATGCACAAAATTTGTGCAAGAGCAGGCCTTCCTTCCCCTGGCTGCTGGCACTGCCTTCCCTCCAGCACCCGGGACCCAGGCTTTCCCCGCAGCCCCAGCTTTGTCCAGAAGGTCAGGACGTCTGGTCTAATTAGCATATTATGCTTTTATTATTATAGAAGATGAGATCAAAAGGAAATGTCCAAGGCAGTTTTGACTTGGGAAGGGGAAGACATGTATCTTAGGGTCATCCCACCCCTGGCATTGGAGTGCTGGAGGAGGAGAGGGTTGTTTATGAGGAGGTTGACCGTCTGGAAGCTCCAGGTCATTTCAGCACCAGCTGGTGCCTGTGGAGCCCCCCCCCCTCCCCGCCCCCCGCCGCCCCGCAGCTGCCTCCTAGCAGCACTTCAGCTTCTGCTAACTGCCTCGGAGCCCAGGGCACTCCTCCTGATCTGTTCTGGCTCCATTTACCCCGCCCAAGGTAAATCCGCCCACTTCCCTTCAGCTGGGTCTATCTCAGGCTAGCCCTCAAGATTGACTGTTCTCTTTTGAAAATCTTTCCTCCTTCTCTGAAAGTCTGAGGGAATAGGAAAAGGCTAGAATAATACATTAGAATAAGACAAGTTCCCAATTCTAACCTTACTGTTTTAGGAGAGAGTCTCCATTGAAGGCCCACTTACCAGGAAGCTTGGAAAACAAGGAAGAGTGTGAAACAATCTGTTTCTTTCAGCTAGAAGGCCTAGAGAATAATTTATCTCCTCACAAAATGTTAAATGACTACCAGATGTCTCCCCCCCACTGTATTGTGACCAAAGCCGGCTCTATCCCTAAGGCCTAGCCAGAGAGGGGGCTATTCACAAAGTCTTTCTGGGGATAAAAGTGGGCGGGAGCCAGTAAGAGTAATTACTGAATTATGGTTTAAAATTATATTTCTCTAGGAATAATCATTTCTCACTTGGCTGGTGTGGCTTGGTGGCTGAGCGTTAACCCATGAGCCAGGAGGTCACTGGTTCAATTCCTAATCAGGGCATCTGTCTGGATTGCTGGCTCAATCCCCGGTGGGGTCATACAGGAGGCAGCTGACCAATGATGTTTCTCTCATTGATGTTTCTGCCTTTCTGTCCCTCTCCTTTCCTCTATCTTTAAAAATAAGTAAAAATGTTTTTTTGTTTGTTTTTGTTTTTTAAAAAGAACTCCTTTAAAAAATAACTCTCACAGAAAATGCTGTAATAGTCATATTTCTTCAATAGTCACAATTCTTGCTAAGTGAGAAGGCATCAGAATCTTGATGTGTATAGTCCTTCATATAGAAATTGCTGGTGGTGAGAGTATGAATAGAGAAATGATGCTAATGCTCATTCAGCTAGAATCCCTTCCAATAATGGACAGTATGCAACCATATCAGATAATGTAAATGTTATTAGAAACCCCTAAACTAACAGTTGGGTCCAATCTACATTTTCCTATGATTTTTTTTCCCTGAAAAGGAACTAATTCATGAAAGAAAGAATGACTACCTAATTTCCATTCTGTGGTAGAACAAAGCACTTAAATGAATTGTAACACGTATGGTGCCCTGCCTCCACTAAGGGAAACTGTCTATGAAAAATTAGCTTAAAGCCATAGAACTCCTAAGTTTCTGTTTACTTGCTTTTCTAATATTTATCAGTTCTTAGATGCCGTACGTCCTTATATTGTGAACTCACAAGAGCATTTCTGACCACGCGATTCTGAGGCTGCATTCGGAAGTCTGTGAAGAGGCTGTAGAGTTGTGGGGATCTAGAGATGCTCATTGAGCCCAGCTGTCCGCACGCCGTTGTTCAGAGGACGTAGTGAGTCCCGGCAGGCGAAGCGCACTTACCGTGAAGCTGAGGAAGCGGAAGCTCAGGGCCCCTCATTAGCGTACTAGCCTTTTGCAATGTGAACTTGGGAATGTGAGCACATGTACCTGTGTTTCGTGAAATTCACAAAAGTAAGTGTTTTAACTGCAGTTGACTAAGATCACAGTCTCTACCTGGATTTTCCCTTCATCACACTGCTCTTAGGATCCGGAGATATTGGAGTTATTAGAGGCATCTTGGAGCCTGCTGGGGAATTTCAGTTGTGAAAGCACTTAGTTTGGATTTGGCGGGATATATTTATGTGGTTGTAAACTTCTCCAAAGTTACTGCATAAATTCCAATTTATTCTTGTGCAAAGCACAAAGCATTCCACCCAAGATGCAGGACCAGGGGTCCTGTTCAAGATATGAACATATTGTAAGGCCTAACTCTGAAAATATGTGAGTAGTAGAAGTGAAACAAGATTTGAAATATAAAATAGCAAAAGGTGACTTATGGAAAATTATTATAGGCATCAAAAGACAAAACTGAAAGAGAAAGAACCACTTTTAATTGATATAATTTCATAATAATAACATGCTCAATAATGCAGTGTACACTACTTTTATAATTGTAAGTGAACCAAACTTTTAAATAAAAATTGTGTAAAATATAATTTACCAGAATTCTTATTTGTAGGCATAAACCTGTGGCAGTGTCATAAACACTAGGGGGGGGTATATAGTGCTACATGTTTTCATTGCCCTTCTATCAATAAAAAATATGCTGCCGAAACCGGTTTGGCTCAGTGGATAGAGCATCGGCCTGCGGACTGAAAGGTCCCAGGTTCAATTCCGGTCAAGGGCACGTACCTTGGTTGCAGGCACATCCCCAGTAGGAGGTGTGTAAGAGGCAGCTGATCGATGATTCTCTCTCATCGATGTTTCTGACTATCCCTCTCTCTTCCTCTCTGTAAAAAAATCAATAATATATATATAAAAAAATAAAAAAATAAAAAATATGCTCAACAAACTTGAGAAAAGACTGAATTCTTTCCATTATATGTTTAGAAAATGATATTCAAAATCATTATATGAAAACCTATCAAAGTGTATATTACCAAAAATGCAGGGTGTCTCAATAAAATATATATATACATTAACAGCTGATAGCTCACTTTTTAAAATGAAGTGTATTTTGATAAACATTACCTTTGTAATTATTCAAAGTGTGTGTATAAGAAAAAGTTTTATAGAGGTATGCTGGAGAGTTAATGGACAAAAATACTGTTTTCTAGACTTTCTGATACTTGTGATATTAACCAACATTTTAAAATTGGTAACTTGCATGATTTATTTTTTCATTCACTTGATCATCTAATTTTTATTTTCATATCATTTTTCTTTAAAAATGACCTCCCCAACTGTAAAAATCTTCAGATGCCACAAAACTTAGATCTGTCCCTGGTGCCAACTGTGTATCCGACACACGCTCACTTTCAGAGGTGCGATGATGAGTAAGACCAAAGCTTCCTCCCCCGAGCATGTTTGATGGAGAAAACATGAGCAAAGAGGGTCTGAAGGGGGCAGTGTTTCTAACGGAATATACAGGATGGAGCCCCACTTGGTCTAAGGTCCCGGGAAGGCTACTAGAGGAGATGACTGTCAGTGTGCTCTCTTTATCGGTGACCATCGTGACTTCCACAGAAGCCTGCGATTCTATAGCTTATGTCAGGAAACCTGAACTCCATCACACTGCAACTCCCAAAGCACAAACACTATACACCTCAAAAGTATGCGAATACAGAGAGTGCTGATCCCGAAGCATTTAAACAAGGATGCAAGCGGAGTTTGGAAATGCTAAGCTTTTTGTTCTGAGGAGTCCATCGGGGGGATAAACTCCTGCATACATCGCAGAGCACAGTTCTTACTGTGTGGCAGGTGGCCCGGGATTACTGAGACAGCTGTCAACATCAAGGAAGGCACCAGCCCATGAAAAGCAAGCAGATGGACTGGGACACTTCGCTCGCTGCCTCTTAGAATAATAGCTGTTCGAGGCCAACGAGGCAATGTCACGCTGCCCAGGGCAGCAAAAAGCTATTACTGGATCTAAGCGATCAATTAGGAGGTGGGGTGGGGGAGTATCCTCCCCTTTCCTTTGTGGATAGCTGAAGTTTTTATTAAGAACCACCACAGCAAATAAGAAAGGGTGGGGGGGGGGAGAGAAAGATGTTTGCATTTCTCATTTTGTTACATTCTGAATATCGTGGTTGTAAGGAGAAAATGCCTTAGTCTTGCTGCTTCAATGAGAGCAGATGGTAACATTTTTAAGTAATGGTTATTCAGACTTGTAAGGGATGCATGAAGTTTTATTGTGTTATTTGTCTGGTTTTTATTTCTAGAATATGTGGAGATTGAGATCTTTCAAACAGACATCTTTTAATGCTAAAATGAAGATGTGTTAATTTGACCTAAATTATTCCTTTCTTTACTTGATATAATGATGATACAAAACAATGAGTTCTTTGTGAAAATATGACATTAACATAAATAATTACATACTTCTCAAATAGTGCAAATTTAGCTAATACCAACCAATGTATTCTGAAACATATAAAGAGAAGGATTTCTTTAGCAAACATAGATTATAAGATGTATTCCAAAATAGTTATTTACACCAATTCAATGTGTCTTTTGTTTGAGTCAAATGCTCCCTAAAATATTAAGATATACAGCATATTAATTTTTAATATAACAGCTTTATAAGCATGACACAGAGAATGGCACAGAATAATAAAGTATTACTATATGAGAAACTCAGTTTCTACATCCTGTTTTTCCAAAACATTTCACCTCAGTACATAAGCTATATATCCTATTGTGTATATCTGACATACAATTTTAAAAGAATATATTCTATAAAGAACAATTATTTTATAAGTTTCTGAAGTGTACTAGATCAGTGTTGATTATAAATTTTATTTAGGTTTTATGAAACATAAAGCTTTAGAATAAACAGATAATTGGCTTATGAATTAACTTCTTTTTTTCTTATTTTGAAGTTTTAAAACATATATGTCCCAAATTCCTGAGTTTTCTTAATATGTACATGTTGTTCTCAGTTCATTTTGTTGCAAACTTTAAAAACAAGGCATAGAAGCAGCTGTTCTTGTGAGCAAATGTTTTGATTAGAGAGAGAAAGCAGCTGGAAATGATACTTGCTGACATGTAAGATGGACCACAGTTTTCACCGGGGGACTTTACCTAATCTAAAATTGAAATTAGCATTATATCCCTTTCATGATTTTCTTTGTATTGAAGAAAAAGTTTATTCACTTTGCTTATCATTTGGGGAGAAGTATTGAATATGGTGCTGAATATAAAATTGACATACTCATCTCTAGAAATCTTCAATATTTCATTATGAAACAGTATCATTAATAAACTTTAAAAATTTATTTAAAAATACTGCTAAATGTAATAACAAAAAATCCACATGGAGCTTATAAAACCAAGTGTTACTGTGTGTAGGATAAGTATAGAGTATGTAATTTTTATTTTTATTTTTTAGAAATGTAGCAAGTACATATCTCAATGATCCCACTTTGATTTTGAAGGCTTTAAAAATTCATCAAACTATAATTTAAATGGTTTTGCAAATAATAAACAAAAGCACCCTCTACCAACTCAACTCTTTCTTCACCTCTTCTTGTCAACGTTCATTGGAAAAGAAAAAAAATGTTACTTAAGAAAAGAAATAAAACAGAAGACAATAAGTTACAATAGGAATATTTTTACTCCAATATCAAAATAAAAAGATAATTCTTATAATTGATTTAATATTAACAACCTTTCAAAAGTTTCATTTATTTCTATATTCTATCTTCTACGTTATTTTTCTTTCTTTCAGTTCCACAAATAAGCACCTCTAGGCAGTCAGTTCCCATTATATATCACTTGGTTTACTTCTCATACAGGTAAATGAATTGACATAGTACTTTGAATTATCAAGTCTAGAAGTCATTAAATAAACAATTATTTTTATGAAGCTCACAATTGGTATTAATTTTAAGTAAATAAAAAATGATGATCAAACTTCTATCTGGTTAAACAGGAACTCCATTTCAAATGATCAATCATGTACATCAATCATCAAATGACATCATTAAATGAAGTAGCTGACCATACCACAGTATAGAATTTGTCCCTACAACACTATCAACCACATGCAGCCTGAGAGGAACAAATTTTAAAAATATATATATATTATTGATTTTTTTACAGAGAGGAAGAGAAAGGGATAGAGAGTTAGAAATATCAATGAGAGAGAATCATCGATCAGCTGCCTCTTGCACACCCCCTACTGGGGATGTGCCCGCAACCAAAGTACATGTCCTTGACCGGAATCGAACCTGGGACCTTTCAGTCCGCAGGCCAAAGCTTTATCCACTGAGCTAAACGGGTTTCGGTGGAACAAATTTAACTCACTCATTTTGCATTCTGCCATTTTCACTCCAGTTCTTCCTACCATTTAAGGATATTATCTTACCTAATAATAGACAAACATGTAAATCTACTGTACCTCTACTACACCCACAGCCAATCAGAGTGAGTATGCAAATGAACCAACAAAGATGGTGGTTAATTTGCATACATAGGTGTCAGTGGCCTGGGTCCCAGTCCTTGGCACCCAGGTCACTCCAAGGTAGGCTCCTCATGGGCTCTGAGCAGCCTGGGAAGGGCCTGAGCCGGGGGCCTCTGGGCAGGGCTGAGCCTGGGATGGGAACCGAGGGCGGCTCTGCCAGAGGCTTTAGGTCTGGGCGGGGGCTGAGCTGGCGATCCGTGTGAACTACAGAGGAAACACCTTTTCTGACTGCTCATTGGCTAAGTTCCCTGTATGGCACTGGTGATATTCTTAGTAACTTGGGTATAAGAATCCAAAAATATGATCTAAGGCTTTTCCACCACACTCCTGGAGAAAAAAAATGAAGGTCCACTGCTGGAGGGCTAAGAAATGTCATATCCTGCCCTAGCTGGTTTGCCTCAGTAAATAATGCTTCGGCCTACCTACAACAGGGTCCGGGTTCGATTCTGATCAAGGGCATGTACCTAGGTTACAGGCTCCTCCCTGGCTGGGGCCCAGGTCAGGGCTCATTCAGGAGGCAACCAATCAAAGTGTTCCTCTCACTCTGATGTTTCTGTCTTTCTCTTTCTCTTCCACATTCTCTACAAATCAATGGAAACATATCCTCAGGTGAGGATAAAAAAAAGAAAGAAAGAAAGAAATGTCATGTCCTATGAAAGACACATCTTGAAAATGCCTAAAGAGAGTTGTCATTTTTTTCATGGTGAAGGGACTGGAGTCCGTGTTGATGAAAACACCTGGGCGGCTGCAGTGACTGGCAGTGGCTGCAGCAGTGGGTGATGGGGCTGGTGCCTTCCCCTGATCAGCCCGGTCACATCCGACAAAGGGAGGCCAAAATGCAGCTTATGCCCAGGGGATGTCAGTAAGAAATCCCCTGAGAATTCCCAGTATGTGAGAGGGGGCAGGCTGGGCTGAGGGACCCCCCCGCCCCCCGCCGCTGCATGATTTCATGCACCTGGCCCCTAGTGTAGGTATATTTAGTTTAACAAGTGGCTAGTGGCAAAACTCTTCCTTAGTAGGTCAGGAAGGTAGTTAGAGAACTTAAAAATTTAGGTATGTACTGAAAAGTTTAGAAAAACAAAATAAAACAAACAAAACCCCCCAAGATAATGGAAAGTTCTGAATAAAGATCTAGAACCTAAAGATCATTGACCTAGTGTTTATTCCTCCTCTAGTGGTAGGTTCTCCAAATCTGGTTAGGAAAGTTGGTGGAGGAATATATATCTAGAAACAAACAAATACCCCATCTGAGAGGTTATTTTCAGACTTTCACCCACTTAACATACATTTATCGACTACTTCCATGCCCTGTTTTTTGGTGATTGGAATCCATACTGTGGGTTCATTGACGGATTTCACAAATCAGAGTTCCAGAGCATGGGTCCGAAAATTCCACAACCACAACCGGTTAAAACACCTATTGAAACACACAGGAATCTAACAGTAGCCAAAAGCAATAGTATGAGTGCACACGATGTGGACCAACAATAGACAGCTTGTTTCTGTCTGAATTGGGGAGGAAATATTGCAGTGAATGGGTGCTATTATATTCTGAATCATCAAATATTATGTGTAATATAAAGATATTTAGTAGCTTTGATGTGTTACTATACAGCTGCCTTTAAGTGAACTCTTTGCTACATTCTTTAAAATAATCGCACAGGTAAGAAGTGGATGACAATAATAATGTATGAAAACTATGCAGGCCGAGGAACTGCTGCTCTGATCCTGAAGCAACCTACATAACATGTTTACGGCTGCCCATGACTGGCTGAGGCAGGTCAGACCAGTAAGTCAGGCTGGAGAAGTCTTAGTACTCACCAAATACCTGATGTAGGACCAAAATCAAGTGTATACAAGAACCAAGCAATTTGACAGCTGTTTGACATTCTTATACAAATGGCCTTTTTCACATTATTCCCTCTAAAGCTTGTCAGGTTGATATCAGTATTGTAAAACCCAAAACGCACCTGGTCCATCCTTATGATCAGTGGTTAAGGTGTTTCCCCTTGCCCCCTAAAAATTGGCAGCAGTACTGTATTGTCTAATAGTATCTCTACAAAGATCAAGAGTTCTATAATTAAAATCAAATCCTAACTACATAGTCACATTTCCCATACTGGTTGCAATTGTCAATATAGTTAGGCAGTTGACTTTTTATAAGTGTGAGACAATTTCAGACTTTCTTTTTGAAAATAGATTATACATTTACTGTGTTCTATTCTGGTTCTTTTATAAAATGGCATTTGCTCTAGATTACTATTTCATATAAAATTATTTTTATCTAAATGTAATTTTTATTTTGAAATTATTTCACTTATTGAAAAACTACAATAGTACAAAAGAACCTCTCTTCTTCCCTGAGTCGTCTGAAAGGACGTTGTCAAAATCATGTTCCATTACCCCTAACACTTTGATGTGTAACTCTGACAAACATGACCAGTCTCCTAAAATCCTAAATGACCACAGTACGACCCTCACAATAAGAATTAATGTTGCTATATCCGACCATCTTATCCTCAGACCCCATTGTGGTTTTGCCAACCGCCTCATTAATGTCCATCAGAGCAGAATCACGTCTCCCATCCAGTTGTCATGCCTCTTTGGTCTCCCTTCTGGACAAGTTCCTCAGTCTTTTCTTGACTTTCATGACTGTTACACTTTTGAATATTACAGTCCATGGTTTTGGAGGGTTGAAGCAGAGACATCCCTCCATTTGTGGATGTCTGGTGTTTCCTTGCGGTTAGATTCAGGCTACGCATTCTTGGCAAAACAATTACAGCTAATGTTACGATATTCTTGTGGCTGGTGGTACATGATTTCAATTTGTCCCATTACCGGTGATATTTATTTGGGTTACTTAATGAATTTAAATTTAATTTTTTGACTTTTTAAAACATAACTCTTTACATTTTTAAAACAGTTGCTCTAAGAATGCCAGTAGACAGCCTTAATTTAAAGACTCCTAGAAATAATGTTGTATCAGTTCATGTAAAATGCAGACATTTTATAACCGGTTAGGTCCTCTATGATTCCCTTGTCAGTTACGTTGCAGAGCCGTACTGTCATTTATGTTACACATGTAGATTATAAAACCCATAAGAATATGCGATACTTTTTGCTTTAAACATTCACTTGTACTTTAAAGACATTAAAGAAAAAAAATGTCTTTTATATTTACCATTTCACTGGTTTTTATTACTTCCTAAGAATTAGTCTCCCTCTGGCATCATTTCCCCTCAGCCTGAGCAATGTTTTATTATTATATTCAATCTTTATCATATTTAAACTTTAAAGTATTATGTAGGTCCTCCTTTCCCCCCATTAACCTCTTCCAGCCGCTGCTGTCCCTCCCTGGCCCAGGCCCTCGCCACCCATTGTCTGTGTCCACAGGTTATGCATGTATGTATACAAGGTCTTTGGTTGATCTCTTCCCACCCACTGTCCCTTGATTTCCCTCTGAGTTTCTTTTTTTTTTTTTTTTAAATTTTATTTTATTAAGGTATTTTCTGTGTACATAGTTTACCATTACCCCCCCACCTCCCATTTATGCCCTCCCTCCCCAGAGTTCTGTGTTCATTGGTTGTACTTATGTTCATGCATACCAGTCCCTCGGTTGTTCTCCTATCTCCCCCCAGGTCTCCTTCCCCTCCCCGCTGTCATTTGGCAGTCTGCTTGTTTTATGGTGACTATCTCAGGACCATATGAATAGAGTCCGCTCCTCCTCTGGTTTTCACCGCCCCTTCCCCTGGGTCCCACTGCTTCCCCTGGGACACACGGCTTGCCCGGGGCACACTGCACCCTGGGACACTCGGTTCACCAGGGGCACTCGGCCCCCTGGGACACTCGGCTCACCCGGGGCACTCGGCCCCCTGGGACACTCGGCTCACCCGGGGCACTCGGCCCCCTGGGACACTCGGCTCACCCGGGGCACTCGGCCCCCTGGGACACTCTGCTCACCCGGGGCACTCGGCCCCCTGGGACCCTCGGCTCACCCGGGGCACTCGGCCCCCTGGGACACACGGCTCACGCGGGACACCCTTCCCCTTTGCGGGGTACAGCTTACCCGGGGCACATGGCCCCCTGGGACACTCGGCTCACCCGGGGCACTCGGCCCCATGGGACACTCGGCTCACCCGGGGCACTCGGCCCCCTGGGACACTCGGCTCACCCGGGGCACTCGGCCCCCTGGGACCCTCGGCTCACCGGGGGCACTCGGCCCCCTGGGACACTCGGCTCACCCGGGGCACTCGGCCCCCTGGGACACACGGCTCACCGGGGGCACTCGGCCCCCTGGGACCCTCGGCTCACCCGGGGCACTCGGCCCCCTGGGACACACGGCTCACCCGGGACACCCTTCCCCTTTGGGGGGTACAGCTTACCCGGGGCACATGGCCCCCTGGGACACTCGGCTCACCCGGGGCACTCGGCCCCATGGGACACTCGGCTCACCCGGAGCACTCGGCCCCCTGGGACTCTCGGCTCACCCGGGGCACTCGGCCCCCTGGGACTCTCGGCTCACCCGGGGCACTCGGCCCCCTGGGACACTCGGCTCACCCGGGGCACTCGGCCCCCTGGGACACTCGGCTCACCCGGGGCACTCGGCCCCCTGGGACCCTCGGCTCACCGGGGGCACTCGGCCCCCTGGGACACTCGGCTCACCCGGGGCACTCGGCCCCCTGGGACACTCGGCTCACCCGGGGCACTCGGCCCCCTGGGACACTCGGCTCACCCGGGGCACTCGGCCCCCTGGGACACTCGGCTCACCCGGGGCACTCGGCCCCCTGGGACACTCGGCTCACCCGGGGCACTCGGCCCCCTGGGACACTCGGCTCACCCGGGGCTCTCGGCCCCCTGGGACACTCGGCTCACCCGGGGCACTCGGCCCCCTGGGACACTCGGCTCACCCGGGGCACTCGGCCCCCTGGGACACACGGCTCACCCGGGATCCCCTTCCCCTTTGGGGGGTACGGTTCACCCGGGGCACATGGCCCCCTGGGACACTCGGCTCACCCGGGGCACACGGCCCCTCTAGGGTGTTGGGGTCGCATATTGGAGGCGCCGCGCTAGCTCCTTGCTAGTATGGCGGGCAGGCTGGGACAGCTGCAGTTGGGCTGAGATGGTTGCAGGCGGGGCGACCACCTTCAGTGGTGTCTCGTTCGGTGTGGGAGCGGAGCAGCTGCAGACATGGAGGCTAAGTTCTGCGGTCGCCCACTCCCTGAGCCCAAGGCGTGGTGAGCTCTGTTCTTGGTGGATTTCCATTATTCTCGGCGGCAGTGGTGGGTGGCGGTGCCAGGTGCAATATTGACGGTTGCTCCTGTGGTTCAATTACCACTGTAGTTTTAAAGTTCACATGGCGGTGGTGGTGAGAGCTTCGGCTTGGCCATGTGGCATCGGAGGATGGGCTCGCCTGGGTGGGTAATGCAAGGCACCGTGCCATTTCCTCACCAGCGCGCTCCATCTCCCTCCCAGCATGGTGGGTGTGCTGGGAAGATTGTGGGCGGGCTGTGATGGCTGCATGGGGATAGTTCGCCCTCAATGGTGTCCTCTTTGTTGCGGATGTGGAGCTGCTGTGGATGCAGAGGCTAATTTCTGAAGCCACACTCCCTGTGAGCCCAGGGCGTAGTGAGCTCTGATTTCGGTGGATTCCCATTCTTGGGGGCGGCGTTGGGTGCGGCAGCGATGGTAGCTCCTGTGGCTCAATTTCCCCTGTAGTTTTAAAATCCGCATGGTGGTAGTGTCTGGTGCTTTGGCCTGGCCATGTGGCAGCGGAGAGAGGATTCTCCGGGTCTGCCAATGGAAGGCGCAGTGCCAGCACAGCGCGCGCGAAGGCCTGGCAGAGCAGGCCGAGGGCGGTGATGGAGAGTCCCCGAGATGTCTTAGTCTTTCAGACTTAGTGGAACGCTTCCCCTGAGCCAGGACAAGCAGTACCACCACAAATATTGGCCAGCTCAGTGCTGCCCCTCTACAGGTGACAGTAGGGGCATCCTCACCTCGGTAGGCCTTTGCTCTTGGAGGTCTTAACCAGTGGAAGGCAGCACGGTACAGAACTGCCCCACCTTCTCAGTCCTCCCCTCCCTCTGAGTTTCAACAGTCTGTTCATGCTTCTAGAATATTTCTTACACGTGTGCAAATCTGCCAGTGACTCTTTTTTTCTTGTTTTTTTTTTCTTTTTTTAAATAAAAGGCTGGTTTACCATATAGAGTGCCTTTTATTTTTTATAGCGAGAATTGCCTAATAACTAAATCAGGATTAGAGGACAAGAGAATGTGTGAATCAAAGCAAGGTCCACCCAAGTTCTAGAATTCCTTTCAAAGCTATGGTAGTTTTTCATTTTGTTCTTGTTTTTTCCAAAGAAACAGCTTTTGGTTTCATTAATTTTCTTTATTGTGTTTTCAATTTCATTGGTTTCTGCTAAAATATTTATGGCTTCTTTACATCTGCTTGCTTTAGGTTTAATTTGCTTTTCTTTTTCTATTTTCTTAACATAGAAATACAGATTATTTTGAAAAATTTTTTAACCTTCTTATTTAATGTATGTATTTCTCTTTAAGTGCTGTTAGCTGCATTCCACAAATTTTGATTTGGTACATTTTCATTTTTGTTTAATTATAAATATTTTCTAATTTTCCTTGAATCATTATCTTTGACCTATAAATTAAAAGTGTTCTGTTTAGCCGAAACCGGTTTGGCTCAGTGGATAGAGCGTCAGTCTGCGGACTGAAGGGTCCCAGGTTCGATTTCGGTCAAGGGCATGTACATTAGTTGTGGGCACATCCCCTGTAGGGGGTGTGCAAGAGGCAGCTGGTCGATGTTTCTCATCGACGTTTCTAGGTCTCTATCTCTCTCCCTTCCTCTCTAAAATATCAATAAAATATATTTTAAAAAAAGTGTTCTGTTTAATTCTAAGTGTTTGGAAATTTTTAAATGTCAGTTATTTTAAATGACATGATCAGAAAATATACTTTGTATGATTTCAAATCTTTTAAACTGATTAAGGTTTGTTTTCTGGTCTCTCTTGGTGAATATCCCACATACACTTGAAAAAAAAGTACTATTCTATTGCTGTTGGATTGAGTTTTATATATTGCCATTTAAATAAGCAGGTTGATGATATGATATTTTCAGTTCTTTTTATTCTTTGACCATCATCTATTGGGAGAGTAGTTTTAAAGTAGCCTATATAATAAAAGAGTAATATGCAAATTGACCATCACTCCAAATAGCACAAGATGGCTGCCCCCATGTGGTCAAAGATGGCCACCACAGCCGAAACCGGTTTGGCTCAGTGGATCGAGCGTCAGCCTGCGGACTGAAAGGTCCCAGGTTCGATTCCGGTCAAGGGCATGTACCTTGGTTGCGGGCACATCCCCAGTGGGGGGCGTGCAAGAGGCAGCTGATCAATGTTTCTAGCTTTCTATCCCTCTCCTTTCCTCTCTGTAAAAAATCAATAAAATATATTAAAAAAAAAAAAAAAGATGGCCACCACAAGATGGCCTGCAAGGGAGGGCAGTTGTGGGCAATCAGGCCAGCAGGGGAGAGCAGTTGGGAGGGACCAGGCCTGCAGTGGAGGGCAGTTGGGGGTACCAGGACTGCAAGGGAGGACATTTGAGTGGGGGGACCCAGGTCAGCAGGGGAGGGTAGCTGGGGGGGGGATGACCCAGGTCAGCAGGGGAGGACAGTTGTGGGGACCAGGCTGACAGGGGAGGGCAGTTATGGGTAATTGGGCTGGCAAGGGAGTAGTTAGGTGTCGATCAGGTTGGCAGGCAAAAGAGGTTAGGGGCCATCAGGCAGGCAGGCAGGTAAGTGGTTGGGAACCAGCAGTCCTGGATTGTGAGAGGGACGTCCCAGATTGGAGAGGGTGCAGGCTGGGCTGACGGATACCCCCCTAGTCCAGTTATAATCATGGATCTATTTCTTTCAGTCCTGTCAATTTTTCTTCATATATTTTGAAGATGTTTTTAGGTAAATGCACATTTAAAATTGTGTCTTCTTAGTGGCTTGACTCTTTTATCATTTTGTAAAGCCCATCTTTATGCCTAGTACATTTATTTGCTCTAGTTGGTCTGATATTAATAGGGCCACTCAGCTTTCTTTGATTAGTGTTTGCATAGTAAATCTTTTCCCACCTTTTTTATTTACCCATATCATTATATTTGAGGTAAATTATTTATGGAGAGTTTGCTAATGCTTTTATTTATTCAATGTTTGTTTTAATTGGTATGTTTAGAGCATTTATATTTAATATATTATTGATATGCTTATATTTAGATCTACCATTTTATGATATATTTCCTGGTTTTCCCCTTCATATTTTTGTTACTCTGCTTCTCCTTTTGTGCCTTATTTTTGATCATTTGAATGTATTTCAGTATTTCATTTTAACTTTTGTTTTTTGCTATAGTTCTTCATAGTTTTCTTTAATATGGCTTCTTTAGATATTACAATAAACATACTTTCCCATCTATTTAGAAATTATATTTCCCATTCAAGAATTAATGATAGCACCACATTTGATCCTATATTATTACCCTTTACTTTGTAGTTATCTTATATATTACACCTACATACATTGAAACTCCCATACCACAATGTTTTCAACTGTTACACAAATTTTAAAGAACACAAGCTGTTCTTTGTTTCCTTCTGGTATAATTTTCCATCTATTCAAACTTTGGTTAGCAACTCTTTTAGAGCAGGTTTGATGCAATAAGTGTTCTTGCTTTTCTTACTCGGACAATGTCATTATCTCACCTTCATTATTGAAGGATATTTTGCTGAATATGTTATTCTGGGTTGACAGGTTTTCTTTAAGTATTTTAAAAATGGTGTGCCACTTCCTTATAAACGTAATGATTTCTAATAAGAACACAGCAGTCTTTTGAATGGTTGTTTCCCTATATATAAGGTGTCATTTTCTCTGGCTGCTTTCAATCTGAGCTTCTGAAATCTGTAAGCTTTGCTCTTTATTAAATTTGGTAAGTTTTCAGCTATTATTACTTCAAATATTTTTAATACTCTGTACTCTTTTCTATGCTTTTGGAACACCAATGACAAGAACCCAACTTTTTATATTGTCCCACATGCCCCTGTTCATTCTGTGATTGAACCCATGCAGTGAGTTTTTATTCATCATTGTATCTTTGTTTTAAAATTTTTGCTTATTTCTTTGTCATATCTTTTAGTTCTATTTTGGGACTATCTCCCCATTTATTTCAAGAATGTTCACCTTTATTGTGAGCACTTTTATGATAGCTCTTTTAAAGTCTTTGTTAGCTAATGCCAATATCAGTGTAATGTTGGCATTGATCTCGGCTGCCTTTTCATTTTCTGTGCATTTTATATATATAGTAATTTTGGACTGTATACTGAGCATTTGAATTTTAATTTGGGAGGGCCCGAGTTTTATCTAAATTCTATAAAGATTGTTGAAAATTTTGTTTCATAGTCATTCAACCTGGATTCTGGCCAAAAGTTTCTTTTTAAAAATATATATATATTTTATTGATATTTTACAGAGAGGAAGGGAGAGAGATAGAGAGCTAAAAATGTCAATGAGAGAGAAACATCGACCAGCTGCCTCTTGCACACCCCCTACCGGGGATGTACCTGCAACCAATGTACATGCCCTTGACCGGAATCAAACCCAGGACCTTTCAGTCCGCAGACCGACGCTCTATCACTGAGCCAAACCAGTTTCGGCTCTGGCCAAAAGTTTCAACCAGCCTTGTTGGAGTTGGAGTTTCAATGTAATCTGTTTTAAGAAGACTTTTTCAATTTTATTCAGATCTAGCCCCTGTGTGTACCACCCGGTGGCCAGTTTTGGATTTGGGTCATTCTACACTAATTCATTCTCAAAGTCTGTAGGCTATTTAGACTCCGACCCACACTGAGGGTAAGGCTAAGAATCCATGAACAACTTTATGGGCTTGCTTTGCTGATCTCCCTCCTTCAGTCTTTCCAGTTCTCTGGGTTCCCCTTTTTTGATACTCCATCTAGAAAGCTGGGGCTTAACGTACCCCACTCTGCCACAAACTTCCTGTGAATGTGTCCTATCTGGGCCGAGCAGTGGGAAGACAGAGAGAACAAAAGTAATGAGGATTTACCACATCCCCTTGGGACCACAGCTCTTCTGATTTATAGAGAACGGTTCCCCTTCCTCAGAATTTGAGCTGTCCACGGGTTCCCCACTGCTGCTGCTGCTATTGTTGCTGCTATTGACACCCTCAGATTGTTTGGGTGCTGGCTTGTTTGCACAACAAAATGCAGGCAAGAAAAACGGGGTATTTCCTTACCTTTTGCTGATCATCGGGAGACTCCCTGCTCACTCCGAGCTAGAAGTAGAGAGTGTCTCCTGGAGCTCTGTCTGCACAGACGACCAATCGCAGGTTTTAAGCAGCCTTAAGCCCAGGTAGAGGGGACACCAGAGGACAAAAAAAAAGGGGGGGGGGGCAAACTCACTGGTGACCTGGTGGCGTGTTAAATTCCTGGTCTTCTTCAATGTGCCTGCTGCTTTTTACTTCTCACATCCCTCAAGTAGCTGGTCCACGCATTCAAATAGCTCGACTGTGTAGGGTTTGTAGATGCATTCGGTGGGGGAGATAAGGTGGAGTGTGCTTACTCCATGACACACAGAACCATAACTTCAAAGGTAGCTTTTGATCAGCTGGATGATGTTTATGTGCTTCAATATCCCAGGACGTCAGGGTGCAGGTAGCAGGGAAGGCTGTGTGTACCTTGGGTTAGCAGTCTGTGCAGAATCTTCGTATCTTATGCTCAGTTTTGCTGTGAACGTAAAATTGTGCTAAATCTAAAATCCATTTTAAAAGAGAAAAAAGAAAAAGCTCTAGGGGAATGCTTCTGAATCTCCAGCATATGTATTTATCATTAGTGACCCTAATCCCGTGGTCGGCAAACTGCGGCTCGCGAGCCACATGAGGCTCTTTGCCCCTTGATTGTGGCTCTTCCACAAAATACCACGGCCTGGGAGAATCTATTTTGAAGAAGAGGTGTTAGAAGAAGTTTGAGTTTAAAAAATTGGGATCTCAAAAGAAATTTCCATCGTTGTACTGTTGATATTTGGCTTTGTTGACTAATGAGTTTGCCGACCACTGCCCTAATCAAAGTTTGAGAACTAGTGTTGGGACATAACCTGGGTTCCTCAGGAAGCACTGCTGAGGTAGAGGGTTCTGTGCCATTACTATAATAGGGCGCAAGGCTATGGAAAAAGAGAATGATGCACGCAGGTCAGGGGAGAGGTAATGTGAGGATGTGTTATGGAGCTGGTTGCTGCTCAGTATGACTAATTGTTAAATTCAGAGGCACCACCCCAGAAGCTATATATAGTGGGTCTCAAGACCATCCATGATTTATGGGAAACATGGAAAGCAGGAAGAATTTATTCACTGGCTCCTGTCCCCCACTCGTCAGTGGTTCCCCTGCTGGGCTCATGCATGAATGATACTTGTGGGGAAAAGGAAGCAAAAATAAGAAACCTCTAAAAAAGGAAATGAGAGAAAAGAGGTATAATCGAGTTGCACCTACATATAACTGTCTGGTGCCCACAAGGAGTAGCAGCTGAAACAAGAGATGCTGAGGCTGTGATATTCTGAAATGGCTCATAAAACATGTCTGAAACAATACTTGGAAAAACTAAGAAATCTCTTAGATTAGAAGCTAGGTTTGAGGCATGGAATTACCAAGTATTGTAGCCATATTGTTCACCACAGGTTCCTACTGGGCAAGGCCAGGTTCTGGCTGCCTGTATTGCCAATGAAATTCTTTGGTCCTGGAGAATTAAGACATTCAGACATTTCTAGGTGATTTTAACTGAATCATATAAAAGTATTATCATTCAGCCACATTGGGCATACAAAATGGCAGTGACAAGTGGTTCAATTTAATAGAACATGTTAAGACTTTTCACAGGGAACCCTAGGAACAAATAGTAGACTTGCTTAGAAAACACTTCAGATAGAAATCAGCAGAACAGGATCTTAGATGGTGAGTGAATATTTAAGACAAGAGTAGCTGACATCACTAGTCAAGAAAGGAAGATGAAATGCATCAGCTTCCTCAATAAGAATTATAATAAACTAGAGGCCCGGTACACAAAATTCATGCACTGGAGGAGGGATGTCCCTCAGCCCAGCCTGCACCCTCTCCAATCTGGGACATCCCTCACAATCTGGGAATACTGGCTCCCAATGGCTCACCCGCCTGCCTGCAAGATTTCCCCTAACAGCTTCTGCCTGCCAGCCTAAACACCCCCTATCCACTCCCCTGCCAGCCTGATCCATGCCTAACTGCTCCCCTGCCAGCCTTATCTACACCTAACTGCTCCCCTGCCAGCCCTTCCTAACTGCCCTCCCCTGCAGGCCTGGTCGCCCCTAACTGCTCTCCTCTGCTGGCCTGATCACCCACAACTGTCCTCCCCTGCCAGCCATCTTCTGACCACATGGGGGTGGCCATCTTGTGAGAGGTTGTGATGGTCAATATGCATGTTACCTCTGTATTATACAAGATATTGAAACATACAAAAACAATTGCTGCTCTTGCAAACCAAGCTCATGCACACCTCTTTTAAAATAAACAGATCCAAAGCCTAATAAAATTTTGAGAAAAACAAAACCATTATTCTAAAAATAATGTAGTCTGAGAAGAGCTTCACATGATCATGCGGAGCCATGTCAACCCCTAATGTGTTCACTCTGCTTCCAGGTTGGGCCATAGGATGACTGGGATAAGCACATGTGCTAGTAGAGAGATGTCCACTCTTCGGTGGCTATGCAGAGCTGAAAGCCATCTGAAATACTGATTTTTCTGAAAGTTAGCTTAGATCAGACAGAGTTTTTATCCGGGGCACCACTGCCCTAACCCCTCCCACTCGATACTGTCCTCTGTAAGAAGTACAAGAAGATAAAGATTTAGGTTCCTTCTTTATAATTAAAGAGTTTACACTGGTAGTTACACAATTAAATTATTCTTTTCTGATTGCAGTTGATTAGTGGACTATCTTAGTGGATGCATATATACTGATATTAATTTAGGACTTTTGAGGAACAATTAGGACTAAAGGAAAAAAAAAGTTAACTGAATAATTTCAAGGTTTTCTCAGAGTAAGACACCCTTAGTATTATGGGTTTTCATTTCGTTATGAAGTGATCCTAATATGTATATACTCTTTCTCAGTTTGCCTCTGGGAGGTGGAATACATAAATACATACTTAAATGAACCTAATGAACCTAAGGATATAATTAACTTAAAGACAGAGTACTCTGTAACCTTTAAATAAGGTCTTCTCTGTGGTGCTAGCAATTCTGGTGTTATATTAAAAGGAAGTATAATTGCAAGCTTCTTAAACACAGTTGCTGCTTGAATGCTGTTCACTGTGGGACAAGCCCAATTCATAGAAATACTAGGAAGCTGTCTGCTTAGTATGGAGTTGAAGCCTCAGGCATGTCCTGATCTCTTTTTACAAAGAACTATTCCTTACGTTTCTTCCCATTTCCCACAAAGACAAGATCTGTGATGAGCACTGAATATTTTGCTTGCTATATCTAGAGATCTAAATAGCAGAAAAATACTGCCTCTTGCCTCTAGAGCTAACACCGTGTGTGTGTGTGTGTGTGTGTGTGTGTGTGTGTGTGTGTTAATCCTGATCCAAGGATATTTTTCTATTGATTTTTTTAGGGGAAGTGGAAGAGAGAGGTAAAGACAGAGAAAAATATCCATGTGAGAGAAACACATTGATTGGTTGCCTCCTGCATGGGCCCTGACCAGAACCCGGACCAAGGAGGATCCTACAACCTAGGTACGTGCCCTTGACAGGGATTCAACCCGGGACCCTTTAGTCTGCAGGCCAATGCTCTACCCATTGAGCAAAACCGGCTAGGGCACAAACACCCCATTTTAATAATTAATGTTTAAAAACTAGTCCTGTGTTAGATATGCCATATTAAAATATTAGAAAAGACAACATTTTAAAAAAATCTTCTCCTAAGGATATTCTTTATTGATTTTTTTGAAAGAGAGAGAGAGCAGGAGAGAGAGAGAGAGAGATCAACCAGTTGCCTCCTGTACGCATCCCAACTGGGGAATCTTAACTATAACCTAGGAATTGAAAATTGAACTTATAACCTTTTAGTGTATGGGACAACACTCCAACCAAATGAGCCACCTTTCCAGGGCAGAAAAGACAACTTTTGACATGAACAAAATATATGTTGAAATAAGGATCTTGGAAATATTTGTTATTTGTTCTTTAAAAATCTTGTCCTGCTAAATGAAATTACTCACAGTATGTGGTTTCACAATATGAAAAAGAACAATTTTAGCGGTATTTTGTGAAAAAATAAATTCAACTCATTGAATTAGTGGACAGTATTTAAGATACTAATAATCCAGGATCTCAAAAATGCAGAACTAAGTTCTAAGAACTGGCAAGAGCTGATGAAGAACTGATGCATCCACTTAAAGCATTACAGGCTCGCTCTCCCTCCCTGGAGCACTGCAGCACCCTTCCCTCCCCTTGCTTCTTCCCCCACAGGCATGCATCTCCTAAACTCTAAAGAACCCCATGAGACGTGCAACCTGGAGAGCAACTGGCAGTGGAAGCTCCTCCCAGGTTCACTTCCCTGAACCTGTTCCCAAGGCCCCTTTTCTCTGAATTCCTAGAGAGCTGAAAGCAGCCCCACCTCGGCTCACTTCTCTCCCACAATGTTCCTAAAGAGCCAAAGCTGCTCAGCCTAGGCTCTGTGCCATTGCTTGTTCTACCCTAAAGCCCTTCCTTGTCTCACTGTCCCCAGCTTTAATAAACATACTCTAAAAAGCTACAAAAACAACAAACAAACAAAAAAACCAAAAAAACACCCCACAAAATAAAACAACAAACTCTGAACATAGTAAGAATAATAGGTATACTTGTAAGATATGTCTATAAATCTGCCCAAGAAAGCCCAGGGAGAAAAGTTTGCAATTGCTGGAGTGAAGTGTGAGCTTCTTATGACCTCAGGATGGTGCATCCTGACATTGTTACACTGCACTGTGCCTAAGTAAACAGAGCCTGAATGTGAACTTGGCTTTGACTCCAACAATAGTGACTACATTCAATTGGTGTAAACATAAACCTATTTTACTAACATTTTACTATGATAATGTGGCATTTCACAAAATATCTGAAAGGACTTACTGGAGACCCGGTGTACAAAATCTGTGCACTGGGGGGGGGGGGGGGGGGGGGAGGAATGGGGTGTTCCTCAGCTCAGCCTGCACCATCTTTAATCTGAGACCCCTTGGGAGACATCACTCTCACAATCCAGGACTGCTAGCTTCCAACCCCTCGCCTGCCTGCCTTCCTGATTGCCTCTAACTGCTTTGGCATGCCAGCCTGATCACTCCCTAACCACTCCCCTGCCATCCTGATTGACATCTAACTGCTCCCCTGCCATCCTGATTGCCCCCAACTGCCCTCTCCTGCCAGCCAGATTGCCCCTAACTGCCCTCTCCTGCCAGCCTGGTCACCCCCAACTGCCCTCCTCTGCTGGCCTGGTCACCCCACCTCCCTTCCCCTGCAGGCCTGGTGCCCCCCAACTGCCCTCCCTTCCCTGCAGACCCAGGCACCCCCAATTGCTCTCCCCTGCCGGCCTGGTCACTCCTAACTGCCTTCCCTTGCTGGCCTGGTTGCCCCTAACTGCCCTCCCCTGCCGGCCTGAGGACATGGGGGTGGCCATCTTGTGACCACATGGTGGCAGCCATCTTGTGACCACATGGGAGGCCATCTTGTATGAGGGAGTGATGGTCAATTTGCATATTGCCTTTTATTTTATAGGAAGGATGATATTTCTCTAGCTATAGTTTGTTCCTTGTGGTCAGTCACCTAACTTAAAATGCACAAGAACAACTTAGATGATAAATATTTCCTATCTACACTAGTTATCATTTACCTCAAAATATTGGTAAAAATCATGAAAGCTTTAGTCTAAGCCAGATGCATCGGGGATAATCTTTCTGTGACTCACTTAAACACATCAATACAATTGTTGTTTCAGAATCTATGCCATCTGCTGCCACCCATTTAAAGAGGAAGGAAAGCTCTTGCCAATTTGGCTCAGTGGATAGAGCATCAGCCTGCAAATTGAGGGGTCTTGGGTTCAATTCCAGTCAAGGGCACATACCTTTGTTGTACGCTTGATTCCGACCTGATGAGGGTTCTTGTGAGAGGCAACCAATCAATGCGTCTCTCTCACATAGAGGTCTCTCTCTCTCTCTCTCTCTCTCTCTCTCTCTCTCTCTCTCTCTCTCTCCTCTTTCTCTCTCTCCCTCCCTCCCTCCTTCCCTCCCTCCCTCCCTCCCCCCCTCCTTTCCTTCCTCTATCCCTTCCACTCTCTAACCCCCCCCTCAAAAAAAAAATCAATGAAAAAGATGACCTCAGTTGAGGATTAACAAAGAAGAGGAAGGAAAAAGACTTTAGAAGGCAAATGTGTCAATCTTATTGGGGGAAAGAGCATGGCTTTTCAGCCACTTGAGCCTATAGTCTTTAGCTTTTTGAGAAGCCTTTAGAGGTTAAGAATACAGATTCTGTAGCCAGATTGTCTAGACTCAAAAGCTGGGGTTTTCTCTTTATTTGCACTATGACTATAGGGAAGTTATAACTTCCTTTGCCTCAGTTTCATCATCTATGATATTTGTTGGCAAAGTTTTTATGTAAAGCACCAGACAGTAAGTAACTGTAGGCTTCGTATGCTGCAGATAGAATCTATTGCTTCTCCTTTTTACTTTCTTTTTTTTTTTTTTAAAGAATGCTTTAGACTTCTGGTCAAGATGGCGGCATAGGTAAATGTGGTGCTTGCATCCTCCCACAACTGCATTAAAATTACAACTAATGTACAGAACAACCATCATTCAGAAACTCCTGAAACCCAGCTGAATGGAGTCCTACAACAAGGGAGTTAAAAAAGAAGCCACAGTGAGACTGGTAGGAGGGATGGAAACTTGAAATAGTCTTGTTCCCCACCCACATGTGGTGGATAAAAATCAGGAGGGATATCTCTGCTGTGAAGATTCCTCTTGAGAAGTGAAGGGTCCCAGTCCTACACTAGGCCCCCGAGTGTTTTCAGTGCCAGGTAGAGGAGTCCCCCTAATTTTTGGCTTTAAAAGCCAGTGGGAATTGAGGCTGAGGGAGACAGAGGCTCATGGAGTCCCAGGAAGTTCCTATTAGAGGGCCCCAGCACAAGCTTACTTTGACTCACTCACTCTGAGCTCCATGCTAGGACAGCAGCTTGAAAGGCACCAAGGACATATGGGAGGAACGGAATTACCTGGCGTCAGGGCGAGCGCAGGAGGGGCAGTTTTCTCCCAGACAGAAGTACTTGCAGAGGCCACTGTTCCTTTTCTGAGCACCCCTTGTCCCCCAACAAAGCTGGCAGGTGGGCACCGTATCTGAATCTCCATCAGCCTGGCTATCACTGTCTGCCCTGCCCTGGTGATTCCCTGAGACACTGCCCCACCCAATTCGCAGGCTCACCAAGGCTGTTTCCAGCGGCTTTTCAAAAACGAATGGCCTGTCTTAGGTCACAATTCATTTTTTCCTAAAATCTCTCAAACAACAGCATCTGGCCTCCGTGTGCCCCATACCTCTCAATAAGTAGCCCCAGGCCGGGCAATAGCAGCAGCTGACCTTGGTCTGCAGCTTGGCCTCACCTTGGCACCTCCCAAGCTCAGCACAAGTAGCCATTTACAGGTTGCTTTGTAGCTCATGCCAGGTGGCTTGGGCAGAACACTGGTGGCGGCAGAATCTCAGAGACAGTGTACCTGGTGGACAGCTTCAGACCACATGAAAGCACCACCACCCAACCACCTCCACAAGTGACACACTCATGGGGCGGACTCAGCAGGCACCAGAGCCCTGCTGAAGTCCTACTCTATAGAGTGGACCCCTGCATAACTGATTCTCCATGGTGGTTGGTGATTGCAGTCAGTCCTTACGGCTGATTGGCTTGGGGGTAAATCCTTCTCATTGATGTGCCAACAGCAATCAAGGCTCAACTACAACAGGAGGGAGTATAAACTGCACACAGTGGGTGGAGTGCACCTGGAATGCCCAACTTCGGGTGAGTGGGGAGGCTGTGCTGCTGGACCCTATAGGACACCTACTACATTAGGCTCTTCTACCAAGCTCAGGAGATATAGAAGTCTACCTAATTCATAGCAATAAAAAGAGTAAGGCTGCAAAATGAGGAGACAAAAAAACATGTCCCAAATGAAAGAATAGAACAAAACTTAAGCAAAAGAATAAACACAATGGAGATAAGCAATCAACTATATTCAGAGTTCAAAACACTTATATGGATGTTCAATGAACTTAGTGAGAACTTAGCAGCATATAAAAGGACATGGAAGCAATTTAAAAAGTTAGAAATGAAGAATATACTAATTGAAATGAAGAATAATTTACAGTAAATGAACAACAGAGTAGATGAAACTGATAATCAAATCAGTGATTTGGAATATGAGGAAGCAGAAAACAATCAGAAAAACAAAAAGAAAAAATAATTAAAAAAATAAGGATAGTGTAAGAGCCTCTGGGACAACTTCAAGCATACCAACATTTATTTCATGCGAGTGCCAGGAGGAGAAGAGAGAGCAAGTAATTGAAATTTTATTTGAAAAAATGACAGAAAACTTCTCTGACTTGGTGAAGAAAATAGCCATACAAGTCAAGGAAGTGCAGAGAGTCCTAAACAAGATAAACCCAAAGAGGCCCACACCAAGACAGATCATAATTAAAATGCAAAAGTTTAAAGAGAGAATTTTAAAGCAGCAAGAAAAAGCAGTTAGTCACCTATAGGGAACTCCAATAAGATTGTTACCTGATTTCTCAACAAAAACTTTGCAGGCCAGAAGGGATTGACATTAAATATTCAAAGTGATATACAGCAAGGACCTACAATCAAGATTACACTACCCAGGAAAGCTATCATTTAGAAGCAAAGGAGAGATAAAGAGCCTCCCAGACAAGAAAAAGCTAAAGGAATTAATCACCATCAAACCAGTATTATACAAATTATCAAAAGTTCTTTGTTAAGAAGAAGACAAAGATAAAAAAATATGAGCAGTAATATGGCAATAAATACAGACCTGAAAAACAAAATAAACAAACAATCAGAACAGAAACAGTCTCATAAATACAGATAATATTTTGATGGCTGCCAGATGGGAGGGAGGTTGTGTGAAAAAGGTGAGGGATTAAGAAATACAAATTTGTGGTTACAGAATAGTCATGTTGCTATAAAGTACAGCGTAGTAAGTATAGTCAATAATATTCTAATAACTATGTACGGTATCAGATGGGTACAAGATTTATTGGGATGGTCACTTAGAAAGTTATGTAAAGTCTAATCATTGGGTGTACTCCTGAAGTGATGCAACAGTATGTCAACTGTAACTGAACAATAAAAAATGATTTATATAAAAACAAAAGAAACAAAGAAGGCCTTAAAAATATAAAATCATTATTGTTCATGGGGTACACAAAAAGAGATATATCTTGATGTAAGAACTTGGAAATCTTGTTGACTCCCAATCTGTATAACCTATAATATTAAAGCATAATATGTTAATTAGACCAGACGTCCTTTCAGACAAAGTCAGGGCTGCGAGGGAAGCCCGGGACCCAGGTGCCAGAGGGAAGCTGGGGCCAGCAGCCTGGGGAGGAAAAGCCTACTCTTGCATGAATTTTGTGCATCAGGCCTCTAGTAGAGATAATAATAGCATCTACTTCATAAGATTGTTGAGGTTTAAATAAATTAATACAGGCATACCTTGGAGATATTGTGGGTTGGAATACAGACCACTGCAATAAAGTCATGCACAATCCTTTCGCTGGTGGAGGGTCTTGCTTTCAATTTGTATAACATGCAACATCTGTGAGGGGCAATAAAGCGAAGTTCAATAAAACATGGTCTGCCTATATACAGGGTGAGGCAAAAGTAGTTTCACAGTTTTATGGAAAATGATAAAATAATCCTATATAATGCAAATTGCTTGAACAGCAAGATGACCTGTTGCTATGACACTCACTGACCACCAGGAGGCAGACACTCAATGCAGGAGCTTCCTACTGGTGGTCAGTGCGCTCCTACAGGGGGAGCACAGCTCAGCCAGAAGCTGGGCTCATGGCTGGCGAGCACAGCGGCAGTGGCAGGAGCCTCTCTGCCTCCATGACAGCACTAAGGATGTCTGACTGCCATGGGAAGTGGGCCTAAGCTGGCTGTCAGACATCCCCTGAGGGCCACTGGACTGTGAGAAGGTGCAGGCTGGACTAAGGGACCCGGAGTGCACAAATTTCATGCACCGGGCCTCTACTAAATAGATAATACTACAAGAATAAACTGTGTTTTGTGTACACACAACTGCAAACCTATATTTGCTCCATCCTATGTAAAGTGCTTATATAAAGTGCATGACACATAGAAAAAGCTATAAAACTGTTTTACTACTATATTTTCAACCAAATTTTATTTAGAAAATACCTGCCATTCCTATATGACTTGTAGCATTACTCTGTGACTTGAAATATGGAAGATCCAATTTGCCATTCTTGGTTTAATCTAAATCACCAGAGAACAGTTTAACACTGTATGTTGCCCTGGATAGTGTTGCTCCGTTGGTTGGAGTGTCATCCCTGTACAGCGTACACCAAAAGGGTGGTGGGTTTGATTACTGGTCAGGGCACATGCCCCAATTTTGGATTCCATCCCTGCTTGGGGTGTGCGTGGGAGGCAGCTGACTGATGTTTCTCTCTAAAAATCGATAAAAAAATTAAAAACAAACAAAAATACAACCCCAATACACTGTATGGTGATGATGCCTCCAAGTGTGCACAAAAATCGAATGATCAGAAGGAAGAGCAATGGTCCCGAGGCAGTCCCCAGCAGAAGCATCATTATTGAAGGAGATTCACTATGAAAATGGAATAAGTTGCTAAAACAGTCAATTAAATACAATAACTAGCCCTAGCCTGTTTGGCTCAGTGGATAGAGCTTCGGCATACAAACTGTAAGGTCCCAGGTTTGATTCCAGTCAAGGGCATATGCCCAGGTTGTGAACTTGATCCCCAGTGGAGGGCTTGCAGGAGGCAGCCAATCCATGTTTCTCTCTCATCATTGCTGTTTCTCTCTCTCCCTCTTCCTTCCTCTCTGAAATTAATAAAATATATATATTTTATATATATATAAATATATATATTTATATATTTATATATATATATATATTAAAAAAGTAGACTTGTTTAAAAAAAATAAATTAACTACTTTCCAATCATTATAGTATTTCTTTTCAGGCACAGAAATAAAAACCTATTTTAACATTCATTTCACTTAAATTTAAGTTAAATTTTAATATCACTTTTAGTTTTTAAAACTAAGAAGAGGGAATAATAAGAAAATATGCACAAAAATCAGTTAAAATACTACAGTATTTTATATGTACAAGAGTTACATGCAGAATCTATCTGTCATAGCTATTTGCAGGAGTAAATAACAATGGGAAAAAATTCCACAGGGAAAAAATAAGTTGAGGAACCAGGAGACAATTTGTAATTTTTAGCTGGCAACCTATAAATGAAAAACAAATATATAAAACCCAGCCCTTTCAGGATTTACAAAGCATAAACTGAATAGGGCCATATATAAATATTTAAATGCAAAACATATAATAGGATGTTTTGAACACTTTATGAGGTGTTATATTGAAATGGAGAGCTTATAGAGTAAAATTTGTAGCACAGTGATGTCTAAACATGAAAAAGCACCAGCTTGAGCTTTAGAATGCAATAAATTTTAATTGCGTGTTAAATACAAACCCAATAACCTCAGCTTGTACACACTTACATGGCATCATGTGGCTATTGTTGCCCAACTGCTTCTACATAATCTTGACTTAAAAGTTTAGAGTAATAATTGATGTTTATATTTGGAGAACATGAAATCAAAGGAAAAAGTACTTCTCTTTTGTCTCAATATTTGCATAGGTACGAGTTACTACTGTAGTTTGTGGGACAGTAATTAACTGAGCATCAACCTAAGAATTATTTTTTTATTAGTCATTTATGCTCAGAATTTAAAATCTGAGGTGTTAATAGACTTAAAACAAGCAAAAACAAACAAACAAAAAAACCCCAACAAGACAAAAACTAGTCCCTTATTTCTGACCACCTCCCATCCCCATCTTGGTCTCCTTCCATAGTGAAAACCTTTTCAATACTTTTAACTATTTTTATCTATATTTCTAATATCTGTAATATTCTTGTTTCTTGAATCATCCACTTTAAACAGATTGGTTCTGTTTCCTAGCACCACAATTTACTAGCTCTGTGATCTTCACCAAATGACTTAACTTCTTTAGGCTTCAGTTTTCTTATCTATAAAACAAATAGAACCTATCACATAAGGATATTGTGAGAATTAAGTGATACAAAATCATGCGTGATATAATTTGGTCAAAATGTAGTGATCACAGATTAATAACTATTAATGTTATTGTACTGCATCCTCCTAAAATAGTTACAGAATACTAGTTTTTCTTTTAAATCACATTCAGTGTTTTCATAATATCCTTTTTATATTTGAGTCCACTCAATTAATGAGTCTCACTTTTTTTTTTGTCTTCATCAAAAACAATTACTGGATAGGCTACCAAGGAGACAGAACTGAACCTCACATCACCCTGCTTGGCCCTGGAAGATGGCTGGTTAGCTAGAGACGGGTAAGATTCCTCAGGGAAGGAACAACCTAAGATAGGCACAGTTGCAGAGGGGCCACCAGGAGAGAACTTGGGGGTTAAAAGAAGTGGGGTACAGACCCTTACCGCCCCCAGAACTTGGCAGGGGCCTGAACCTTCACCCCTTCTGAGTGAGGTCTCCTGCCCCCACGGCTGATTCACTTCCCAGCCTAGAAAAATTGACTGTATTGTACAAAAAGCTGTTCCTAAAGTGTTAACAAAAATTCTTATTGGCAGTTCATCTCATGGTAAAATTGCATAACATGTAATGAACCTAAAGCAGTCATATTTTAGAGCAAGTAATTAAAATGTAAAAGCCATCAAGACTACATTATAAATTTTCCAAAAGCCTCCTAATATTTAAATTAAAAGAGGGGGTGACAGTGGAAAAATATCATGTAAGGAAAAATATCCTGTGAGTAAATTACATCTAAAAAATTTGTACTTTAGAAAATTAACTTTCAATTGAAATACTAACAGCAAGATACCCATGACAAACATATAGGGTGTCAAAACAAGCCAGAGGAAAATCATTTGGGCAAGAAAAATGAAAAGGGATCCCAAGTCACATTTATTAACTTTTGTTGAAAATATGTTTGTGTATTTTCAGAAAACAACTCCGAGACCATGTGGATTCCTGCAACAGAGAGGAATCGACAGGAGTGCCCTAGCCATGAAGACAGGAGAGAATCAGTCCAGAGATGGAAGACGCTGACAATGCCTTGCCATACCAACAGACAGCAGCTGCGTGTTGCTGAAGGATGCCCAGGACCAAACCAGAGACGGTCGGACCTGCATCACCACCATTTGTCCACCAACCAGATCTGAAATACCATGGCTGACATGTACACATAAGGAACTCTCTGACATTGAAATTGGGACTCAAAAGAACTGTTGGCTAGAAAGGAACTCACTACAGACTGATTCATTTGCCTCTCAGCATATCCATTAAAGCTTGTCTTAGTTTCGGTTTTTATAAGGGAATTACTTGTATTACATGATCTAACGCATCTAGGGGAAATAATGAACAACATAAATTGATGAACAGAAAACAGACCCGGAGACAGAGAAGCAGCGGTCAGACTGTCAAACTGCAGGGGGAAGGTAAAGAAGGGTGGGGGGAAGGGGAAGAGATCAATCAAAGGACTTGTGTGCATGCATATGAGCCTGAGGGGTCATGGACAACACGGGGGGGGGGGGCATACGTGGGGAGGGGTTTGGGATGGGAATGGGAAAATGAGGACAATTATGTGATACCATAAGCAATAAAGAAATTTAAAATATCCTGGATAACTTTGAACTTGACAATTCCAAGTCACTGGGATTTCAGGACTGTGAGAAAGTATATTACAAAACTTTTACTGTAGTTTTAAAATTATTTTATTCAAATCTCTGAAACATATCACTCCCACAGTTATTATATCACATCTTTAATGCTCACCTTTTGCCTCTGTTGTTTTTTTTTTTTTATCATTTCCACAGCTAAGTATGTTTAAGATGTTATACATCAAACATTCCAGATTTCCTTTATATGCAATATTTTCCAGAATTGATTCCACTGCTTTCTATACTGTTTCCCAGTGATTAGTTTAAAATCAAAGCTTCACCAAAACCGGTTTGGCTCAGTGGATAGAGCATCGGCCTGTGGAATGAAAGGTCCCAGGTTTGATTCTGGTCAAGTGCATGTACTTTGGTTGCGGGCATATCCCCAGTAGGGGATGTACAGGAGGCAGCTGATTGATGTTTCTCTCTCATCGATGTTTCTAACTCTCTATCCCTCTCCCTTCCTCTCGTAAAAAAATCAATAAAATACATTAAAAAAAATAAAAATAAAACCAAAGCTTCTATTTAGAGTTCATAATTCTAAGTGGTCTCTAAGTTTTGAGAATAACACAAGTTGTATACTGTGGATACCTGAGATATGTCTAAATTCTAAAGAACATTTATGTAGCAGTTTTTGTTTAAAAAAACAAAACCAAGAGTTTGGTTACAATCTGTCTCAACCAAGTGCTATAGTAAACAGGAGGAATTTTAAAGAAATTCAGTTATAATTATTGAAGAATCACACATTAACTCATTTTAATAACTCAATCTTAGGATAAAATATTTTCATTCAGCCAATTTTTAATATCTCATATTTAATAAGAAATTAAATATGATATATTAAAAATTCTCTAATTCTGCCTCATTAAATTTAAGTTCTCTGAGGATAAGGAATATGTTTAATTTACCTTATATCACCATTGCATTGTATGGTGCCAGAGTAGTAGAGGTATAGAGCTACCCAATACATTTTCACTAGATAAATAACTTCAGCATAACTTGGTCTCAGGTTGACAAATATTTGACATAAAACACCAAATACCATATTAACACAGCATTATTATTTTAGCATAAACAAAGCACACTAGCTGGTACATTACATTTTATGTTTTATTGATGGTGACATATAGTAAAAATCTAATATACAATAATCACCCATGGTCCCTTAAAAATATTTAAAGTTCTTTTTCACAAGCACAATCCCATTGCAGTCATACTATAAGCTTTTTGAAGACAATTAAAAAATACACTGAAGATATCATAATTCACGATGAGATATTGAGATGGATTTTACATTCTCATTATGAACAAGCGTAGACTTTTACCAAGAGGTTGACATTCTGGGAATCCTTTTTGAGGATTTATTTTCATATAATTAATGGCCAGATTAGCATACGTGAAGTCTTATATTCTTATAAACTTTATTCAGAGTCCATAAACGCAAGCAGATTATAAAGTATTCTTAGATGTATCAACATCTTTAAAAAATATATGTATTCAGTTTGCCTTAGGATATATTCCTTGAATTGACAATTGTTGAGGTTTTCAAATACTATCTTTTCATGTCTTCACAGCTTGGATCTGATCTGATAACAAAAACAGACAAGACATTATCAGTTGCTACAGGTCAAAAATCTATTTTTTTTTTTAACATAACGTGAGACAATTCTATAAGAACACAGTAGAAATCTATGTATACAGTTTTTAAATAAAGCACAAATCATACTATAGTTTTTATTTTCATCACAGTTGTACTAGTATATGCATAGGGCCAGTTAACTAGTTCTATATGACTGCATAAAAATTAGCAGTCCCTTGTCTCATCTCTCAATTCCCTTTTGGGTGATTACATCTTTATCTCTAAATAATATATATGTATTATTACTTGTTGAAATACCAGTTTCTTCCATTTAATATGAGGCCTCAGTTCTTATGTATCTCTGTGCTGCTCTCTACAACCCTCATAATGCTTTCAATACGCCCATTCTCCTAACAAAGTAATGTAGTCATTATCAATATAACTAGAGGCCCGGTGCATGAAATTTGTGTGTGTGTGTGTGTGTGTGTGTGTGTGTAGGTCCATCAGCCTGGCCTGCACCCTCTCCAATATGGGATCCCTTGGGGAATGTTTGACTACCACAAGCATCAGGCCTAAACCAGGAGTCGGACATCCCTCTCATAATCTGGGATTGCTGCGCTGGCTCCTAACTGCTCACTTGCCTGCCTGCCTGATCACCCCTAACTACTCTGCCTGCTAGCCTGCTAGCCCTTAATCACCTCTGCCTGCTGGCTTGATTGCCCCTAACTGTCTTTCCCTGCCAGCCTGGTCACCCCTAACTGCCTCTGCATCGGTCCCTGCCACTATGGCTTTGTGCGGAAGGATGTCCAGAAGATGTCTGGTCTCATTAGCATATTACCCTTTTATTAGTATAGATTATACAATGTAAGCTTTAGGGTAGAATTGCATTAGTAGAAATGAAGAGACATCTCATTAAAAATGTATATTGGTTTGATATGATTAAAATCCACTTGTTTATGACAAAAATCAAGTCTTTAAGAATAGGATTGCTTGTCCTAGCTGGTTTTGCTCAGTGGCTAGAGCTTCAGCCTAAGGACTGAAGAGTCCTAGGTTCAATTCTGGTCAAGGGCACATGCCTGGGTTGCAGGCTTGATCCCCAGTAGGGCACATGCAGGAGGCAACTAATCAATGATTCTTTCTCATCATTGATGTTTCTATCTCCCTCTCTGAAATCAATAAAAATCTATTTAAAAAAACCTATTTAATAAAAGAGTAATATGCAAATTAACAATCACTCTGCTACACCCACAAGCCATGCCCACCAGCCAATCAGGAGTGAGTATACAAATTAACCAACCACGATGGTTGTGGCCATGGAATGAGCAGGAGGCTTGGGTTTCCCTGGCAATGGAGGAAGCCAAGCTTTCTGCACACCCTGGTTGGTCCAGAACTCCACTCAAGGCTACAAAGTTTCATTTATAGAAGACAGATAAATCTGAACAAAAATGGCAGCAGGTAAGGAGCTGGAGAGAGCAGGAGGCTTGAGTTGCCTCGGGGATGGAGGAAGCCAAGCTTCTGCATTCCTGAAATGCCTTGGCCTCCACTCAAGGCTACAAAGTTTCAATTATAGAAGATAATAAATCACAACAAAAATGGCTGCGGCCACTGAGCAATCAGGAGGCTTGGCTCTGCTCAAGGCTACAAACTTTCAATTTTATAAGATAAATAAATCCCAAATACAAGGGTCTCCACTTGGGTCACCAGGGAGTGTGGACGGCCTGCAAACCACCACAGGCCCCTTGCCCAGGCCACCCCATACCCTAAGGCAGTGTTTCCCAAAGTGTGGTATGCATACCCCCAGGGGTACAGGAAGAGTTTGGTGGGGGTACGTGTTGCACCGGAGTTTGGTGGGGATATGCACTGCACTGTGCTTAGCTGCGCCTAATTCTACGTTCTCATGAGTCAAGTCAAGACAGTCTTGTGAGGCGTGAGATGGTCCAGTATGCAAATGTTATTTATAATATAACTTTTATTTATATTTTATTATGAATAATTTTTTATTTTTCGTTTATTATTATTTTGTGTGTGTACCAAAAAAATAAAAAATAAATATATTTTGATTGTTATTAAAATACATCCTTTTTTTTTTTTTTTTTGGATGAGGGGTATTCAGCATTACGAAAATTACAGAAGGGGTATACATATGTCAAAAGTTTGGGAAACACTGCCGTAAGGGAACCCCACCCTGATCTGGGACACCTTTCACTGCAAACCAGTTGGCCCCCACCCATGCACCAGGCCTCTATCCTATCTAATAAGAGTAATATGCAGATTGATCATCCTCCAACACACAAGATGGCTGCCCCCATGTGGACACAAGATGGCTGCCACATGATGGCCAGCAGAGGAGGGCAGTTGGGAGGGACCAGGCCTGCAGGAGAAGGTAGTTGGGGGCAAACAAGCTGGCAGGGGAGGGCAGTTAGGGGTAATCAGGCCTGCAGGGGAGGGCAGTTAGGGGCAAACAAGCTGGCAGGGTAGTAGTTAGGCACCAATCAGGCTGGCAGGGGAGTGGTTAGGGGGTGATCAGGCTGGCAGGCAGAAGCGGTTAGGGGCAATCAGGAAGGCAGACAGGCGAGCAGCTCGGAGCCAGCAGTCCTGGATTGTGAGAGGGCAGTTGGACATCCTTTGAGGGGTCCCACATTGGAGACAGTGTAGGCTGGGCTGAGGGACACACACCCCTGTGCATAAATTTCATACACTGGGCCTCTTTGTTTTTAATTCTTTATTATTTTCAACAATAGGGAGAACATCCAAGATGGCGGCCTAGGCAGTCTCCTAAGCTGCCGCCTCATCAACAATTTAATTAAAAAAACAACTAAAATCAAAAAGGACTTCACCAAAATGTCAGGAAAGCTGGCGGAGTGGAATAGCTACAACTAGAAAGAAAGAGAGAGGCTCACGGATCGGACTGGGAGCCGCAAAGCACTGAGGTAGGAGACGCTCGCGCACGCGGCCTCCGAATACCTGCCTGGCGGGAGGGGAGGAATCCCCGATTGCACGGAACCCTTTCCGACTGCACTGAACCCAACCCCTGCTGAAATTCCGTGGTCCCAGGCTCATACGGGTGGCGTCTGGACTGTGGAGAAAGGCACCCAGAGACTCAGAGACTCGGAAACTGGGAGACCGGGGACCGGGAGCCGCAGTCGCCGCAGGCAGGGTACGCGCTGAGGTCTGACCGCCGCCCCTCCGGAGCGGAAGGAGTCAGAAGCTCCAGGTCTGACCACCGAGGCTGCCGCTGCCTCTCTGTACAAGGTGGCAGCCTCTCTGTAGCGGAAGGAGTCGGAAGCTCCAGACTACAGAGACCAGCCCAAGTCCGGGTGAGCCCCTGGGGCACCCACGCTCTTGCTTGGGGAAACTGGGACGGTCAGGCGGAAACTCAGGCGAGTGCACAAGGGCAGGGCGGAAGCCTTCAGCCCTGAGACTCCGCCCCATCCAAGCTGAGCAGAGGCTTCTGCAGTTTTTCAAGTCTGATCCTATAAGACTGTCTCCAATACAGAAGTTATCCCAGAGTAGACACAGCTGATACCCACATCCAATTGGCCTGAAGGTCAATTCACAACAATAGAGACTTAGCTACAACAAGGCTGTGCACGCAGTCCACAAAGGGGATCACCAAGAGTGTCTACCTCAGGTAACTGAGGAGGCTGACCCACTGTGCTATATAGGACACCAAACACACAAAGCCATCCTACCAACTCTGAAAAACAGCGAAAATGCCGAGACAAGGAAATAGATCTCAAACAAAAGAGATGGAGGATATAGAGTTCAGAACTACGGTTCTAAGGTTATGCAACAATATCCTAGAAAAGCTCGATAAACTTCATGAGACCCAACTAAAAAGTATAGATAAACTGACTAAATTGGAAAATATTATGCAGAGATCCAACAGCAGAATGGAAGAACACAAGAATCAGGTCAAAGAGCCAAAAGACACTCCGCTGGAGAAGGAAGAAGAAAAGAGGATCCAGAAAGTTGAAGATAGTGTAAGGAGCCTCTGGGACAACTGCAAGCGCACCAACATCAGAATTATGGGGGTGCCAGAAGAAGAGGGAGTGCAAAATACTGAAAACATATTTGAAGAAATAATATCAGAAAACTTCCCTCACCTGGTGAAAGAAATAGACTTACAAGTACAGGAAGCCTACAGAACCCCAAACAAGAGGAATCCAAAGAAAAATTCTTCTCGACACATCATCATCAATATGCCAAGGGTAAAAGACAAAAAGAGGATCTTACAAGCAGCAAGAGAAAAGCAGTTGGTTACCTATAAGGGAGCACCCATACGACTATCAGCTGATTTCTCAACAGAAACCATGCAGGCCAGAAGGGAGTGGCAAGAAATATTCAAAGTGATGAATAGGGAGAACCTACAACCAAGATTACTGTATCCAGCAAAGTTATCATTCAGAATTGAAGGGCAGATAAAGAGCTTCACAGATAAGAAAAAGCTAAAGGAGTTCATCACCACCAAACCAGTATTATATGAAATGCTGAAAGGTATTACTTAAGAAGAGGAAGGTCAAATGAATTAAAAATCTCAGGAATAGAATAAACTCGTGAATATAATAGAATTAGGGGCAAAGAAAGGGAGTGGATAGATAATTATCAGGGTGAAAGGGGTGTGGGGTGCAGAGACTGGATTAAAATTGTATAACCTATGGATGAGGACAATAGTGGGGGAAGGGGGTAAGGGCAGAGGGTGGGGTGGGAATCAGGTGGAAGGGAGCTATGGGGGAGAAAAAGGAGAAACAATTGTAATAATCTGAGCAATAAAGATTTATTAAAAAAAAAAGAATTAAAAACAAAACAAAACAAGAACAAAATAAATAGAAAAGTTAATTTTAAAAAAAGAAAAAGAAAAGAAATTGGTCCAAGGGCCTTCTTGTTTATAATGCTAGGAAATTTCAGAATTCTAAAAGCAAAATGAAGAGAGAAACTCAGAATATCTTTCACAGATAGATTTACATAAAAAAATCTAGTAAGTTAGTTAAATGCACAGACAAGTCTCTTGTATGCTGTTAGCTATTTTATAAAATAGGTTTTGCCTTTTATTTTTTTTTAACCCAGCGAGACAGGAGGATCAAATTGCAAACTATTTGCTATTACATAAGAAATATGAACAGAAGATTTTCTATTTAAAACCAAACCAACATACTTTTTAATCTATGTACAAAGTTTCTTTTGTTATTAAATAGAGCATTTAGGTATAAGGATACATTTAACATTTACTGAGTGTTTTCTAATGCTAGTGATTTTAACAGGTACAGTGTTTCATTTAATCTGTGCATCTCTTTTCACATTTAGTTTTCAATTTTACAGATAAAGAAGACAATTATCTTCAAAAGAGATGTTAATTAATGCCAAAACCGGTTTGGCTCAGTGGATAGAGCGTCAGCCTGTGGACTGAAGGGTCCTGGGTTCGATTCTGGTCAAGGGCAGCATGTATGTTGGTTGAGGGCACATCCCCAGTCGGGGGCATGCAGGAGGCAGCTGATCGATGTTTCTAACTATCTCTCTCCCTTCCTCTCTGTAAAAAAATCAATAAAATATATTTTAAAAAATTAAAAAAATAGATGTTAATTAATAATAAGTGGTGGAATGAATCTTCTACACTCAAAAGCCCAAACTGCTTTTTAACTACTATTCCATGATGTCTACTTAAAATTGGGACAACTAGCTTACCTTGCAGAAAACTGCTGTAACAGTTACATACAAAATATGGCAACAGAAGAGCACAAAAATATTTCCAGTAACGTACCCTCCTTACAAAGACTTGGGAAGTAAGATGCAAAGATAATGAATCAGAAAAGTCAGACATAAAAATTAGGTGACAAGACCAGAGTTGGCAAGTGGCACAGTGATGTTGGATTGTTACTGACACCTAGTGGCCTCACTGTTACAAAATAAAAAAAATAAATAAAGGGAAGAGAGGGCTATGATAGAGCGGAGAGAGCTACGATGTAAAATTCAGATGACTGTATCAACCTATTTTTAGTGGTTACTCTGCTTTGAATTACTTTATGAACAATAGTGGGGTATGATACATGCTATATCTTCACTGTGAACAATAATAAGCATTTGTAAATAAAAATCAAGGCTGAAAATAACTTTTTGGTCTCTTCTCTGGAATGTTCCTCTGCAACCTATGTTTATGTGGGAATCAGTTCCTTAACTTTCATCACTTCTTTACCACAATCCAAGAAACTAAGTTGGTTGTGTTCACAGAAAAATTCTAGTAGTTATGCTAGAGGTTCTCAATTAAGTTTCACTTAATTATAAAATTATGTTCTTTGCGGTTTTTTACTTTTTAATGTTTTAACTTTTTAAATTTATTTCTTTTTTATTGATTTTTTTAGAGAGGAGAAAAGGAGAGAGGGGGAGAGAGAGGGAGAGGGAGAGGGAGAAGAAAAGGGGGGGATTGGTTACCTCCCACATGCATCCCGACATGGGATTGAACCCAAAACCTGGGTATGTGCCCTGGCTGGGAATTGAACTGCAACTTTTTGGTACACAGGAGGATGCTTCAAGCGACTGAGCCACATGGCCAGGGTGTTCTTTGCACTTTAATGGTAAATGTTATGATGGCTACAAATGAGAAAAATCACTAATAGTCTGTGCAGTTAATTAAAATACCACATTTCACTAACACATGAAAAATATTTATCAGATGTAAACTTAGTACTTTGAACCAAAGAAATATTATGTCATTGTATGGGTAAGCAGCTAAATATATCTTATTTATTCCCCAATATAGTAAGCTTTCTAGACATGAACTTAATATTTGGTTCAAAGATCTAACATGACATGCAGAAGAGGAAAAGAAATCACACATAACTGTAATCAAAATGTTAGTTTCGCCCTGGCCTTGTGGCTCCGTTGGTTGGAGCATTGTGCCATGCACCAAAAGTTTGCAGGTTCCATTCCTGGTCAAGGCACATACCTAGGTTGTGGGTTCAATCTCCAGCCGGGATATGTATGGGAGGCAACTAATCAATGTTTCTCTCTCACATCAATGTTCCTCTCTCTCTTCCTCTCCACCCCCCTCTCTCTCCCTGTCTTTCTAAAACTCAAAAAAAAAAAAAAAACAAAAAAAACCCAACCAAAACGTATCAAGTGAGAATTTAAAAAAAGGTTAATGTGGAAAGTTAAGTTGATAGCCCAAGATGAAAACTTAAATTTATAATATATTGTTGTTCACCCTTATTCAGAGCAGAGAGATGCCTAATAGCAATGATCCTTAGTTGTTCTGCTCATAAGCGAAAATTTCTTGGCCTCTCAGTGTCCTGAAACCTAAAGAACTCGGTTTCATTCATTTTTATTGCTCTTTGTGGCTACTGTGCTTCCAGTGATTCCTGTAACTAGTAGACAATATAAACTTGGGAAAAATACTATATTTATTTATTTTTATTTTGTTTGTTGTTCCAAGTATTACATATGTCATCTTTTACCTGGGTTGAGCCCCCCTGCCACTCCCACCCCGAGGGCAAGCCTCCACCACCCGTGTCTGTGTCCACTGGTTATGCTAATATGCATACATACAAGTCCTCTGGTTGATCTCTAACCCCCTCCCCTGCCTTAATATATCTTAAATATTAATTTATTCCCTGATATAGAAAGCTTGTACCAACCTATGATAGCTATTTTTGATGAATAACAAATAGAGCTGCTATATACAAATCAATAGAATACCAGTATTTATAATTCTCAATATGAGTGTTAAAAGTTGTGTAAATATGTTATATATATATATATATATATATATATATATATATATATATATATATGAGAAATTCACCAGGGTGGTGGTGGTGAGGGGGTCCCTCAGCTCGGCCTGCACCCTCTTGCAATCCAGGACCCCTCAGGGGATGTCCACCTGCTGGCAGGGGGATCAGGCCTAAGCCGGCAGGCGGACATCCCTCTCACAGTCCAGGATCCCTCTTGCAGTCCGCTCCTTACTGTCCTGCCTCTCGCTTCTCCTTACTGCTCAGCTAGCTGCTCCTTAGTGCTGCCATGGAGGCAGGAGAGGCTCCGGCCACCACCACTGCGCTCACCAGTCATGAACCCAGCTTCTGGCTGAGTGTTGCTCACCCTGTGGGAGCGAACTGACCACCAGGGGGCAGCTCCTGCATTGAGTGTCTGACCCCTGGTGGTCAGTGTGCATCACAGCAATCAGTCCTTCTATAGGGTCTTTCCGTCTATTTGCATATTAGGGTTTTATTATATAGGATTAAGATATATATGAAGTAAAACATTCTTAAAGTACATGCCATGCAGACTTATTTTAGTTATGACAGTAAGATTAACATTTGTCCCAAACTTCAAATATGCTTCCATTACTAGATCTCTTAGAAATTTATTGCTATAAATTAAAAATATTTCTACAGTTGTCATTATATTGACTATAAAAAGCAAACACTTTAAATAAATCCTTTAGAAAAATGTAATGGAAGTAAATGGAGCAAGGTATTAGATACTTAATGTAGTGTATTTTCTGACAGCAGAAATAAATGGAAACAAGAGGAGAAAAAGGCAGTGATATAATAAAAATAAAATGTTATGAAAGGAAAGAAAAATGTCAATGGAAAGGAAATATAGGTTGAAGATGGACAGTATTTTGTGATGTACCTTGAAGCCAGTCTACACCTTCTTGCAATCCTTCTCCTTTTATGGCATCACTAGCACTGAAACAAAATTCACAAGAAACATATCTATTTCATTACACTGTAAAAACTGTAAGAACAAATAATTGCAATTTTTCCATATGGCAAATTAATATATCCTAGTAACACATATCTGAGCAAAACTTGTTAAGCAATGAAACTAAATAAACATAAAAAAACAAAAGTCTGAGCATCTCAGGGCCACAAAATTATCCGTAACTTACATTGACATAATTTTTATGATACTTGGAAAAGTGTACCAATAAAAAGTTATTATTTTAGGAGCAGTACTCATACTGACATTACTTTGAGTAATATTTCCAGTGGTGGAAAAGTTTATAGAGCCCCCCTTCCTATATTACCCAGCCCCAATGACTCAAGAGCAGTTACTTATTAGAAGTGCTTGACTTAAATTGTAATTTAGCTACAGGATACAGTGACTTTTTTTGAAATGGAGTTTTATATCTATACAGTAGAAACCTGTAATTATAACTTTGGTGAACTGGTAGAAAAAAAATCCCAATAGATTTCAATAATAGTTTTTTTCTTATTGGCTTCAGGAACCTAAATAGGTTATTTAACTCTCCTGTCTTCAGTTTTAGCATCTGTAAAATGGGGAGATATTATAATTGTCCTCACAGAGTTATTAAGGAAATTGAATATTTGATATATGTATATAAAATAGGCTCTTTTCATGGTCTTAGAATTAAGATTAAATCCTTATTGTGATATTTTATAAACAATTATAATTAAATTTTAAATTAAAAGAATAAAATACAAAGGATTTATTATTAATATTTTCCAAGACACAGACTGATAGTTCCTCATAACATTTTACTGATCTGGTAGTTATTTCCTTTTAAAATATAATCGCATAATAGCCTTTAGTATACATAATTAGATTTTCTGAATTAGGGTTTCTTTTAGTGTGCTGAAGCATGATTTTAAAATGTACTAAATAACCTAAAAGAGTTCATTTGATTATAATCAAAGCAGAAATTTCCTCTAAGAAATTACTTATTAGATTAAGAATATGACATATTTTAAAATAGGAAGACAGAAACAAAACAGCATGGAATACAAAATTATTCAAAGCAAACTGTGGATTACCCATATCAACAGCAAAACATCAGTAACTAAAATATTTATATAAAAAAAGATCAAAATTATTCAAAGCAAACTGTGGATTACCCATATCAACAGCAAAACATCAGTAACTAAAATATTTATATAAAAAAAGATCAATGTATTGATTTTATCACACACCTATAGTCCCCAATAAGACTACAGATTCAAATAAGTAACATAATGAAGAAATCCTTCCCTTTTGGTGAGGAGTCGTCTCATCAAAGAAGGATAAATGTATTTTCAATTTTATACATGGTTTAAAAATATTGCAAAAAAAGTAAAAATAAAAAAAAACTTAAACAAACGAAGCAGTAATTAAAACTTAGTGAATACAACCCTGCCTGCATCTTTTCCTATTAAGTTCCAACTGTTTGAATTTTACTTCCTTTCAAATAAATGATAAGACCTGTAACTAAATTAAAGCAGTCTTCACCACGTTCTGCAGGGCCCCAGATCTCTTGCTCTAGTCAGCTTGGACTTCTTGCTATTCTTGAAACACACCAGGTACATCCTCATCCAAAGCCACTGCTGGCCAGTCTATCCGGAAAGCTGTTCCTCCACTCCTCTGTGAACTGCTCCCTGACTTCAGTTAGATTCCAGAGAGGGAGTATCTCTCATCACTTTTATCTTATTATCCTACTTTGTTTTTCTGTACCTTCCCAGCTGACATTTTATACATTTATTTACCTCTTTTATTATCTGTCTCTCTTACAAGGTAGTAAATAAGCAAAAATATACACATATCACATCAGGAATTGAGTCAAAGAACACACAGGAAGAACAATACTGCAATCAGATCCTGAAAATCAGAGTTGATTTATTGCCAGTAAATTTACTTGTACGAAAGGCGAGATGCAATATTTTATCTTGACATCACTGTACATTAGTTTTATCTCTAAAATTGTAAAAGAAGGATAAATGTATTTTCAATATTATATACATGGTTTAAAAATATTGCAAAAAATATAAAAACAAACTTAAACAAATGAAGCAGTAATTAAAACTTAATGAAATATCCAGAAGTCAAAATTATAGGCAAATTTAAAGAAATAACTGGCATTCTTCTATAAATTATACAGAAAACACAGCAACTAGAAACATAATATTCCATATCTTTATAGCATCAGGATATTACTTTGTATCTCAATAAAAAATATTAAGATGTCACAAATCAATAATTTTTTTAAATCTCAAGGGCTAATTATTTTAAGTAGAGATTTTCCACTTGCAAAATTAACTTCTACTTCAAAATTAAAAGGACTGCATCTTTTACTAATTAGACCATGTTTTTTGAATGTTATGCTTTCTATCAAAGCACTCACAATACTTAATACAATGGGAAATGAAAATTTACTCTACTCTAGACATTATCAATTTAGATATAATTTACCTAAATGATATAGAGAAATGCAAAGGTTACATCATAAGGTATTTATCTGTTCCCAAATCCCTCCTCTCTTTGTCAACAAAACACTACAAAACCTCAAATTCCAAGTGAAGAAGCATTTAGGACACACTAACTTTTCTTTTGATTCCAGTGTAAGGAGGGTTTAATTGAGATATGCAGTGTTTCACTCCTGGGTAGAGTACTGAGGAGTTTCAAGAGTTCTCTCCGCTCTCTTCTGTACCATTGCTCTTTCAGCCCCAAGGTGAGCCCTTCAGGTTCTTCTCTGAGCTCTACTAATTCATCACTTCATATTTTGTTTCTTCTTCTAAAGTCAGTGGATTTCTCTGCCTCTGTGTGCAGCCTTTTCCCATAGATACTATCTTATAAAAAACGAGAAGGATATCATCTTGCAATGATAGGGAGGTAGATGGTGGATAGAGCGAGCTTAATGACAGGTAGTAGCAGGCACTAAAAAACACTATCTAATAAACAATGTATAAAAAGTTCAGATACTACTTATGATTTCAACCCTTTAGTATGTTCAAACTAGGTTAGTATTTCCATTTATATTTATTGATATAAACAATATTTATTGTGAACCTACCAAGTACCATGTACTACTATTTCAGGGGTTACCGAGTGAAAATAAAACCCCGGTCTCATGGTGCTAATGCATTAGTGTAAGAAGAGAGACTATAAAACAAAGAAAAGAAGAAAAAAAAGGTCACACGGCAACAGAAAAAGCAAAGTAATAAGGAAAAAACGAGGCAGGGTAAGGTAGAGTGATATTTTAGACAATTATCAGGAGAGATAATTGATAATCCTGAAGAGAGTGCAGCAGCAAGTCAAGAACATTATTTTGCAGAATGGTTTAGACAAAGGGAGTAACAAGTGGAAATGCCTTGGGATGGGATTGTAGTTGGCTAATTCAATGTATAGAAGAAATCCGCATGGCTGAAGTTGGTGAGCGAGTAGTCTGTTTACTTTATTCTCTTAAAGAGTTATTTATATTTTTCTATCCCCAAAAAGATTTGAAAGGTTTTAATAGCAATAGATTCATAAACATCTGCAATGCCATTCTATAAAACAAAATCCTTAGCTTACTTCCCACCAAGTTAGATCACTTATAAAATGAGTTTGGAAAAGAAACACTGAAGCTTGGAGATTTTTTCAAAATGATAAAATGAAAAATAAATTCACAACTTTACCAAATGTGCCATGGCTTATCTTTGATGTTCTCTAAACACAGCAACTGAGACACTTTTACAGAGGTCACTGCATCTCTAAGGTCCATTTTGTTTGCAAAGAATAAAATTGGTATTCGGCGGTGCTTAATATCTGAAATATAAAAGAAGACTTTCATCATACTTCCAGCCTTATGGTCATTTCCCCCTAATTCATTAAAACAAAAATTCTTTTCCAACCACTTCTTTCTATAAACTTTTAAAGACATACATAGACATACACATACATAAACTTTTAAAGACATAAACTGTCAGGTATATGTGAGTAATACAAGAATTTAAAAAATACTTCTTCCAAGCCTTCTGGTTGGAGTTTTAAAACAAAGATAAGAGGAGTGGAATTGGGGGATCATTAAGCAGTTACTGAGAAGCACCTACAAAAGGGTCAGATTGTGTGTGTGTTTTTCCGTCCACACAAAGCAGGCAAACTAGAAGTAGGAGGAAGATGAACTGCATCCCAATTTTAGTTTTTAGTCACGGTATTGTAAGTAATAAGCTAAATATTTTAAGAAGATATCTTTACTTGTTACAGTGTATGAAACATTTCTGTTTTGAATACATAATTCATTTAAATAGTTCAAAACTCAGAAGACACAAAATGGTGTGCAGTACAAGGATCTCCCTCTCACCTTTGTCCCAGGCCATTCACTTGTCCTCCCTACAAGGGGCAACACATAGCACCCATTATAAGGAGTCTTTTTAGAAACATTTTATATATTTGTAAATAGTTATTATATATGCTAGAGGCCTGGTGCATTAAATTTGTGCATGGGGGTAGGGTGCCTAGGCCTGGACAGTGATCAGGGCTGATCTGTGGGGCAACCAGTGGGGTGATTAGGGGACCCCCGCTGGCACCCACTTTGGCTGGCCTAGGGCCTGCAGGCTGGGGGCAGCTCCTGTGTTGAGCATCTGCACCCTGGTTGTGAGTGTTACAGTGACCAATTGTTCCACTGTTCAGTCTATTTGCATATTAGGCTTTTATTATGTAGAACTAGAGGCCCGATGGGGGCCTATAGAGCTGGGCCAGCAGGGGGGAAGGGGCCATGGGTGATTGGCTGGCTAGACCCGCCCCTGATCAGGGTGTTGGGGCTGGTCAGGGGCTGGGCCAGCAGGGAGTGGGGAGCATCAGGGCCCCCAGATCAGGCTGGTTGGCTGCCGCAGTGCGCATCATAGCCACCAGTTGTTCTGGTCATTCTGCCATTCCAGTTGCTGGGCTTTTTGTATAAATAATGTATAGATTATTTATACAAATAGTAGCAGGCTATTCTCACTTTTTATACCTTTCGCTTTTCACTTAATTTCATATCATGGAGACTATCCATTACCAGTACATATAGAGCAGTTTCTTCATTATTTTAACTATTGTGGAATATTCTGTCTTTTAGTACTATATATCATACTTTATTTAACCAAATTCAACTGACATATATTTATGTTGCTGCCAATATTTACAACTACAAACAATGCTGTGATGAATAAACTGAACATTTTGTAAATGGACCAGCATGTCTATTAAATAAATTTGAGAAATGGAATTACTGGGCCAAAGGATATGTAAATTGTCATTCTGACAGAAAGTGATTACCTACAGAACTGCCTTCCCTTAAAAATTGTATCAATTCACACTTAAACAACATTGTATAAGAGTGTTTTCAGTAAAAAGTACTATGAGAATGTGTTTACTTACATTGTTCTGAGAAAAGTCAAGAATCTATATATTCAAAATATGTTTATAATTCCTTTTTTATGAACAAGTCTGGCATATCATTTTTCTTAGTTTTTATTTTCTTATTGATTTGTAGAAAAGGTTTAAGTAGTAAGGAAGTAAGTCTTGTAGTTATGACATGAAATACAAATAGTTTTTCTTGCCTGTCATTTGCCTTTGACTGCTTATGGTCCATTTTGCAATTCAAAACTTTTTATGGAGTCATAGCCATTGATTTTCTGTCTGTCCCTGTTTCTCTCTGTCTCTCTCTTCTTTCCACCCACCCTCCTTCCTTCCTTTCTTTTGTGTGTGTGTAGGATTCTGGATTTTGTGTTATAGAAAGATCCTCTCTTGCCCCCAAATTAGTTTTAAAAACCTCCCATAGTTTCTTCTGTAGAGAGCACCTGGGAAGGCACATGGGCATTCTCCCTTAACGATTGTCAGCTGAACCCAAGGCGACAGACAAGCAGGGCCTTGGTTACACATCTTACCAAAAAGGCAGATGTGTTCTCAGCATTGACTCTTAACTTTGCCCAGGTGTTGGGCAGTGGGTTTTGATATGTAAATCCAGTCTAGCACTAGAAATGCTCCGGCCTTTTCAAGAATGCAAATAATCTCCTTTGTGTTGACTTTTGGTGAAAATTCCTGGTATCTGGGGGTATAAAATGAACAGGTTGCATGGGCTGTGGGTCACTGTCTCTCCATCAGAAGAGGGCAGCAGTCCATTCAGTCCCAGCTTTTTCCTTCTATCTCTGTGTCTTGTCACTTCCTTTTACTTCTCAATGCCAGCCCCTCTCCTTGAAGAACAGGGTCACCTCTCTTTCCGTGCTGGACACGGAAAAGAGAGACCCCGCCTTATTCTTCTACTGCTGTAACAGTGTAATTTTTACATTTCCATCAGTCCAGCTGGAACTTATTCTGGAGCAAAGAATGTCAGAATAGATTAAAAAAAAAGAAAAAGAAAGAAAGACATAACAGCATGTTTATAAGAAACACAATGTGAGAGATGCAAATCAAAACAACAATGCGGTACCATCTCACACCTGTCAGAATGGCCAACATTAACAAAACAACAAACGACAAATGTTGGCGAGGTTGTGGAGAAAAAGGAATCCTCATACACTGCTGGTGGGATTGCACCCCTATGTTCATAGCAGCACAATGTACAATAGCTAGGATTTGGAAACAGCCTAGGTGCCTGTCAGCAGATGAACGGATCAGAAAACTATGGTACAGCCGAAACCGGTTTGGCTCAGTGGTAGAGCGTCGGTCTGCGGACTGAAAGGTCCCGGGTTCGATTCCGGTCGGGGGCATGTACATTGGTTGCGGGCACATCCCCAGTAGGGGGTGTGCAAGAGGCAGCTGGTCGATGTTTCTCTCTCATTGACGTTTCTAGCTCTCTATCTCTCTCCCTTCCTCTCTGGAAAATATCAATAAAATATATTAAAAAAAAGAAAAAAAGAAAACTATGGTACATCTACACCATGGAATACTATGCTGCCATAAAAAGGAAGGAATTCTCATCATTTGCAGTAACCTGGTTGGAATTGGAGAGCATCATGCTGAGTGAAATAAGACAGTCAGTGAAAGAGAAACATCACATGACTTCACTCATTTATGGATATTAAAGGACATTATAAACTAATGAACAGAAAGATAGATATAGTGACAGTAAAACAACAAGCAGACTGTCAAATGACAGCGGGGGCGGGGGGGGGTAGGGAGATCTGGGGGAGATAAGAGATCAACCGAAGGACTGGTATACATGCATATAAGTACAACCAATGGACACAAAACTCTGGGGAGGGAGGGCATATATGGGAGGGGGGGCAATGGTAAGCTATGTACATATATAATATCTTAATAAAATAAAAAAATAAACAATAAAAATTTTTTAAAAAAAGAAACACAATTTGAACACACTAACCAGGTGAAAGTGAAAGGATGGAAACACGCATACATGTAAGTGAATGAAAGCTGGCCTGGTTACACTACTTTCAGATAAAGTAGCTTTAAAAGATGAAGGACATCATCAAAAAAAAAGAAAGGCAGTAAAATTATAAAATGGTCAATTAATCAAGAAGACAAAACAATTTTAAGTATGTTTTTATCGAATAAACAACCTTCTAAGCACATAAAGTAAAATATGACTGTATTAAAGGGAAATACAAAGAAATACACAATCATAGATGCTTCAACACTCTTCTCTCAGAAATTGACGGAACAAATAAAAAATCAGTAAGAATGCGGAAGATGTGAGCAACACTATCAACCGTCATTTATAGAATATTTCACACAACAGAAGAATACACATCCTATTTAACTGCAGGTAAATTACAAGACAAGTTAGACCATATATACTGGGCCATGTATTTTGAAGGGTGAAATCATATAGAGCATTGCTTGATCAAGTGGAATTAAATTAAAAATCTGTAACAAAAGATACATAAAATTTCTCAACTATTTGGGAAATTAAATAATATACTACTAAAGATTCCAAGAGTCAAAGAAGAATTCACATGGTAAGTTAGAAAATACTTTGACCTAGATAATAAAAAAAGTTATTGAAATTTGTGACATGAAGCTAAATCCTTAGAGAATATGTATTGCTTCAAATGCTTAAATTAGAAAAGGTATAAAATCGATGTTGTCCATTCCCATCTGAAAAAGAGACAATGAAATACAAGGGGAATGGAGACAGTTCATAATAAATCAAGAGGAGAGAATAATGACAAAAGAGGAAATTTAAAATGCCAGAAGTTCTTAGAAAATTAATAAAACCAATAAACTTTTTAAAAGAGTAAGCAAGAAGAGGGAGGATACATAAATTACTAATACCAGGAATGAAAGAAGATATATCATATGGATCTTGTAGACATTAAAAGGATAAGGAGAGGATGTTATAAATAATGTTATGCCAATAAATCTGACAACTTAGATAGTACATTAATAAATCTGGTCACAAATTACCAAAACTGACCAAAGGATAAATATAACTTTAATGGTCTTATATCATTCAAGGACTTGAATTCATAATTCATGCTCCTCACTCCCTCCACACACACACACCAAATACTGACAATGGTATGTCATTGCTATATTCTGTCTAACTTTTAAGGAAGAAATAATAGGAATTTTAAACAAATCCAAAAATAAAAAAAGTATATACTCTCCATCTCATTTTATGAAGACTCTATATCTCTGATACAAAATCAGAAGAGGACATTGCAAGAAAGAAAGTAAAAAACCAAAACTGGTGAAGTCAGCAGCATGTTGGCATGAGAGGATCTCCAGTTCTTTCTGATGGATCCTCCCTTCCTCACTTGATGGACAGATGTAAACCCCACCTGCGGCCAGACATTCCTGAGCTCTGAACCACCAATCAGCACCTGCCAAATACCCTGGGGCCCTGATTCCTAAGTCCCTAGGTCCCTAATCACCAACCAGCGTGTGCTGAGTGTCCTAAGCCCTGCCCCTATCCTTAAAGGTGCTTGAAACCTGGCCCTAGCTCTCTTCCTCTCTTCCGCCCCCCCTCTGTGGAAGCAGCCGGCAGGGGTACCCTTCCCTCCAATAAAGCCTGTGTGTGTCCTGCCATCCCGGTCTCCGGCTACCTTCTCTATTTAATCTATCGCTTTCTCACTGAGGTGGGACAGCTATAATTCAACCAAGGATTCTCTGTTTAAAACATAAACATGTCTGAGAATTGTGCACTGAAGGTGGACTATTTTAGCAAACAGTGGAGGCAGAATGGTAGGGAGAAGGACAGAGACAGAAGTAATGGGAAGCCAGGCGCTGGCTATCGACCCCAGCGGGCATGATAGCAGTGAAGGGCTGGGGTGCAGCCCCCAGGGGGAGACCAGCCTGGAGGGCAGAGACAGCCATCAGACCTGGGGGGCTGGCACACACTGAGGCTGCGCCTAGGGGTCAGAGAAACAGTACAGAAAAGTCACTGTGCCTGAAGCCTGTCGGCACTGAACAAAGGACTCCCGTGCACAGGAATCAGCCCACCCTATCCGCATCCCACCTGGCACTTTGATCCTCAACTAGCAAATGTCGAAAGAGCTGGAGAAACAAAATAAAACATTCCAACCTAAGTAGTCTGAAGACACTGGGTCTCAACTCAGGAGGAAGAGCAGAACCACAGGCAAGAACCACTTCATCCAGCCCACCCATCCCTCACCCATAGCAGAATAGTCTGTCAGAGGCACAGCTGGGGCTTCCGGCTGCAGGAAGGCAGCGCCAGGAATACAAAGGAGATTCAAACCCCACCACTTGCAATACACAGGAGTGGAGCCCCGAGGCTGAGTTGACCAGGTGATAAAGGGAATATGCAGCCTTTTCCACCAGCCACCAGCGGAGGTAACACCCACAGAGATCCCAGAAGCCTCAGCTGTGCAGGTAAGAGAAGATGAAACGCGCTTCAGCGCCACCTTCTGGAAAACAAAGGAAATACTCCTACATATCAACCTGTTTAACATCTGGATACAGTAGGACCTCGGGTTACCTCGGAGATCCGGAGATCCGTTGCTACTGAGCGACATAAGTCGGAACCCACCTACATAAGCACCTACGTCACTAACATGGAACACATACACAGCAGTAATGAAGTGAAACAGTAAAAAAATGTAAAAGAAAGATAACAATTCCTGACCTTTACTTGTGGTAAAAAACAAAAACAACAACAAAAAAACCAACATAAAAGCACATATGAACACATGTCGAAATGATGAACTTTAATAAAAAAATAAATGGGAGATGGTGACATAACCAAGAAACAACGTAGGTCAAGTCAAAAATAATGCGAGGACTGCCTGTACATAAAAAGCCAGTGACCAGAACACCGTAACAACTGGAATGACTGGTTGCCACGTCCACTGTGGCCAGCAAACCAGCCCGATCTGGGTTGGGGTCAGCTGGCCAACCGCCTATGGCCCCTCTCCCCAGCTGGCCCTGCCCCTGATCGTCCCCACCCCCCATTCAGGGGTGGGGCCAGCCAGCCAACCACCCATAACCCTCCCCTTGGCCAGCCCCACTCCTTATCAGCTCCCACCACCCTGATGGCCCTCTGCCCCTTCCCCCAGCCAGCTCTGCCTCCAATTGGCCTCCCAAACACCAATCAGGGGTGAGATTGGCCGGCCAACCTACCACGGCCCCTGCCCCAGCCACTGACCCCTAATTGGCCCCCAACCCTATTGGGGGCAGGGCCAGCCGGCCCACCACCCACAGCCCCTCCCTATAGCCGGCCCTGTCCCCAATTGGCCCCCCACCTCAACCAGGAGTGGCCCACCAGCCGATTGCCTATGGCCACTCCCCAAGCTAGCCAGGCCCTGATCAGGGCCCATCAGGGTAGGTCGTCCGGCCAACCTCCCACTGTCTCCTCCTCCCAACAGGCCCAGCCCCAATCTGCCCCACTTGGGGCCGGGCTGGCCAGATCCCACCAGTGCACGAATAATAAAAGCCTAAGCAACCATTATGACAGAACGACCAGAACAACCAGTTGCTATGATGTGCACTGACCACCGGGGGCATATGCTCAATGAAGGAGCATATGCCCCCTCCCCCCCAGTCAGTGTGCTGGAGGGCTGCTCAGCCAAAAGCCGGGCTCATGGCTGGGGATACAGCGGTGGTGGCAGGTGTTAGTGAGAATGCTGGAGCATGCTTCCAGAGAGCCCGTGGACTGTGCCCCAGAAGAGTTATCAGTGCTGACACCAGGCCAGGCCTTGAGATATGGTCTCATGGCCCCTTCCCAGCACGTAGGCCTTCTTTCAAGGACAGAGCAGGACTGACTCCGTTTTGTACTGTGTCTTCCATCTTGTATAAAATGTATCAGTTACCCAACCCACCCTTAAATTAGCCAATAGAAGTACAGAGGGAAGTAACCCAGCGTAATTGGACTCTGGCCCTCACCCCACCAATCAGAACCAGCCAACTCAGTGGTCAGAGCATTATCCCACCACCCAACCCTAAACCCTATAAAAAGCCCTTGTTCTCCCAAGTGAGGGATCCCAAACTGATAGTGGCCAGGCTGAGGGACTCCCACCCCCAGTGCATGAATTTCTTGCATTAGGCTTCTAGTTGAAGTATAAAGTTTTTCAAAAAGCAATTTTTGCCCTAGCTAGTTGGTTAGGTTGGTTGGAGTGTAGTCCTGTGCACCAAAGGGTTGCTGATTTGATTCCCAGTCAGAACATATACATAGGCTGTGGGAAACAACCAATGTTTCTCTCACATGATTTTTTTTCTCCCTTCTTTTCTCTCTCTTAAATCAATAAAGACATATTCCCAGGTGGGGGTTAAAAAACACACACAAAACAGAGAAATAGGTCATCAAGCACACTGAGTAACCAAGATAACAAGGGGATTCAGAAACAAACAAACAAACAAACAAACAAAAAACCTCCAGAAAATAGACATGAGAAGAATGTAATTTAAATGACAGAAATTGAAGATTTCAGTTCTCAAAAATCTCAATAAGATATAAGAAAACTCAGAAAGGCAACTAAATGAACTAAGATTAAAAAAATAAATAAATGAACTACTATAAAAAAGAACCAAACAGAAATCTGGAGCTGAAGAACTCACTAAATGAAATGAAGGATGAACTAGTGAGCTTAGGAGATCAGATGGAAGAAAGAATCACTGACATAGAATATACAAATCTAAAAATGACTTAGGTGGAAGAAGAGAATTGAGAGGTAAAAAAAAAAGCACTCTAGGAGAATGATCTGATTACATTAGAAAGAGCAATCTATAATAATAAAAGTGTGATATGCAAATTGGCAGAATGACCAAATAGTGGAATGATTGTCCAGATGACCTTTGGAACAGCCAGGGAGGGGGGGGAGGAGCTGTGAGGCAGCAGGGGCCACAAAGACCGAAGCGGCCAGGGCTGCGAGGGCCTACCCTGCACAAATTTCATGCATCGGGCCTCTAGTCTATATATATAAAAGCCTAACAGACTGAATGACTGAACAACTGAATGACTGGTCACTATGATGTGCACTGACCACCAGGAGGCAGACCCTCAATGCAGGAGCTATCCCCTGGTGGTCAGTGCACTCCCACAGCCAACCTCCCGTGGCCCCTTCCCCTGGCTGGCTGGCCAACCTCCCATAGCCCCTCCCCACAGCTGGAAACCTTCCACAATCTCTCCCCCTAGTTGGCTAACCCCAATGGCCCCTCCCAGCGCTGGCCAACCTCCTGTGGCCCCAATTGGCTGCAATCACTGGCCAGGCTGAGGGACCCCACCCGTGCACAAATTCATGCACAGGGCCTCTAGTACATACATGCATGAAAAGATGGCCACCAAAATCATTTTGATAAGTACTGAGATACATGGATTTTTACTTTCTTTCTATCTGCATAATTTGCTATTGACACATATTAGTCATATAATCAGAAAAAAGGATGTTTTATTTTGGGGAAAATAAACATCGCTGACCTGAAAAACATGGCAAAAAGCTTTGCAATTTAAAAAACATATGGCGCTATAGCTAAAGATATTATGAGTTATGCAAAAAGTTTTTAAGAGAAGTTAATTGTATAGTGCAGGCAATATTTTTTGCCAACGCCAAAGAACAAAACATTCTATGTAAATACACACACACACATACCTGGATGATTCAGAAGAGTATCAAGTTCTTCTTTGGCCACAACCATTCTTAATCTATCACTACTATCAATGACAAAAATAATGGCTTGTCCATCTCTGTATAATATAAAGAATGACAAAAATTAAAAATAAACTTACACAATTATCCATATTTATTCTCCATCTGCATGTCATAACCGGTGTATTATCTCTTCATATCCTATGAGCATTTATCATTATCGGAGCTTTAGTACTTATTAGTTCAAATGAGTGATTATTATGTTAATTATTAGTGGTTGTAACATAATTTCTTTTCACTTAGATGATAATAGGGTATAACTTAATGACTTGCCATTTCATAATTTTAAAGAAATTACAAGTAAAACCACAACCCATTACATAGATATAATCATTAATTTTTTGTGTAAATCAATCTCAACACTGTGTATAGTCACATATGAATAGCTACATCTATACAAATGGAATCCTCTTGTTTTATACACTGCCTTTTTGACATCTATGTACATTTCCTTGACCTTTTTCACTATATAATTTGAATCACTTTTATTTGAAACATTAAAGCTCTATACTAGTGTTTCTCAAATAATTTTTACCATAACCATAGTAAGACATACATTTTATATTAGGATGCAATAGACACATAACTATATATAAATATATTTGAAATAGGTCCCCTGAAACAATACTTACAAATAGCTTTTATTTTATTCTATTTTATATTTTAAACTAAGAGGTAATCAATGAACTAGTTTAAGGATTCACTTACAGATCACAGTGGCACTTCAAAAATCACTGATTCCCTCCTCATCCTTTTTTTTTTTTAAGTAGTTGTAAAGTATTCCATGCATAATGTGCCATCAAATAATGTCAATCTTCTATTGTTGGACTTACATGTTATTTCTAATTTTTATTATTATAAAAAACTTCAAGATAAGCATTCTTCTAAATACATTTTATAATTTCTTAACATTTTAAAGATCTGTTCTTAGGAATAAAATTCCTAGGAGTGTATATACAATTAAGAATTTTAGATAAACATTGATAAAATGCCCTTCAGAAATGCTATATCAATGAATACTACTCCCAGCATTTTTTCCTACCCCCTTTCAGCATGGTATTTATCATTCTTTTCAATTTTTGCCACTCTAACAGTATATTATTTTACTTTGTATTTCACCAATTGCTAGTGAAGTTGAATAACTTTTCATATATTTATTAGACATTGATATTTTTTGTGTGAATCACTTATTCAGTCATAAATTAGAATTTTAAAGTTCAATATAATTGTTTTTTATCTTTTGTTTTTTTTCTTTCTTAATATCATTGTTAATCACATAAATATAAAACTAAAACAACTTTAAAAATACTTAAAAATATATATCTGTATTGACTTCAGAGAGAAAGGGGAAGGAGAGTTACAGAAACATCAATGATGAGAAAGAATCATTGATCAACTGCTTCCTGCATGCCCCACATTGGGGATCTCGCCTACAAACCGGGAATCAAACCCTGATCTCCTGGTTCACACAACCATTGAGTCACACCTGCTAGTCTTACACAACTTTTGAATACCACTTTCTCCTGTCATTTAAAAAAAATAAATGTAGATTATCACAGTCATATACTACATTAGTAAATATAGAAACTGGTACAACTAGAAATATCTCTCAAGAGCCTTAAATATGGTCAATCACTTTGAGACAGTAATTTTATTTCTGGTATTTACTCTATAGAAAAACAAAGTGTGACAAAGATTTATGCACTAAATGTTAATTGGGGGATTGTTTATTATCTTCAAAAACTGAGAATAGCCTTCCTATCCAAATAAAAATAATGAATGAAGAAAAATTGGCACAAGCATATGAATAATATTAGGCAGCCATTAGAGTTACAATCTTTGTGTGTTTTTCCTGATTTCCCTTATAGAATGTTAACTGAAAAAAAACAAAAACATATTATATGTATGGCATATTAGAAGGCTACTTTTTCAATTATGTAAAGTGTACATTGTATATTTCAAAAACAATCTTTTAAATCTTTCAGTCTAATAGCTCAAAATACACTTGTTTTCTAATAATCAGGAAAGTATAGAGACACAAAAAAATAAAGTTACTAAAGTTGATAGTAACCATTTCACTATTTAACCTATAATTTATCTATAATATTCATGAATCCAATAACTTCTTCCAAAAAAATATTGAAGAGAATTAAAATTAAAAAGTTACCTTGTTTTAGAGTACTATTTTCCATGTATTTTTTTTTTTACTTTTTGTAAAGTAATTAGAGTAAAAATTATTTTTTAAAAGTAGCTAAAGTAAACACATTATTGTTATTTATTTTTTAAATATTTTAATTTATTTTTTAGAGAAAAAGAGGAAGGGAGAGGAAGAAAAACATCGATATGAGAGTGGAACATGGACTGGCTGCCTCCTGCATCCTGGGGATTAGGCCTGCAACCTGGGCATGTGTCCTCACTGGGAATCGAACCAGTAACATTGGTGCATGGGAGGACACCCAACAAACTATGTCACACTGGCCAGGGCAAATACATTAATTTTAAAAAGAATTTTTCTAAAACTACTAATTGGAGCAGGAATTAACATTTCTATACTGAAAACTCAGGGTTTCTTAAAAAAAAAAAAAGTAACTCATTTCCCCAGGAAATGTAATGCAAGATACCACAACATGCCACTTTCCCTTTTCCAAACTGACCCTCAGATTTGAAATACACTTTTCCCTCTACCTCAGAGGTCCTCTGGATCTATATTGATTTAAAGAGGATTTAAATCTATTAAAATAATAATTGAAAAATATCTGAAGCAAATATTCTGGGTTCTTATCTGAGAAGTAAAATGTTTGTTTCCACATTAGCAGGAAAAATTTACTAATCTAAATCAAAATCTGATCCGGCAGTCATCACACACCATTTCAAGGCAAGTGTTCATAAGAGGCATTTAGACATATTGCTTATAAGTTTCAGATTCTAAAAGTGAGTTATACTGCCTTTAAATGAAGAATCCTAGTAATATTAGAAGTTAATAAATTCATTTTTACACTGAATAGAAATCTTGAAAGGTTTAAGACATCTGGATGCTAGTAACTTGACAGTTGTTAATCTCATGTGAGTAGTAAGTGCTTGATTTGCATATGCTGAAAAGTATCTTTAGAATTCTTATAGAATAAATGGGTCAAGAGTACTGTTATTTTAACTAAATTTATTCAATAAATATTTACTGATGCATACAACCACTATATACTTGGCCTTCAAGAAATAATCTGAATGAAAAATAATCCCTGCCCTTGAAGAGGAGTTGACAAAACTTTAAGATGTAATAAGTGTGATTACAGAGATGTGGAACTACTGAGTGAGCACTGGGACAGAATAACTGGGCAAAACAGTGAAATTTCACAGAGGAGGGGATTTTTGAATGAGTCTTTAATGCAAGGCTGGGGAACATTCAGCTTGCAGGCTGAATAATGCTCGGGAAATCATTTGGTCTGGCCCTGTCATGGCATGAGGGGTGAGTTTATTAAATGATGACCAAATACAGCAAGCTAATTTTTAAGTTAGTAATTTTGTATGGCTTGCGAATGATATTATAAATATCCAAACGGCCCTCAGCAGGAAAAAGGTTCTCCACCTCTGCCTTAAAGCATCACTATATTAGTCTTAAGCAGCAGAGTAGAGTAGAACTAGGTGTTAAAAACAGAGCAGCCCTGACTGGTATGGATCAGGTGGTTGAGCATCACCTGTGCACCAAGACATCGCTGGTTTGATTCCCAGTCAGGGCACATGCTGGGTTGAAGGCTTGATCTCTAGTAGGGGGCATGCTGGAGACAGCCGATCAATGTTATGTTCTCATAACAATGTTTCTCTCTTGTCCCTTCCTCTCTCTCTATAAATAAATAAATAAATAAATAAGTGAACTATTTTTTTTTTTGTTTGTTTGTTTTGTTAATTCTTACTCGAGGATATTTCCAAATTGATTTTTAGGGAGAGTGAGAGAAGCAAAGACAGAGAGAAACATTGATGTGAGAGAGACACATCAATTGGTTGCCTCCTGCATGAGCCCCAACCAGGGCCTGGGCCAGGGAAGAGCCTGCAACCAAGTTACGTGCCCTTGACTGGAATTGAATCTGGGACCTTTGGTCTGCAGGCTGATACTCTATCCACTGAGCCAAACCAGCTAGGGCAATAAACAATTTTAAAAAAATGTATATATCTTTATAGATTTTAGAGAGGAAGGGAGGGAAAGACAGAAACATCAATGATGAGAGAGAATCATTAATTGGCTGCTGCCTCCTGCATGCCACACTGGAGATGGGAGCCCACAATCCGGGCATGTTCCCTGACTGGGAATTGAACCCTGACCTCCTGGTTCATAGGTCGATGCTCAATCACTGAGACATGCCAGCTGGGCCAGTAAACTATTCTTTAAAAAGAGAGAGAGAGAGAAAGAGAGAGAGGGAGGGAGGGAGAGAGAGAGAGAGAGAGAGAGAGAGAGAGAGAGAGAGAGAGAGAGAGAACAACACATGCAAAAGTCCAAAGTTATAAAAAAATTTCATGCATATGAGAAATAATGTGAAGTATAACTGTTCTTTTTATAAAATTAAACACTGCAACCTAGTCCATGTGATCACTTGGATTTCTAATCATTATTTATTATTACAATATACCCATCTAGTTAACCAAACTTCACTATTATACTTACTTATAATAGTGCTCCCAGAGGTTTCTATATCTTCCTTGACCTGACATGTCAAACACTGTAAAAGACAAACTAAAAAACAACAACAACAAATAAAACCATGACTATATTATAAGTTACTAACTTTAAAGTGTAATTTTTACTTAAACTTTTAAATTGCTTTCAATAAAAGAAACCACCCTTGAGCCTTGGCCAGTGGTGCTCAGTTGAATGGGCGCCCTCCCATGCCCTGAAAGGTTATTGGTTCGATTCCCAGTCAGGTCACACATCCCTGGTAGAGGGTATGCAGGAGGCGACCGATCAATGTTTTGCTCTCACATTGGTGTGTTGTTTTTTTTCTCTTCTCTCTCTCCCTCTAGAAATTAATTTAAAAAATCTTAAAAAACAACAACATAGAAATCATTCTTGAATATATAATATTCAACTTGGGCCAATTTTCAAGTACAAATGCTATAAAATAAATTTGTTGAATAGAAATATGATTTTGTAATGAATAACATAAAATAAAATGTTTTCTTTGCTAGTGAGGCTATCAACATTTGTCTAAGTCTAAATTCTAAAAAAATAATCCAGAGGTAGTGTATAAATATTTTAGCACTTATGGATTCCTGAAAAAACAAAGTACTTTTTCTAAGAGTAGACTAGAAAGGCCTAATATTATAATTTTACCCACAGCTTCTTAGTCACAAATATAACAAAGTGAATTACCTGGATGATTTGAATTTCTCTATGCTGAATCCTATTGTTGGAACTATATCTTGAGATTGAGCCTTTAAGATAAGGAAAGACAAAGCTTAGAAATTTGCAATTATCAAAGATGAATTTTTTCCCCTCAAAGTTAAAAAGAGCATTCAGGTTTTCCAATTCTAAAAATCTGTTACTAAACAGATGGCAATCACATATAGGATTGTCTAATCTTTCAATACATACTTATTGAGTTTCCATACACTATGGGGAACTGTCCTCATGTCTGGATGGTATACATAGTCCCTGCTCTCATGGAATTTATAATCTAGATGATTAACTTCTAGAAATATCTTTCTTTTTGTTGATAATGTTGGACAGAATTCATTTCCTGCTAAATAAACAATTAAGTCACAAACAAACACAATTTCAGGCAGCAATTAAGTGCACTGAGGTGTTTGGGGGTGGGAGGCAATGGGGAAGAGGGTTTTTACGAGACATGGAAAAGGGGTGCCCAGGAAAAGCTTCTCTGAGGAGGTGACATCTGATCAAGTAGTGAATATCAAGAAGAGGAAAAGTTATGACAAGATCTTGTCAAAGAGCATTACAGTGAAATGACCCTAAGATAGGAAAAGTAGAAAGCCTTTATGTTTCAGGCATATTACGTTAGAGAAAGAGCAGTATGCATAAAGGAAGGAAGGTATGGCCTTGAAGGCCACAATGAGGAATTCTTTGTGGATGAGAGACTGCAGGTGGGCAAGAGTACCGCAGGAGACCCACTGACAAGTCCCACAGGCAAGTAACATGCCTTACAGTATACTGGCAACTTAACACAGTGTCTCTTAACATTCCCACCACCAAAATTGTTCCTTTGATTAAAAATCATCCACCTTCTGATCCAGATGTCTAGAAGTTATTCTTGACTCTCTTCTTTTTTATATTCTCTATATAGTCATTCAATAAGCTTCATTAGTTCCATCTTATTAACTTAGGTCAGACCTTTATAATTTCTTGCTTTGAATTATTATAACAGCCTCCTAATTACTAATTGCTAATAAGCTACCTTACTTAATTTCTCTAAGCCTTAGTTTTCTCAAATTTAAAATATATTATCTTTAACTAATAAAGTTATTATGAAAATTAAATGTATTAATGGATGTAAGATACTCAACAGTGTCTGGTCCATAGCAAATTCTCAGCGAACATTTGCTATTATTATAATTACGCTCACTGATTTTATTCTTGTCCCAATTTTCTCCATACTCTCATAAATAGAACTTAAAAAAAAAATTCCCTTCAGTTCATCTGATTGCTTTTATGTGAAAACAGGAAGAATAGAGAAGAAATTGTTGCCTTACATCATTAGTTCACTTTGCTAGTCTACTGGAAATTTAAAATTAAAATAGAAAGACAGAAACCGCAGTCACTGGAGCTTGGTCCCTTTCATGGGACCAATGTGCTAGTGAAAAGGCCTTCTCAGACCTACCTTGGTTTTGCCTTTCTGAGTTTGTTTATTCAGCCTGTCTTTCCTTATGAAGTGCCTCGTATTCTTCAAAAAATATCTTTCTTTTTGTTGATGATGTTGGACAGAATTCATTCCCTGCTATTCAGATTCATGCTTCATATTTTCATTGCACAACAGATTTGGAATAGTCTCCTAATTTTTTATGGCCCCCAAATATCCCACTGTTTTGATCTTAAAGGTTTCATGTGCCAATCTTGTGATAAAATCATCAGCTATTATTATTAGGGAAAACATACCAATAATAAAAAAAAGTGAGGAAATTAAAAGATTTAAGATATCTCTGGAGCCAAAACCGGTTTGGCTCAGTGGATAGAGCATAGGCCTGCGGACTGAAAGGTCCTGGGTTCGATTTCGGTCAAGGGCATGTACCTTGGTTGTGGGCACATCCCCAGTAGGAGGTGTACAGGAGGCAGTTGATTGATGTTTCTAACTCTCTATCCCTCTCTCTTCTTCTCTGTAAAAGTTGTTGCAGAAGAAAATGGAGCAAGAAATCATTCTACCCAACCTGAAGCACTATTTGGAGGCAATGAAGTCTGCCTTTAAGCACTATATTTAGGGGCAATATCCTCACTCTCTAGTCATTCAGCTTCCTAATGTTTGTGCTACCTGGATAGCCCATGCTATCTTTTCATTCAAGTGCTAATGATTTAAGTGAAATTAATTGACTAATAGTTTTTATCTAAGTAAAAGTATTTCTAACTAAATGTTAGCTGTCTTCCCAATATCCATTCCCCCCTTCTATTATTTTTAAAAGCAGTAATATATGTTCTACTTAAAAGATCCAGCCTTATTTACAGATAGTAGCCAGTGAGGCCTAGGAGTCATTAGTTGGAGCGTCTGGGTAAGTTCTTCCAGGAAGAAGGCCTATTCTTTTTTTTTTTTTTTAAATATATTTTATTGATATTTTACAGAGAGGAAGGGAGAGGGATAGAGAGCTAGAAACGTCGATGAGAGAGAAATATCGACCAGCTGCCTCTTGCACATCCCCTACCGGGGATGTGCCCGCAGCCAAGGTACATGCCCTTGACCGGAATCAAACCTGGGACCTTTCAGTCCGCAGACCGACGCTCTACTACTGAGCCAAGCCGGTTTCGGCAAGAAGGCCTATTCTTTTGTCCTGTCTTTTCTCCTCCTGGTGACTTAGAATGTATGACTTAGATAGTTAACCAAAGGGACCATGTGGAGATCTTGAGGATGAAAACCAGGCACTAAAAACAGCAGAGCAGAAAATGGAAGGTACCATGTATCTGCCATACCTGCCCTGGAATACCTCCTCTGGGCTGGTTTAGATGACAGGAAAAGAAGGCTCTATTTCATTTAGTCCACTATTATGTGGGTCTTCTTTATAGTCTGCTGAAACTAGCTTTAACTTATGTGTCACGTGGTAAATGTGCTGGCTTTATATAGTTTTCAATTATTAAAACAATAAACTTACACACATTACTTAAATGACTAAAAAGTCATCTTTCTTATTACTACTGATATGCATACCATACTCCTGGGAAACTGCCTAATTATCCACAGAACCTGTAAAAATGATTCACCTTTCCTTTTTGCTCTTCTTATAAAGAGAGAGCCAAGGAGACAGCAAGACTAGCTGAAAGTAAACTGGGCAAGAAGACATTTGAAAAATATACCAGTTCAAATAATTAAGATTTACCTATACACCTGGGGAAAATATACTGCAAACGATGGCTTACTGATACTTATCACTTTACGTAATAAGTTCCCCACCCCTACCGTTAAAAGGATTTCATAACATGACTACATGAAGTTATAAGGGCAAAATAATTTTGCATTTTAACTTTCTCTAGAAGAAAATACATAAGACATCTAACAAAGACACTTACATTTGAAGGTTTGAGTTTGTTAATGATGGTTGTTTTGCCACTATTATCCAGCCCAAGGCACAGGACATGGACTTCCTTCTTCTTCAGGCCCAGCAACCCTGACAGTCTGTCTAGCAATCCCATAATGCGTTCAGATATTTACAAACCAGCTGCAAGTCAGAAAAAAAAAGATACATTACCCACAGGCACGTTAAGTATGGAAAATATGAGCATGTACATAAAAATTTAATAATATAATGACACAATGATGTGAAAACCATGTCAATGTAGCTTTGCATTTAGTACTCAGAGTATAAGCTGATTACCGGAAAGGAGCCTTAACTGAAATGCAGATTGGCAGCTTATAACCCCTGGCAACACAGAATAATGCCCTTGAAATGGCTGTACATTTATCATTGTAATTTTGTAATAGTTAAGAAGAAATCGTGGTTAAACTCAGTATCTGTGGAGCCCACCATTTGTGATACATGAAAATATCTGCAGCCTTTTATGGAAAAGTGGAACAATGTACGACAATGGGGTTCATGGCAGGGGTGAGGAACCTTGCTCTGCCAAGGGCCATTTCGATATTTATAAAATCATTCAAGGGCCATACAAAACTATCAACTTAAAAATTAGCCTGCTAGCCAAAACCGGTTTGGCTCAGTGGACAGAGTGTCAGCCTGTGGACTGAAAGGTCCCGGGTTCGATTCCGGTCAAGGGCATGTACCTTGGTTGTGGGCACATCCCCAGTAGGGGGTATGCAAGAGGCAGCTGATCGATGTTTTTCTCTCATTGATATTTCTAACTCTCTGTCCCTCTCTCTTCCTCTCTGTAAAAAATCAATAAAATATATTTTTTTAAAAATTAGCCTGCTATATTTGGTTAAACATTTAACTAATTCACCCCAGACCAAATGATTTCTTGGACTTTATACAACCTGCAGGCCAACGTTCCCCATCCCTAATGTGGAGCGTAAGGCTGAAGCTTAGAAGTAGGAGGCAGACCAAAAAAGAGAAAGAGAGAGGGAGAGGGAGAGAGAGAGAAAAAGAGAGAGAGAGAGAGAAAGAGAGAGACTGACTGACTCCGGCCAGCATGGATCACTTGGTTAGAGTGTGGTACACCGAAGGCGGTGTGTTAAATTCCGGGTCAGGGCACTTTCGGGAGGCAATTGATTGATGTTTCTCTCTCCCTCTCCTTTCTAAAATCAATAGAAAACATATCGAGTGAGGATTTAAAAAATTTGTTTTTTGCCCTAGCCTGTTTGGCTTAGACTCTAAGCCTTAGAGCATCAGCTAGAGGACTGAAGGAATTCCGGTTTGAGTCCGATTACCTAGGTTACTTACCTGGTTGCAGGTATGATGAGGCAACCAATTGATGTGATTCTGACATGGATATTTCTCTCTTTGTCTCACCCTCCCTTCCACTCTCTAAAAATCAATGGAAAAACATCCTGGGGTGAGGATTAACAACAACAACAAACCCCACCCCCACTCTCCACTCCACCCCCCCCCCCCCCAAAAAAAAGGAAAGGAAAAAAAGAAAGAAAAAAATTGAAACTGGCTACATCATTTGAACCTACTGGCTAAATCTTTTTCTGAAGCCAGCTCCAATGTTTTATTTTGCAAGAATATGAAGTAATGAATAATAAATTCAGGTTTTTGTTTGATTGTTTAATTATATTCAGTTTAGGTTACACTTTCTATCATTAGAAACAAAGAATTCTGATATATAGATGTCCTCCCAAAATGTCTATACAAACCTTGAGTAATTATAAAGGCAGTGTTTATAGTGTTTATTAAAATACATTTCATTTTTGCTCAGCTGGTATGGTTCAGTGGTTGAGCGCTGACCCATGAACCACTAGGTCACTGGTTCGATTCCCCGTCAGGGCACATGCCCAGGTTGTGGGCTTGATCCCTAGTAAGGGGGAATGCAGGAGGCAATCAATGATGTTTCTATCTCTCTATTCCTCTCACTTCCTCCCAATAAAAACATATTAAAAAATACATTTCATTTTCAAAACTGAGCTATCAGCTGTTTAAATGTATATAAGTTTTTTGGACATTTTGTGTTTATCTTATTTTTTCCATAGTCCTTACATGTATCTCTGGTAATACAAATTCATTTAGGAAGAAGTTTATGCATAATATATACACATGTGCGAACACTCACACAATTTTATCAATCCTTAATAAATATCTGTTTTCTTAAACTGTAATGTATCTGAAGTAGCCTGTTAAGTAGTATTTTAAGAAAGTAAATACTGATTTTAGATTTTACTCTAGTTTTCTTAAATATTGTAAAAGTTTCTTTAACTCATCCCTGACATGTTCATTAGTTTATTAATTCATTCTTGGGGGGGGGGAGGTCCTTTCAATGCAAACCTTAAAATCTCCATTAGAAATCCAAACAGAAGTATTTTGAAGCCAAATAAAACGGCTGATCACATATTGATTATTACATGGTGCCTTGTTCATATCCTTGTAAGGTCCTGTCCAATGTAGATGTTAGGTTTCCAAATGAAACTTCCCACAGGTGTTCCCTTTAGGTCCCTCACCTCTCCGAACATTACTGTGTGGGTGGGAGAAGGAATACATGCCTTGGTCAGCCCTCCACTGCTATGGGGACTGCTATACAGTAACTACAACACACCGGTGTTTCAACTGTTTCCTATTCCTCTCTGGACCATGATTTTTAAAGTTCTCTGACTATTAACCTCATTTATTTGATTTATTCTCACTTCCATCCAAGGTTCCAGAAGCCTGTCACCTCACAGCTCCTTCAGTATTTTTTATCCCTCACCATCCCAGGCCAGGTCAGACCTCGAAGGATGAGAGGCTCCAGCAACTTAAATCCTAAAGGCTTCCGAGACAACCGCATTTGAAAGGAGGCTGCATCATCAGTTTTGCTCAGGTCCCTTGGGAGATCACTATGGATAGAAGTTTCAAAATGGGATTCTAATAACCTGTAGGAAAAAGAGGTGCGGTGACCCATCTGAGCATGGGGCGTTATAAAAGAGCCGGTTGCCTTACCCACGGAACGGGGCTGGTGTCAGGCACTCCCCCTGTCCCACTTCAACAGATTTTTCTCCTTGTGTTGGAGATTTAAATTTCTTTCAACCTATTCCTTTTTATCTCAGCTTAAGGATAAGCATTTGTAGAATCTACTTTAAGCTAGCCTTTTGATGTCATAAACCAATTCACACAATTTTAATTTAAAGTAAATTTGCTATAATTCACTTTGTTGTTTATTGTAGTAAAACACGGATATAAAGACATACATATAAAGCTTTCCATACAATTTTGAACTGATTTTTAAAAATGTGATAACTTCTCACATGGTCCCCCTCTGGGCATTTACTATAAAGCATCAATAGTCAAAAACCTGATATCGGATATTCATTTTTCATAGAAACCTGGATTGTGATTTTCCATCCCCTTTTCATGGGTTATCAAACGCCTATTGCCTGTGACGTACAATTTAAAAAGAGTTGTTCTAAAAGGTGTACATTTATTGAAGTTGCTTCAATGACCATATGCTTCTATCTCTTAGTAATTATGTATTCCTGTAAGGTTACTCTTGTGTGCATGACTGGAGGGGGGAAAAAGATAATCCAAACTACCCAACATTTATTTATCATGTCCTAAGTGTACTGAGAGAAATACATTTAAAGTTTTCTGCACACTGTTGGATTCGTTTTTCTGAGGATGGGACCGGACATCCGCTTTCTAAGAAGCCACCCAATGTTTCTGATGCACAGTCACCACTGACAACTACCGGCTCTCAGGATCGATTCCCAACCACCACGCTCAGCGGGGAAGGATGCTCACCATCTGGCTCCAGTCTACCTTTCCAGCTCTGTATCTTAGTTTTCCTCCCGCTGCACACCAGCTAATGGGAACCTTTGGGCTGTTACCCGAGAAACCGCTTTCTAAAGGATTCCCTGTGGCCGGGGAAGTCCTCAAGAATTAGGATTTCATTCACCGCTAAGAATCTATAAGCTGCAGAGACAGCGGTCAGACAAAGAAAACACTAACGAACTGTACTTTGTAAACTTTAAAAAATGCTTCTAGCGTGAATTAGAGCACACTCTATCTCAAACTGGCATTTTTATCCGCCTTTCAGGTTTTTGATTATGAAAATTCAGTTACGCTTCCCACACACCAAATAAACACACCCAAATTGGGCAGCATTAAAGCAAAAAGCAAAGCAAAACAAAACAAAAACACGCTACAAAACCACACGAACATTTGCCCAAACCAGTCCAATGGGATTCCTGGGGTCCCTAAGGCTCACCGCGGGAGGACGCCGGTCCCTCCCCACCTCCCGTCACCTCCGAGTGAAAACCCGGAGGCGCAGCCCGGCTCGGACCGGACCGGGACCGGGACCGGCACCGGGACCGGGCGGGGCGGGGGCGCCGCGGCTGCAGCCGCAGGGACCGCGGCGGGCGGTACCTGTCTTCCAGGTCAGCCCCGCGGGCCCGGAGCTGGTGAGGCCGGGGATGGACGGCCTCGTTCGCCCGCCCGTCCCGGGACGGAGCCCGCGCAGGCCACTCCCAGCCTTCCCCCGCCTGCCTCCACGGAGGGAGCGCGGTCCGGGCGAAGCCGCCTCCGCGGGCTGGGAGAGCAGCGGCCGCCACTCGGCATGAGCGCCAGTCGGCGGCCGAAGCTCCGGCGTGGCGTTCCCCTGGCAACCGGAGGCGCTTCCGGCCCCGCAGCCGCGCTTCCTCCGAGGCCGCAGCGAGTCAGGAAGTTGCTCGGGGAAAGGCCTCCCGCGGAGGGTCAACGAGCTGCCGCCTCCCTCCCCGCTAGGGGGCGCGCCGTCCCGTGGGGCGTGATGGGAGTTGTAGGCGCGCACAGCCTCTTGGGAAACTGAGGACTCTGCTATCCGCCCTGTAGTTTGCGGAATATCAGCGCCTGGCTGTGCGGGCGGCGGGCTGGACGCGGAGGAGTCTGCGCCGTCCGGGCACGGGCCCAGCGTGGTGGCAACGACCTCTGGACGCACTGTGCCCTCTGAGGCCAGGTGTGTGCGGGCCCCGCTGCCCAGCGCACCCACCCTCTTCTGGGCTCTGAGAGGCCTCGGACCCTGGATGCTGGCGAAGTAAAGGTGTTAATGTAGGTTGGGAGAGGAGATGAACTCACAGGTGTTGTTCCGCCAAAGAAGAATGCCTGCATCCTGGCTCCCCAGCTGTCTGATGGGCAGAGGTTTCCAGGAGGCATAATCTGTGAGAATCAACCCAGCGGGTGATCAGAAAAACATTAGTAGTCTCAGTGCTTCAGGTTAGCCACCTTAACTTGCAACTGGGGTTTTATAGTAACAGATGATCCTCCGATTGAAAATATTTTGACACTAAGGGCCCAGTGCACGAAATTCGTGTATGGGATGGGGGTTCCCTCAGCCCAGCCTGCACCTTCTCCAAAGGGATTCCCCGACCGCCTGTTTTAGGCCTGGTCCCACAGGGATTGGACATCCCTCTCAAAATCTGGTACTGCTGGCTACTCACCACCTGCCTGCCTGCCTGATCATCCCTAACTGCCCTCCCCTGCCAGCCTTATCTCTCCCCCAAGTGCCCTCCCCTGCCAGCCTAATTTTGCCCCCCACCCCCAACTGCCCTTCCCTGCAGGCCTGATTGCCCCTCACTGCCTCTGCCTCTGCCCTACCACCATGGCTTTGTCTGGAAGGAAGTTGGACATCTGGAAGATGGCTGGTCACCAGTCTAATTAGCATATTACCCTTTTAATAGTATAGATAGATTATATAGGATAGGATTGCTTAAATGGTGCTGGGAGCCTTTTTCAGCAGGAGGACATGCTCTTGGCAGACAAAAACACATAATCCCTATATCTGTACTGGTAGCCAGCCATATGCACTATACTACTAAAACGCTTTCTTACCTCTTACACCAAATAGCTGTTGCCCTTAAAACCCTTCCTCAGACCCCCACTTTAGGTTCTGTCTTTGCAGGTCACCCAGATTAGGTTCTGATTGATCAGTTTCTAAGCCAGTCAGTGTCAAAAGCTCTGCCTCCTAGGCAGCCATTGGCTCCTCACAGTTCATCCATATTTGGTTCTGATTGGTTGGTTTCTATGCCAGTCAGTATCAAACGTTCCGCCTCCTAGGCAGCCATTGGCTCCTCACACTTCACCAAGATTAGGTTCTGATTGGTTGGTTTCTATGTCAGCATCAAAAGCTCTGCCTCCTAGGCAGCTATCAGCTCCTGGCACTTCACCCAGATTTGGTTCTGATTGGTCGGTTTCTATGCCAGTCAGAATCTCAGGGCTTTCTCTGGGCCTGATCAAATGATGGGCTGATTAGCAGCTCCAGAGGAGGCGCAACTGCTGGTGAAGCTGGGACAGAGGTAATGCTGATCAACAGCTGCCACGGAGGCTGGGGATCAGACCTTGCCTCTCTCTTTGCAGGCCTCTCTCTGGGCCTGATCCACAGCCCCCTTGAGAGTCAGTGCTGGGTTGTTCTCTGGGCAGGCACCAGCTGCATTCAGTGCTTGGTCGAACCTTGGTCGTTACAGAACCTGATTCTTTATATTTCTATATCTATATCTATATCTATATCTATATAGATATATAGAAATATAGATATATAGATATATAGATATATAGATATATATGCCCGGTGCATGAAATTCATGCATGGTGGTGGGGGTGGGGGTGTCCCTCAGCCAAGCCTGCACCCTCTCCAATCTGGGACCCTTCGAGGGATGTCCGACTGCCTGTTTAGTGGGATTGGGCCTAAATGGGCAGTTGGACATCCCTCTTGCAATCCAGGACTGCTGGCTCTCAACTGCTTGCCTGCCTGCTTTCCTGATTACCCCTAACCACTTCTGCCTACCAGCCTGAGCACTTCTAACCACTCCCTGCCAGCCTGATTGATGCCTAACTGTCCTCCCCTGCAGGCCTGCCCCCCCCCCCCAACTGCCCTTCCCTGCAGGCCTGGTCACCCCTAACTTCCCTCCCCTGTAGGCTTGGTCACCCCCAATTGCTCTCCTGTGGCTGCTGCCATTTCTGTTTGGATTTGTTTACCTTTTATAATAGAAACTTTGTGGCCTTGAGTGGAGGCCTAGGCTGGCAAGTGCAGGTGGAAAGTTTGGCTTCCTCCATTGCCTGGGAAACCCAAGCCTCCCTCCTGCTCTCTGTGACTATAGCCATCTTGGTTGCGTTTATTTGCATATTCTCTCCTGATTAGTTGGTGGGTGTGGCTTGTGGGTTTGTCTTATGGGTGTAGCAGAGTGATGGTTAATTTGAATATTACTCTTTTATTAGGTAGGATATACTAGATGCCCCTTGCAGGAAGATTCCTGTAATAGGGCTTCCTGCTGTGGTCTCTACTGCCCCGCTGGCTTCTCTTCCTTCTCCCTGTCCCGCCCACTTCCCTGCCTTCTCTGCCGCCCCACTTGCTTGCTTCTCCATAGCTTGGATTCTTTCTACACTGTCTTTAGTCTTTGCTCTGGCCTGGATATGCAAATTAACCTCCATCTTGGTTGGGTTAATTTGAATACTCAGCCTGATTGGCTGGTGGGCGTAGCTTGTGGGTGTAGTGGAGGTATGGTAAATTTGCATGTTTCTCTTTTTTTATTTAAAAAATATATTTATTTTTTACAGAGAAGAAGGGAGAGAGATAGAGAGTTAGAAACATCAATGAGAGAGAGTCATCTATCAGCTGCCTCTCGCACGCCCTCTACTGGGGATGTGCCCAAAACCAATGTAATGCCCTTGACCAGAATCGAACCCAGGACCCTTCAGTCCACAGACCAACGCTCTATCCACTGAGCCAAACCGGTTTTGGCTGCATTTTTCTCTTTTATTAGAGAGGATAGGATCTTTAAGTATGGTGGTTCTTTCCTGTTTGGATTTGTTATATTCTGCCCCTAGGTTGAGTTCTATTTTTGGTTAGTGAAAGGGTTAGCTGGGGAACAAAAGGCTTGAGCCTTACAAAATCTAACAAATGTCAAAGGAAAAGCTTGTTCTATAAGCCTAAGCCTTGCACAAACATGCTCCCCTTGAGTGATTATTTTACAGAAATGCCTGAAGGCCATAATTCCTTACAGCCACCGAAGGAAGGCCGTCTGGCGCCAGCAGAAGGACAGAGGGCAAGACTGTAAAACTATAGACCTGATAGGAGTGTCAAGCTGAAGCCCTGTTTGCAGCTCTCTCTGAGTGCATACAAATCCTGCTCCCTCCCCAATTCATCTCTGGCTCTTTCTCAAGTCAGTCCACCTGCACCCAGGTGACATGAATAAATGTCATTTTGATTAGCCTGAGCCTTGAGTCCATTCTGTGTGACCCTGGCCCTACTCTGAACCTTTCAGTTTGAACAAAACATTTGGTGAAGACTAGTGTGGATGAAAGGAGCCACATGCTAACCTGACAAGCTCAGGGGAAGCCTGAAGGGTGGTCTTGCAAACTCAGAGACCTAAAGTAACCACAAAGGATGGTCTGAAATTAAACTTTAACTAAAAGCAGTTATGGTGGGCAGTATGTCCTAGGCCAGTATCTTCTCTGACAAGGTCAACCTTTACCTTAACTGAGCCTATCTGTCTCTTTGCATCTATAATAACATACCCTTGAAGTGTCTGGGTAACTTGTAACTTCCCTTTTTCTGGACCCCTGGGGCACAACCAAAAGTGCTGGGTGCCAGGATAGATACCACAAATTCCTTTATTATCATGTTAACTAGAGGCCTGGTGCACAAAATTTGTGCAAAGGGTGTGTGTGTGTGTGTGTGTGTGTGTGTGTGTGTGTCCCTCAGCCCAGCCTGCACCCTCTCCAATCTGGCACCCCTTGAGGGGTGTCCGAGTGTCAGGCCATCGGACAATCCTCTCACAATCCAGGGCTGCTGGCTCTCAACTGCTTGCCTGCCTGCTTTTCTTTCTTTCAATGTTTCACTGATTTTTTTATAGAAAGGAAGAGAGAGGGAGAGTTAGAAACATCGATGAGAGAGAATCATCGATCAGCTGCCTCCTGCACACCCCCCACTGGGGATGTGCCCACAACCAAGGCACATGCCCTTGATCGGAATCGAACTCAGGACCCTTGCGTCTGCAGACCAATGCTCTATCCACTGAGTCAAACCGGTTTCAGCCTGCTTTTCTTTCTTTATATATATAAAGCCTGATCACCCCTAACTGCTGTCCCCTGCTGACCTGGCTTCCCCTAACTGCCCTCGCCTGCTGGCCTGGTTGCCCCTGCCCTCCCATGCAGGTTCCCCACAAACTGCCCTCCCATGCAGGCCTGGTCACTCCTAACTGCTGTCCCCTGCTGGCCTGGGTCCCCCTTACTGCCATCCCTTGCCAGCCTGATCGCCCCCAACTGCCATCCCTTTCAGGCCTGGTTTCTCTCAACTGCCTTCCCTTACAGGCCTAATCTCTTACAACTGTCCTCCCCTGCCAGCCATCTTGTGTCCATATGGGGGTGGCCATCTTGTGTGTTGGAGTGATGATCAATTTGCATGTTACCTCTTTATTATATAGGATTGTTCCTGCACCCACCTAAGTTTGTGTCCATCATTTTACTTTTTATCCAATCCCAGGGGTCATTTTCCTCCCTCCCCCATGCCGGCCCCTTTGCTTTCTCCCGCCTCTCTAATCTATCACCAGTAGATTTCATGCAAACCACCTATGTCCCTCCTTTGATTGCAATGTATAAATACAGATGTAACCCGCCATTCTCTGGAGCATTATCTCAATTCGTTGAGGTTCTCCTTCCCAGGATATGTCCACAGTTTGGCTCAAATAAACTCATAAAAATTCTTTACAGGTTTCAATGGTTTTTTAGTTAACACTAGAAATATAATGGGGAGATTGAATATCTAATTTTTCAGTAAATTTAGGCAGATATGTAATCATTTTACCAAAAAATTAGCTAGATAAATAATAAGTTGATGTGATAGCTTTTGATTAGAGATGAAATAGCCACAGTTTACTCAATATTCTAGAAAACGCCAGTTTTGAAAATATCAATTTAAAAAAATATTTGATATGGTGAATCTGTTGTTTGGTGCTTTGCCAACTGAAACAGCTTTCAAGAGTACACTCAAGGATCAGCATAAAAATTGTTCCAACTTGATTTAAGAAGTTAGTTTGGCTCTCTTCATTTTGTTAGGAGATGGAGCATTTTTAAAAATGGTATGTGATTTTCTAAAAGCTACCTAAAATGCCAGTATAAGGGAAGAAAGTTTCAGGTAACTTTTATTACAAATTTAAAATTCATCCTGCTTTTGGAACTGTAGTAGAATCATAAAAGAGGTAAGAGTGAGAGTTGATGAATACAATCCTATTCTGATGAATTCATGATACTTTTTATGTATTTTCTTACCAGAAACTTTTAAAATAATATAGAAATCCTGATTTGTAATTTAATGGAAATTTTGGGATGAATGTTGATGGTCTAAAGCTGTTAGAGCAGTTAGACATTATATGTATATTCTGGTCATTAGTAATTTGTATACAGTTGTGCCTCTGCAGTGAACAATTACTTGAAGGTTACAAAACATTTTTCCCATATAAAATCACTACAAAAATATGTACCAATTATTTATATTGATTTATGCGAATTTGTCTTGACCTTAATGTTATTATTTTTAAAAATTACACCTATGATTTTGTATCCAGAATTACTAATATATCTAAAGAGCATCTAGATTTAGCAGATATTTAGAACAATAAATATTAAATTTGCATCAATAAAATACAAAAAAGTAACAAATTCAACCACCAGAACTGTAACTTTTATTTGCTAATAGATATTGTAATAAACAGGCTTACTCCATCTGTAAGACCCCGATAATGCCTCTTAGGAAATCATAGAAAAATAAAATACAATAGTTAGTAATTTGTACTTTGTACAAAAATCTTATTATGTTGCTCAGCAGGTAGTTTTGCTAAACACCATATTCTTTCAGCAAATAGATGACGTATGTAATGCAGTACACCAAATCCCTCATTCTATAACATTATTAACTTGTAAGCATGCCAGCACATGAAAATTTACATGGAACATCATAATATTACATTGTATTTTTATAAGATGAGAACAATACCACCTTCAAATGAGTATGGACTACTTCACTGTTAAGAGTAAAGTAGGTAATAGGTAGGATTGCAGTTCATTGTTTATACCCTTTTACTGTATTTATCTCTCTACCATGTCGTGATACAACCAGAGAAGGGAACATAGGCTGTGTGAAAGACCTGAGTGGAAGGCATATATAGAAGCTCTAAATATTGATGTAAATACCAAAAAGGAAAAAATAATACAGTGCTGCATTTTCTTATTTTCTTAAACAGATCTTTTCCCACCTTTTGCAAGGGTAGATAGGTACAGTGCTAAACCACAATTAGTGACAGGTTACAAAGAGATTTTAAAAATCACATTCTTACTTATAGGAAAGATGTAGTTTTCAGCTGTATTTTTGTTATTAATCAAACGTTGCTGTATGAGGTATTAAATGTCTTAACTTAGATGTTAGTTAGATATTTTGTTTAAATGTACTATTTAGTATTAAATAAACTTTTAAGGATTTGTGCTATAAAGGTTTTTATAACTCTTTTGAATAAACTGCAACTGTTCACATTTGCCATTTAATAGTTTAAATGGCCATTTCAATATTAAATGTTTAACCAAGTACTTATTTATATGTACATAAAATCTTTATATTTTTGGCTATGATAAAACAGCAAAAATGTGGAGAGCAATCTTATTCCATTGTTCACAATCTAATTTTACAATAAACCCAAAGAATAAATATGCACCTATAAATTCCAACACACTAAGTTATGTACAGCCTAACCAGAAATAAAACTTCATGCACAATGAAAAGATCATACATCATTCCTATAGATAGGGAGCCTTCATTCATAGAACAACCATATTGCCTATTTGTTTTTCCTAAATGATAACTGGTATTGATGTTTTTCATGGGATGTGGAAACAAATCAAATATTATTTTAATAAACAATTAGAGCCTGATTATCTTTAAAAAAAATTAAAATAGGGGCTCACACCTTCCAAAATAATGTTTTAAAAAACACAACAACTTGAGTATACAATACACATTTTTTTCCCTTTCCAAATATACCTTTCTCATCTTTATGCCCTTCCTATCCCCATATTGACTTTTATCTCTTTTTGGTAAAATAAAACTACTCACATAGTAATATCCTTACATTTCTACCATAAATCTATCAAACTATCTGCATATCACACAAACTGCCTTCCCTCCCTTTGAAGTTCTGTGCGTCTTCTATTAAAAACTAACCTCCCTACTTATGCTATGAATACTAACCCTTCTCCCTCTCAAGGCTTCTTCTGTAATTATATTCTCTCTTGAATGACCAGTTTCCCCTTTTCTACCAGATCATTCTCATTAGTATGTAAATATGCTCCATCCTATGTTCTTTAAAAACATATGGCACCAAAACCCTCTCTTGATCCCACATCTCCCTCCAGCTACTGCCCTATTTTTCTTGCTTTCTTTACAGTAACACTTTATGAAATAGTTGTTTATGATACTGACTCCACTTTCTTTCTGAAAATCTTAATCGCTTCAACCAGGAATCGACTTCACTACTTCACAGACACTGACCTTCTCAAGGCCTGGAATTGCCCAATCCAACTGCCATTTCTTTGTTCTAATCTTGACTTCTTAAAAGTAATAAATCTAGGTGACCAAGTGCATTTCCCCCCCTCTCTACCTGACCGTACACTTCTCAGTGTCCTCTGCCTAACTTCTAAACAATGGAGTGCTCTGGATCTCAGTTGAGGTCTACTTCTTTATCTTACAGCCTCTTCTTACATACTGTGCATATACTGATGACTTCTAAATATTGATGCTAAGCCTAACTGATAATGAAACTTTCATATACAACTATCTACTTGATATCTCCATCTGAATATCTAACAGGCGTCTAAGGCTTTATGGGCCTACAACCACACTTTTGATTTTCCCCTCCAAACCCTTCTCCTGCATTACAATTGACTCAGTTCCTTATTCTACAAATGTAGAATTTATCTTTGATTTTTCTCTCTTCATACCCAATCCATTATTACCAAGCCCTGTTTTAAAACATACCCCCAATCTGTTCACTTCTCTCCATCTTTTCTACTTGCACTTTAACAAAACCCACTGTTGTTTTCTCCCTTGAACTATCACAGTAGTCTCATAAATGTTCTCTGACCCCATTTAATTTTTGCCTGTCAGCTCATTTACTGTGTACCAAGCACACTGTTCTCTCAGACATGCCAAACTCCCACACGTTAAACTATTCCCTCTGCCTGGAATGCTCTTAGCACAGATTTTCTCATGACTGGTTCCTTCATGCTTTCCAGATATCAGTTTAAATGCCACATCCTCAGAGATTTCCCTTACCACTTAATATATAGAAGTCATAGTCATCCTATGTAACATTATTAACTTCATCATCAATATAATATGTACTACTGTTTCTTTATTGTGTGTCTTGATCACTGGAAGATCAATTCCATGTGATAAGAGCTTTTGCTAGTCTCGATCACCCTATATTGTCAGTGTGTAGAACAGGGCACTGATACATGAGTGTTCAATAAACATTATTTGATGAATGAATGGACTTATGGATAAATATGTATATCTAAAGAAATCAGTACATAATTATGTATGCTATTTTGAAATTTAGGAAATATACAATCTTAGACCAGCAAAAAGACATGACTTGCTTTAATTTTTGGTTTGCTATATCTATTCCCCATAGTGTAAAGAGCTCTGACTGGACAAATCATGATTTGTTGTTGTTGATGTTCTTTATAGATACCTATTTCATTTAATAGTAGAGGGATCAAGCTTGTATGGTGGGAAAGGGAATGTTTTGCTTCCTCATAGGGATTTTGTAGACAATAAGCAATTTATACAAAGATGGGATGGCTTTTCACTTTTGTTTTAAATATCTCATTTGGTGAAGTTTAAAAAAAATTGATTAAACAGTAAGCAGTGAAAAGTTACTATAAAAATATATGTTTACTGTTCGGAGTACACAAAAGCCAATGAAGGATTTCTTTTTGTATTTCCATTCACTAGGAAGTAAAAAGTTGTCTTTCTCCAACAGGCTTTTTGGGATATTTGGCCAATATGTGATAAAAGATGAATAACTTTAAAAATAATAACTTCTAGCCACTATGTTATGGTATTTGGCTTCAACTTCTTTGAGAATTAGAAAGTTACAAGCATTGTGAGGCAGCTCTTTTAAAAACATACTTAAAACAACTGAAAACAGAAGGCAATCTACTTGAAAGAATATAAACATTTAGAGATCAAAGATATAACACAAAATTGTATACTTGTATCATATTTTAAAAATATTTGATATTGTAAAACTTATGTTACTGCATAAAGCATAAATACAAGACTACTCTTTCAACTCAATTATTTTTATCTGCATTTTACATATACTTACCATCTTACATTTAATAAAGCAGGAGGAAAAACTCTTTATTTTTAATGGGAGTGATTTATTAATATGTGTAAAGTGCTTTGACAGTCTAATATTCAATGTATTTTAGGGCAAATTCTTTGATTATATATGCCTTAAAAATAAAAAGAAACAGTATAGAAATGTTAACAATGTGCTCATTTGGTCTATTATTAAAATAAAAATAATAAACTATTTTTGAAAATATTCCTTTTTAATTTTATATGTAAATATTTTAAAAACAAATATTAGTGGACTTACATTGTTTTAGAGATTTCCATCCTCAAAATGAATAATTACCAGTAATAGAAACATAATTTTCAGTTACTCCTTTCTAATAGTGTTTTTGTTTGTTTTTAAAATTGAGGTAATTAATAGTTTTAACACAAACTCCTCTTCCTATTACCTTTTCATCTTCCTCAATTTTAATGGAACCTGATCTGTTTCCACATTCTGCATTCATGCTCTGCCTCTGATTTTTAAAAAGTGAGGTTATTATGGAGGTATAACTAACATTTTAGGGAACATATAGACTGTAAATTAACAATGATTCCTTCAGAATTCAAAATTAAGTTTGCACTGCATATAAAATCAAGCCCAAGTGTAGTTTGTGAAAATTGCCCAAAGAAATTTGTATCCTGCAGTTATTAAAATTTTCAATGGCACAATCTAATCTGGAGCATGATTAACAAAATGATTAATAATGTATCAGAACTAAAGCACATAGAGTAACATTTAAAATCATTTTCATATTTGTTCGGACTCTCAAGAATTGTGCCCCACCTCCCCCAAGCTCCCATTTCACATTTTCATTTTTTTTTGCTCTTGGAGGCCTAAAAAACTAAAATTATATCAAAACCGTGCATCTGTAAAAAGAAAATTAGATTTTTGCATAGTATAGATATATCCTTACATTTTTTTTGTTCAATACATACATATTATATTGAAAAAAAAACATTATATTAAGGCAAATTAAAAACTTCAATGACAAACATTTATGCACATTAAAACTTATTTTCCAAGCAGTGAAGAAATTTTAAAAAGCTCCAATAAGTATTTATTATTATATTGTTCACAAAATTTAGTATTGTTTTAAAGGTACTTTTGAAGATATGCAATAATAGCTCTAGGTAAAGTGCCAATGCCTTTTCAAACAAGTTAGATTTCACAATGCTCACATCAATCACATAATGCAAAACATAGCTCATTCAGTTATAAGTTAGCAAAGGAGAGGCCATTGATTTGTCATAGACCACAATTTTAAATAGATTTATTTTGAAGACAAAAATAATGTGTGGCAACAGATAAAGCATGTACAGTCAAAGAAAAACTTTATAACTTTAATATTGATATTACTGGATACATATTTCTAAAGCACAAAAATTAGTACTATGTATGAAAAGTGAGTGAATAGAATTAATGTATTCTGGTTTCTCTTTGACTGAGTGAAGATGTGTTTAAATGAACATTTAACAAAAGCAATTTCTATCTAAATGGGCACATTTCATTCTACAAATTACTAAATGTGGAAGAGAGTCTTAATTTATTACAAAAGCAATAAAAGAGGATATTTTAAATGAGGTAAAAATCATTAAAGTGTATTGTTTACTCATTTTTATGATTTAGCACTATTCACTCCTTCAATCATGATTTCAAAAAGTTAAATGATATTTGGTCTTTCTAGAACAGAGGCAAATTAAGTCTGTTCTAAGGATGATGATCAATGTGCAAAGAGATGTTCATATCAATGTTGCTTGTCATGTAAGTGCACATATAACTCATGAAAACAAGCACATCTATCTTCAAAGTTAATTCCCAAATGTAAAATTTGAATTAGACATATGAGAAGTGAAGTTTCTCATGTCCTTGGAGTTTTTTCCCACCCCCTCCCCCCACACACTTTTTAAAGGGGAGAGCGTGAACACAGCCGCCCACTACCACAAATTATGCAGTCGAGGTTCCCGCATCCAGAGTGCAATGGATAAGCCTCACCCTGGGAAAACCACCTTCGTGGTCATGGTGTCTCCCCTGCCAGGTAAGTATGGGAGTTTTCTTTATAATAATATGTTATTGTGGAATAAAGGTGGTTCTCCTTTCAATGAAGACTAATGAGATGGAGACTCTGTTGTTAACTAAACAGGAATCCTGAAGTAGGTTTGTTCTCCTTTTATTATTTTACTAGAGACCCGGTTCATGAAATTCATGCACAAGGGAGGGGAGGTGTCCCCCAGCCCAGCCTGCATCCTCTCCAATCTGGGATCCCTCAAGGGAAGTCTGACTGCCCAGTGGGATCAAGGCTAAATGGGCATTCGGACATCCCTCTCACAATCTGGGACTGCTGGCTCCCAACTGCTCGCCTGCCTGCCTGCTTGCCTGACTGCATGTAATTGCTTTTGCCTGCCAGCCTGATCACCCCTAATTGCTTCCTTGCCAGCCTGGTCAATGCCTGACTGCTCCCCTGCCAGCCCGATTGCCCCTAACTATCCTCCTCTGCAGGCCTGGGTCCTCCCTAGCTGTTTTCCCCTACAGGCCTGGTCACCCTTAACTGCCCTCCCCTACCAGCCTAGTCGCCCCTAAATGTCCTCCCCTGCAGGCCCAGTCACCCCTAACTGCCCTCCCCTGCAGGCCTGATGGCCCCCAAATGCCCTCCCTTACAGGCCTGGTTCCTCCCAACTGCTCTCCCCTGCTGGCCATCTTGTGGTGGCCATCTTGTATTCACATGGGGACAGCCATCTTGGGTGTTGGAGTGATGGTCAATTTGCATATTACCTCTTTATTATATAGAAGACTTCATGCCATATCTCAGTTCTGATTTGTTATTTGTGTTGATAACTTAATAATATCTTAACCAAAAGCGAATTTATGATGACAAATTAAAGACAACCAGAGGTTACAAATAATGGAGAAATATGGGTAAGGACAGAGCTTTCCTTGAGAGATTTTTGCTATTTCTGATACTTTTTTAATTTACAGCTTCCAGGAAATAGTGCTCTTAATCTGTACTTTATTTTTTAATCTAAAGTAAAAACCACATCTTTACATTACATTTAAGGGTATTTTTCATCCTCATCTGTCAGGTACTTCTTTAAAGGTGGTGGAATTCTTTAAGATTTTTCTTTTTAAGTGAAACATATCAAAAGTTCTCTTAATTAAAAGTTCTCTTAGAGATTTAATATTCTGATTAACCAGTGTTGAAATTCAAGCAAGAACCTTCCTTGGTTTTGTTTAGAAAGAACTTGACTTTCAATGGAAAAGTGCAAACATAATAAAACACAGGAGATTTGGTATCGAGAACACAAAACTTTGTATTTGCCAGATTCTTTTTTAAAAGATGAAGTGTTTTCTTTTACTAGTACTGTACTATCCTTAATAATTGAAAAATTTTCTTTTAATATTTTCTTTCATTTTCAAATACAGTAATTTTGAATCAACAATGATAAGTTAAAGGTAGACTTTCAATTCTATTCTAAAATCCTATACAAGCAAATGCCAACTGAACAAAATCCTCTTTTGAATTAAGAGTAAAGAACCCAAGTCTTTCAATCAAGATGTAAATGTCCTTTTAAAGACATTTTATATAAATCTATCATTCATTTGAAATTTTAATTTAATTATCTGTAGAAGAAAGATAATTAGAACTACATTTTGATGACTTGGATCTTTTCCCCCCAGAAGACACGAATATCATGTCATCTCCTGATAACATAAAATAATAATTATCATGCTAAGAAATCTTTTAAATACCTAATACTTGGTTTTTTTTTTTAAGGGAACAGTAAGAGGAAGTTGGAGTATTTATTTTCTGCAACAAAGATTTTTATGTTCCTTTATTTCACCTACTAATATGTTAATATAGTCATGAGTTATCATCTCTTTTCCTTGTTAAATGTATCATATATGAAAGAATTTTATGCAACCATTGCAGGTTCATACTTATTTTTGTATTTACTAAGATTAATGAATTGGCTTAGGCAAGAGATTACTCAAGAATTGGTTTTATTTTATTTATTTATTTTAATATATTTTATTAATTTTTTATAGAGAGGAAGGGAGAGGGATAGAGAGTAAGAAACATCAATGAAAGAGAAACATAGATCAGCTGCCTCCTGCAACACCTCCTACTGGGGATGTGCCCGCAACCAAGGTACATACCCTTGACTGGAATCAAACCTGGGACCCTACAGGCTGATGCTCTATCCACTGAGCCAAATGGGTTAGGGCTGAAGAATTGTTTTTAAAACGTGTCTGCTGTTTTCTAATTAGTAACACCTTTGAGGTAGTGAGTCTACATACACATGAACAGAAAATTTTGCCATGAATATGCACACTAACTGTGAAATGATAATAACAGTTTTTGATTCTTTAAATTAATAATAAATTTCCTTAGCTAAAGCTATAGAAAAGGATCATCATCATCCATTTTGAAATTACTTTCCAAAACACTTAATTTCCAGTTAATGAAAATCCAGAACTCATATGTTTTGTGACTACAAATGCTCCTATTTATGTGGTAGGACCCTCCACCCTCCGAATCTTTTATAGAGACCTAGAAGGTCTTTTTGGAGTTGCTGTGCTACCTTTCTTTTGATGATAGGGACAAGGGTGGAGTGGTAGGAGCTGAGAAACAAAAAGAGATGGGATGGAGGAATAAAGAGAGAACAGAGGGGACTGAGAATGGAAGGGTTGGGAAAATTAATAAAGGAAGAGAAAAAAGATACCTAGAATTCATGAACCTTTTGTGATAAGAGATTTAACTGACTGCTCTACAGAGTAGAAATTTGGTAGGGAAAGAAATAAAATGGATTTGTAAGGAAAAAAGTCACCCTTCAGAATACCTTGTATAAAGACTGCTTTTCAAGGATTGGATTTGGATTTGTTTTCCCTTCATGAACTGAGACAGGCCCTAAAGCTGAAGCTGGAAGTATGTTTTGTTCATGTGATAGCTGGATAGATTTTGAAGGATAGTACAGAGTGAAGTAAGAGAAATCATCTTGATTATGGCATGCATAACTTTCTTATCAACAGTTATAACAGCGCAAAAGTGTTATAATTATTGGTTCTGGTTAAGCTAAGAGCTTTACAATTTCTGACTTTTTAAATTTGATGATTTATGTACCTAATTGCCTCGATTGTGCATTGTTTTAAATATTTTTCAAATATGCCTTATGAGAAAATGAGTTGACTACAGACTCATTTTGACCACCTAGAATGTAAGATGAAAACAGTTTCTTCATCTGTCAGATTGCCAAAATCGAAAAAGACTCTCACAGTGTAGATTAGAAAAATTAAAATAATGCAGGTACATGAATATATATGCATAGTTTAGTTATCAAAGATTTTTTTCTGAAGGCTTGTGATTTATGGAAGTTACTCATTTTCTTCCTATAATTAGGTTCTATGCTTATGCATATTAAAGTTTTAATTACTGAATATGTACACTAGTAAATTTCAAAATATTTCATGTAAAATTTTCCAACATATTTGACAATTTAACTATTAACATTCCTGCATATTATCATACCCTTGGGATCACGCACTCTATGATTGATAGGTGGTAAAGAAATAGCTTTATTTTTTAATGTTTCAGATTAATATTGCACACATATTTCAACCTTGCTCTGACAATAATGAGGTTTAAAATTACACTCTTAGGATTATCATGCTTATAGTTCTGAAACATGTAAATGTAATTTTAAAGAAGAGGATTTGGGGTAAGAGACAAAGTGAAAAGACAGTTTATAAAACTAGATAAGGATGTTAGGGAAGAAAAAAAGTATAAATTAACCAGATATGGACAGAATTGGACTTTTAAAGAAAATATTTCTTAACAGAGAACTTTAATGTGGCAAACACTGAATACTCTTCCTAAAGAAATTTAAACATTTCATCAAGTATACAGATGTTGCTGACAGAGTCCTATGGAAGACCATAATAATTCTATTCCTTATTTTTCTAAATACCTTTTTTTATTGTATTATAAAAATAAATATATATGGTTAATAAATTTAATCTGTTTTATATCTGTTTTACATCTGTTATTTTTCTGTTATATTTAATATGTATTTGAAGACAGGTAAATGTGGGTATTTTATATTTCCTCTAAATGTATTCATATTTGTGTAAATGTATCAAGCAAACTGCAGATAGTTTGTGAGTGGTGTGTGACCATGCGGGTGATGCTGGAAAATGCTGCTAGATATTTCTGATACACTTAAAAAGTGATGGATTTCCTACTCTTTGTTTTTTAGTATACTTCAAAGGAATACTGTAAAGACTTTTCCTTTTAGCTCTATACATTTTTCTTGAAATGAGACAAATTATGCTGTGGTAGGCAAAAATCAGGAGATAAATAATTAAGAAAATAAATATGTGGAAAAGTGTAGCCTAACAGGATGATAAACAAAAAAAAGATAAACAGAAAAAGTGAATCTCCTTTAATAGCAAGAAAGCTACTGTCACCAAAAAATGTGATTTAGGTAGGAATTTGAGAATGTGGGTAGGCACCTTTATCTATGTGATCAAATAAAAACTGGTTTATTACAGTAGCATCTTTAGACAACCTGGTCTTTTGGTTTTTCTTCCTTAACACATTCTCCATACTTTTATACCTAGCACAACAGTCATTTTCTTTTTAGTTTCACAAAGAAACAGCTGATTTTATAATTGAATTTGTTCATAATACAGCACTATTTTGATAAACTGACTCAGCTTAATTCACTAAAAAATGTATTTATCTTTTTGACAGCCTCCAAGAAGATTATGACAACAGCACACCTTAGCTGTTTCACATTTTTATGTTACTGTATTATGAACCCAGGTTGACACAATATTTATGTATGTTCATGTGTTAGATCAGTTTATGTTTTCTTTGGAGTATGCAATGGCATACCTGTCTCTTGAAAGGTTTGGAAAACAGCTCAGCATGTTCATGTAACTTATTTTTATGAACAAAACCACAATTCATGAGCTTGCAAAATGCACTAATATCAAATGGTCAGCTACATGTGTATATTTTCTTTTGCCACCAGAAAACTGTTATAAAATTAATGTTTTAACATTAAAACCAAGGCTATAATCTTAGAGCTTCTATTTCAATCAATTCCACTGAGAATAATTACTTTTGGAAACTCGTGAAGAAGAGCCAAGGAAATAGTCATGGTTTTATTCTATACTGCACTCTGCGAAAGCCTTAGAGAAAAAGGACTCAGTCATGGTCTTTCTAGAGGTGATCTTTATAAGGTAGTAGGGAAATGTACTATATTACTGTCGTTAGTAAAAAATTAGAGGGGAAAAGCCTCTAAACTACCACCTACTATGAAACATGTAGGACACTATAAAGTTCATTTTAAAAAAATAGACGAACCCAGCCTTAGAAGATCTGAAAGCACAGCATGTTTCTCCCTTTCCCTCCCCGATAACCCCCTTCTCACCATAGTCACAGCTGACAAGAATTCACTACATAAATTCATTGCTCATTTCTGTAAATCTAACATCAGGCATCAACAATTATACCATTATAGAAGAAAATAACAATACGACCCATAGAGTTAAATATAATTATCTAACAAATAAATATGCATGTCAATTTGGAAGCTACTTGATCACAAACCATGAAAATAAAGTCAACTATTTCTTTTTCATCTACCATCAAACCCTAAATACACCATTAAGGAAGTTACATTTGGGCAAATTACTATGTGTTAAGTCCCTGAACACTTCCCAAATGCTGCTCTACAAGGTTACATGTCCATGCTGAGTTATTTACCATTGCGTAGTGATATCTGCAGTGGGCCAGGGTTTTATTTGCAGGCTATTCAGAGAGGAGCTATGAAGCATGATTTAAAAATCCAGGTTGGAAGCATAAACAAGAGTGTGTGCCCCGAAGTCTGAGCAGGAGACAGCAGTTTGTAAAGTGATGCTTGGAGATTCAGAAGAGCGGGTAGTAGAGAAGATATCTTTCATTATAGAAATGCTGAGGCACAAAACACCGGTTCTTGTAATCCTTTCATACGTGAAATCCTTTCTCCTGTATGTGCATCATGTGTAAACGTAACGTCTGTATACTGCTGACTATTCGTCTCTGGTGTCCAATGAGTATGACTCCAATTCTTCTAATGTCACTGAGAGAAAGAGAGAGAGAGAGGGAAAGAGAGAGGATGCAGGGAAAGAGCGAGATAGAGAATAGAAAATATAAACATTTAGATCTGAGATCTTGCCAACTCCTCTACTTTTTTCCTCTCTCACATAAAATTGTGTTTTCAAATTTGGGAACTATCTAAAACCAAAGTATGAGAGAAAGGAAATAAACATTGAGATATGGCAAATCTGCAACATGTCCAATTTGCTTTATAAATTTGCCAAAAATTGTATAACTGGTAAATCTGAAATGACATGATAATATTGTAATATTACAATTATTACATTTGATGAAGAAACAGGCATTGACTACTAGTACATAAGATGAGCATATATGAGTAATAAATAACTTACCAGGGTAAAACCATGTTGATGTAAAGTCTATGATGTGAACAAGCCTAATATGCATTTTAGCAATTGTTATAAAATTTTAAATAGCGATTTGAATAAAACATATTCTTTTAAAGAATAGTAGTTAAAAGTGAAATGTCCAACTTCCACTAGAACGGTATTTGGAAATGGTGGGGAAAGATGTGGGAATGCTATAGTAGCCTTAGGAAAGGTAGTTTAACCATGGTGTTCTTGATACAGTACTTGAATTTATAATCCCCTGGGTGGAGCATCTAAACCCAGGAATAACTCTGGTACCACTTACTCAATGCTCATTCTTGAAATCAGGTCAAAAGTCGTAAACCCTGCAGCCATGAAGTTGTTCCTATATTGCCCCATTTTTATAGAATCCAGCCAGTCACCCACTGTGACAAACAGAGGATATTCAGGAACTTCGCCAGGGGACTCCGGCATTCTACAAGGAAAAGAAACCATGGAGACCATTTAAAGTCAGATAAAGCAAAAATAGCCAACTTTATATTTTCCTTTACAGTGATCTTATATCTAACTAGGGGCCCAATGCATCAAATTCCTGTAAGAGTAGGCCTTCCTTCCCCCGACTGCTGGCACAGGCTACCCTCTGGCCCCAGCTTCATCTGGAATGCTGTTCGGTCTAATTAGCATATTATGCTTTTATTATTATAGATGTTTCCACCTTCCATTTAAAAAATCTCTCATTTCCATCATATTCAATCAACCATTTAAATAAATATTTTATTGATATTTTACAGAGAGGAAGGGAGAGAGATGGAGAGCTAGAAATGTCGATGAGAGAGAAACATTGACCAGCTGCCTCTTGCACACCCCCCACCGGGGATGTGCCCGCAATCAAGGTACATGACCTTGACCGGAATCAAACCTGGGACCCTTCAGTCCGCAGACCGATGGTCTACCACTGAGCCAAACCGGTTTCGGCTCTGTTCAGTTTCTCTTGTCAGTGTGTGTGTGTGTGTGTGTGTGTGTGTGTGTGTGTGTGTGTGTATGTGTCTTCTGCTTTTTGACACTTTTGGGTCTTATACTTGATATGTCATGAGAAAACTCACATCTTGCAACTCCTCTTTACTTTTTTCTCATGCATAAAATTATGTTTTCAAATTTGTGGAATATCCACAAGAATAACTAGCCACAGGCTGCTGTTCACTCTTACACTTTCTTATCTGCTGCTGAATCTAAAAAATGCCTTTTGCCTTTTTCACATTTGCTATGGTAGTCCCTTCTGTTTTTCCACGGTGAATTCATTGATTGAGCTTCCATTTATTTGTTCTCAAACATTTAACAATAATTTATTATTTATTAAAAAGTTATCTCTGCTGTCAATTGCATGAATGAGATTTATATACATCAAGCATAGGATAATATAGTCCAAAACACAGATATTAATAAAGCACAAAATTAAGCAAAATCAATGTAAAGTTGAGTTAACAGAAAAAGGAATCCAGCATTAATGAGTTTTAAAGTAAGTGATACAGTAGTTTGTATTTTTGTTTCTCAAATCTGATGCATAGGGCATTACAGTTGGGAATAGTCTTATAGTTTTAATACCAAAATAATGTAAAGGTATTATTTTGGGAAGGCTAGGGGATGTGTGTGTATACATATATAAACACATTATGTATGTAATATGTATATGTAAATAAATATAGTATGTATGTAAATTAGTTTTATATAAGTTAAACAGATGGAGAGAATAAAATGGAATTTACTTTAGAAATTATAATAAAAATAACTCAGAATTATGTATTTAAGCCATTCTGACAATAAACTATATTATTTTCCTAACCAAATAACATGAAAATTAAGGTTAACAATATTTTGTGTAGTTTTTAAAAAATACATGATAGTAAAAGTTCTTTTATAGATAGTAACAAGTATGTTATTAGCCCTTTAGGGTAATAAATATATAATTTTTAAAAATTATTAGGCCTTTAATCTATATTACATAGTAAAGCAGTAATAATTTTTAATGATTGGTGTTTGAATAAAATCAATAATTTCTAAGTAATACAAGCCTTTCCCATTAGAAGTGAATCTTTGAATTATTTTTATTAGAATATTGAAGGTTAATCCAACTTTCATTTACTTTGATTTTAGTTATTTATAAAATTAAAGAATGAAAGAATCTATGGAGACTAACTAGAGCCATAGGTCTTACTTAGCATTCACATTTGGAATATTTCATTATAATGTTTTTTACATTCATATTTGAACTATTTCAGCTTTAACTAGAAACTAATAGTATATGAGCACATATGATTAAACCACGTGAAATGAAATACCTCTACTATGAACAGAATGGCATATGCCTGCTATGTAACGCTGGTATTGTTCTGCTAAAATTTATAGGAGTGGGAGTTAGGTTTTAAGGTCAGTGAATAAGTAAAAATCAAATGAGAATTTCTATAAAAATTAATCTTAAAATCTTTAAAACTATCCTTAAATGACCAGGACTTGGGTGTCTGGAAGCAATAAAAGCCAAAAACATTATGCATGGTCATACAAGTTGTAATGTATGACTCCTGAGGACTCTGAGAGGTGCCCCTTGGAACTGTTCAGGGCAGAGTTCCTCCGAAAGGCCTAGAATTCATTTATTTGTTTTTTTTCTTTAATTGCTACATTGACTTCCCTTTTTCTAAACTGGGGTCTAGTTGAAGGTGGGGATGGGGGTAAAGAGAGATGATAGGCTAATCCAGGGGCTTTTGTTCTTTATATATAATTGGAATTTACATAAACTAAATGGATATATCTTTTGACACTTTAGTCCATATGAGTATGGTTACGCTTAACAGTTACTTGTATGCTTTTTACTGCTTCTCAAATCTATCATATTTCCTATTTTTTAAAAACATATTTTTATTGATTTCAGGGAGAAAGGGAGGAGGAAAGAGAGACAGAGACAGAAACATCAATGATGAGAGAGAATCACTGATCAGCTGCCTCCGTACACCTCACAATGGGGATCGAGCCCTCAACCTGGGCATGTGCCCTGAAAGGGAATCAAACTGTGACCTCCTGGTTCATGGGTTGACGCTCAACCACTAAGCCATGCTGGCCAGGCCATATTTCCTATTTTAGACGCTATGCCTCATTCTCTTCTGTACTATAAACTGCAATGCTACTTGATTGTGGGCTGTTTCATTCTAAATATTAGAGTAATTCATGATTTGACCCTAAACAAAGATTAGTTATGTCCAAAGATTAAAAGCTATTATAGCATTTACCAGTAAATACTTTAATTATTGCTATATTTCTTCATTTCCTAGAGGTTTTATATTAATAAGTATTGTCAAATAAAAATTCAGATATAAATACACAATAATAAAGGTCTCAGAGTTAATCAGGGTTTTAGTTGTGGCATTCCTCAGCATCTTCCTTATTCAAATGTCCAGTGAGAATATGTAAGAGGATTCAGAATAGCTTCTGTGCTGTCTTCCTAAATTATCTGACCAGTTTCTATGGAACATACTTTAAGGAATACTGCTGTAGTAACATCACTGAATTTGAATATCAAAATGTCTAGGCTACTCTTATTGGTAACTACAAATAAAACCACACCTTTAGGAAACTAATATCCTATTTTAAGACAATCTGACTCTCATATCTTTTAATTACTTGTCAAAGAAGTTTGTTGAACCTGAAGAAAATGAAAGAACGTATTCCAGTGACTTTCCTTTCATACTCCCTCCTCCCCATTCCGGGTGCACAGGCATAGTCAGATGACTTCACTTCTCTCTCTCCTGAGATGAGGCTGGATTAATGCCTGAGTTTTCACAATTTCATACGACTGGTGAGTGGAAATGTAATTTGCTAATTTTATGTCCTTAGCACAGAAAGGTCAAGGAAGGACATACTGTATACTAAATGACTTAAATGGCCTATTTCTCTGAGGAAAAGCATCCACTATTTGCTCCCAGGATGTTTCAGTACCATAATCCCCTTTCTCTCCACATATCTCGAGTAACCTAGTTACGCTTTGGCCTTTATACGACTGCATTGGCAATTGATTTAGTAAGGTCAGAGACCCCTCATTGTTCACAGCCCCTGTGCAATAACTCTTCTCTCAGCTTTTCTTATAATGAAGTTGAAAAATGCTGCCTGTTTCCTGGTGTTGAGGGCTGGGTACCATCAGCCTCACATGAATTCTCAGGAATATTACCTAATAAACAATAAATGCCCTTTCTTATCAACCATGTACAATGATAAATTCAGTCTGCTATTTGCTGAGTGCTTAGAAATTTCTGTTCTTTGTGATTAGTGTGAGCTGCCCACCTGAGAAATGTCTTCACAGCAAAACCTGCAGCTCACATTTAAAAAAGCACATATTGTAGAACAGAAGGTCAAGGGTCTATTGCTTTCCTCAGATAATCAAGGAGGGGTAGCATTAGGAAATCCCAGGTATAAATTAAGATCAATTTATATTAGGAAAAAGGCTAGTAGGTAATGATACAGTTCAAGATGCAATAAATATATACTTTCAATACATCTAAATATGTGAAATAATAGTACTGACACAGCAAATAAGTCTTTATTGTAATGAGCTCTTTGAGTTGATGATAGCACTAGTCTTTTAATTTAGAAAGTTCTTTGATAGTTTATTAATAAGTATCAAAACTGTCATTAAAAAGCAAGAAGATATGTAAATATATTTTTCAGACAAACAAAATAGGAACAGACCCATAGATACAGAAAATAGACTGATGGCTGCCAGAGGGGAGAGGTGTTGGGGGACTGGAAGAAAATGGGGGAGAGATTAAGAACTCAAAATTCATAGTCACAAAATAGTCCAGAGATATAAAGTACAGCATAGGGAATATAGTTAATATTATGTAATAAAGAAGTAATATGCAAATTGACCACCACAGCCTCACACAAGATGGCTGTCCCCACGTGGTTATAAGAGGCTGCCATAAGATGGCCGGCAGGGGAAGACAGTTGTGGGAAATCATCCAGTAGGGGAGGGAAGTTGGGAGTGACCAGGCCAGCAGGGGAGGGCATTTGGGGGCAACCAGGCCTGCAGGAAAGGACAGTTGGGGGCAACTGGGCAGGAGAGCAATTAGGCATCGATCAGACTGACAAGGGAGTGGTTAGGGGGTGATCAGGCTGGCAGGCAGAAGTGGTTAGGGGCAATCAGGCAGGCAGGCAGATGAGCAGTTGGGAGCCAGCAGTCCCGGGTTGTGAGAGGGATGTCTAACTGCCTGTTTAGGTCTGAACCCTAAACCAGCAGTTGGACATCCTCTGAGGGGTCCCAGATTGGAAAGGGTACAGGCTGGGCTGTGGGACACTACCCCCCAGTGCACGAATTTCATGCATCGGGCCTCTAGTAATATTATAATTACTATGTGTGGTGCAGGTGGGTATGTGAAGTATCAGGGAAAGGAGGACACTTTGTAAAGTATAAGATTGTCTGACCACTATACTGTACACCCGAAACTAGTACAAAATACCCTATCTAATAAAAGAGCAATATGCAAATTAACTGTCACACCATCACAAAGATGGCGGCACCCAAAGCCATGAGATGGTGGTGCCCAGTCCTCTCAGCCCCACCAGAGTCCCCCAGTCCTGGGGGGGGGGGGGGGGAAGGATGGCCACCAAGAGCGGGCAGCATGAGTGGCCTGGTGGAATGCTTGCTTCCTCATTGCATTGACAAGGAAAGTGTTCCACCCTGGCCACGAGGGCCTCTGGGCAGTGGGCATGGAGTGGCGGGGGAGGGAGGGAGGTCGTTGCCCTGGCGATGAGGCAAGCATTCCGTGCCCAGCCGCAGATGGGCCTCTGAGAGCTACTGGTGCACGGATTCGTGCGCAGGGTTACTAGTTGAATATAAACTGTAATTGAAAAATAAAGTTTAAAAAAACAAGAAGGTTTTTATCTTCAAAAGTTTTATGTTTTATATTCATCATGTAAATATAGTAGTAATAGAGCTATTAAAATGATTCAAGATTAGTGCTTAAGAAGCACTATTGCAAGGTAATACCTTGTTTTAATAGGAAATCATTACCTTCGTTACAAGCTTAAAGGCTTTTCTCCCCTTACTACTCTAACATAACATCTTTCTCTCTAGCTTACATTTATATATGGTTATCAGAACTGTACAGAAAAAATCGATTCTATTTTATATTCACTTTATTTCAAATATTTATAAATATTTTGCATGCTTCAACAGTCTTCATAGCTACTATTCAAATGAATGTATAATAGTTTATGTTAATGCTTAATAATTATTAATTCCCTAAAATTAGATTCTTAGATTGCTACCAACATTTTTTTATTATAGATGATTATATAGTCTTGAAGCATGTATCTTTTTGATTCAGTTGAGGTACTTCCTTGGGGAAAATCCATAAGAAAGAAAAAATTAAAGATGAAGTTAAAAGTCCCTGATTGTAGGAACCATATCTCACATCTTTCTATATTTTGTAGGTTATAGCACAATGCTGAAATTATTACAGAAATTCATAAAATAAAAGATGACTTAGTCTTAATTTTTTTTATAAAAAAGTATGATCCATGACAGAACGGTTGATTCATATTGAATAATCTATTCTCATTTAATTCTATTAACTAGAAGAGTGCCTACTGATGTAACAGTCAATCTATTAAAAATATGCTTTTTACTTAATGTATTTCTTGTATTGTGAAAGTGTTTGCTTATCTCCGTCTTTATAGGTTTCAGAGTGAGGGAAAGACAGTTAAAGGTGGAGTGAGGTAGCACAGGGTTACTGGGACACAAAATCAGCACTTACCTTATTCACTATCAGTGCTTTTACATGAGTGTCTCATGACTCAGGAACTACACTTTACACTCTTTAGTTTATCCATAAAGTAATATCCTGATACATATATTACCTGTCTAAGCTTTGAATGAAGAAAAAACATTGCCCTTTCTACAATTAGGCCTAACAGTCAACTTGAACATAAGTTAATGAAAGAATTGTGTTATTCGTTTAACATTTTAAAGTGTAATTTTATTACAAATATTCTGAAATTCATAGAACCATGCCATATATCTGTTACTATTTTGTGCTTCTGGCCAATATCCTTTTGTTCCAAACAATGTGATTCTCCACAGTGTTAAATTGGAAACATGAATTATTTTTTGTCAGCTTTTATTTTCAGAAAGTCTTCAGGAATTTTATTGATATTATTAATTCTCCTAAAAGCCTGATAATTGGTTCAAAGTATGAAGGAATAAAATTCAAAACAAAATTTAAAATTAGAGGTGTGTTTAAACATTAGGAGGAAAAGATGCAGAGGAGGAAAATACTGTTTAAAACACTCCCATAATTCTGAGTACCTAGTGCATGGCCCCTATAGCTAGACTAATAAATAGATTACTGAACCTCAAGGAAAGCCTATTTGTGTGAAGAAATAACAGAAGGATATAAATAGATTTCATATTGCATGTCAACTACAATTCATTAGCAGTGGTTGTCAAAATGTTGCCTTGAGAAGAATACTGAGGTAGCATTTGGGCTCAGTGGGAAAGTGCTGTGATGATTAGTAATATCTGCCATAACAAGGGAAAAAGCAAAGCATATATTTGCCAACACTGGAAAAATTCAATCTACAAAAATGCCTGCGGATGTAATTCTGGAATTGTGTGGCTGCCATATTTTCCTTATTTTGCTATTTTGTTGTAGTTTCTATTTTTTTTTCTCCAAGTAATGTTCTTCAAGTGGCTGAGCATTATAGGAAGATCTTGGTGGAATAGAAAATATGGACTATGAATTTGTTACTAATTCCCATAAATGAGGGCATATACTCTACATCCTTGTATTTGCTGTGGAACATAAAATAATAGGTTGTGCCCAACTATAAATTCTTTTGGGGATTTTAGTATATTCCATTTAGTTCAGAGAAAAACCTATCTGGAAATGTAAAAATGTACCCTCTTTCCTATAATCACATTTTTGAAACAGTGCTGTATTGGGAAAAATCTTAGCATTTTGTGGGATTGTTTACTGTGTATGGAAAGAACAAAGGCTATGGAGTCAGTGCACCTCATTCAAATTCCTGATCTACTAATTATTTGCTGTGTACCTTGGGGAAAGTTAGCCTCTTTGAGTCTTCATTTCCTTATCTGAGGGCTAGAGATAGTCGGAGTAGAGAATAAATGACTTAACAGATGAAGGTGCCTAGTACAATGACTGGCACATAGTAGGTTATCAACAAATAACAGTAAGATTATTGATAATGTATATTAAATTTAGTATCAGCATTAGTATTGGTGTTAACATTGGTATTATTATTTTGTGCCAACAGTTCATGTAAACTAATTTCTAATGGGTAGAAATTTCACACTTCCTGATTAATACTTAATGTTCTGTCTTCATTCCACAAAGCTTTGCTAATCCCTCAATTCAACACTGGGTTTTGTCCAGCTAGTTATTTCTCTGACTTAAAAAAACATTAAAAGTGATTGTTACAAAAAAAGTGTTTGTTACAGAAATCAAACAAAACAAGTTCTCCATGAGTTGATACACAGAGATAACAATTTAGCAAGTACTGATTATGTACAGTCCAGGCATCACTGAGCAAGATCTTTCAAAATGAATGGAAAATTATTGCAAGTTATTGCCCACTGAAGATAGCATTATAAGTGGTTTATTAACCAGGTGAGAAGAGGCAGTACCATTTAGTTTTATAATAATGTTAACTTGTAGTGGTTCTGAATTAAAGATACTGGTTTGAGTTTTTCTCTAATTTCATGATTCACATATTAATGGAAGCCAAGTGCTTTAAAAGTTAAACTAGATTTATATATACTAAGAAAAGTGGTGGGAATCAACATGATTAAAATGGATATACTACCCAAAGCAATATATACATTCAATACAATCCCTATTAAAATACCAATGACATATTTCACAGACCTAGAACAAACTCTCCAAAAATTCAATTGGAATAAAAAAGACCCTAAATAGCTACAGCAATCTTGAAAAAGAAGAACAAAGTTAGAGGAATCATAATACCAGCTTTAAATTATACTATAAAGCCACAGTACTCAAAACAGCCTGATACTGACACAAAAACAGGCATACAGACCATTGGAACAGAACAGAGATCCCCAATATCGACCAAACTCATTAAACTCAATCAATATTTAACAAAAGAGGCAAGAGCATACAATGGAGTCAAGATAGTCTCTTCAATAAATGGACAGATATATGCAAAAAAATGAAACTAGACCACCAACTTATACCATACACAAAAATAAACTCAAAATGGATAAAAGACTTAACTGTAAGATGTGAAACCATAAAAATCTCAGAAGAAACAATTGGCGGCAAAATCTCAGACATCTCTCATAGCAATGTTTATAGATACATCTCCTAGGACAATGGAAACTAAGGAGAAAGTAAACAAATGCACAGCAAAAGAAACCATCAACAAAATAACAAGAGAGCCCAGTGCATGGGAGAACATATTTGCCAATGATATATCCAATATGGGGTTAACATCCCAAATTTATAGGGAATTCATATAACTTAAAAAAAGGAAAATAAACAATCCAATAAAAAAATGGGCAAAGGATATAAATAGTTCTCCCAGGTGAACATACAGAAGGCCAACAAACATAAGAAAAAATGCTGAAAGTCATTAATCATTGAAAAGATGCAAATAAAAAGGACAATGAGGTACAACCTCACACCTGTCAGAATGGCTATTATCAACAAATCAACAAACAACATGTGTTGGTGAGGATGTGGAGAAAAGGAACCCTTGCGCACTGCTGGTGGGAATGCAGACTGGTGCAACCACTGTGGAAGACAGTTTGGAGTTTCCTCAAAAATTTGAAAATGGAACTCCCATTTGACCCAGTGATCCCACCTCTATGACTATATCCCAACCAGAAACACCAATCAGAAAGGATATATGCACCCCTATGTTCACAGCAACACAATTTATCATAGCTAAGATTTAGAAACAGCCTAAGTGCCCATCAGTAGATGAGTGGATTAAAAAAGAGTGGTACATCTACACAATGGAATACTGTAAAAAAGGAAGAATTCTTACCATTTTCAACAGCATGGATGGACCTAAAGAGCATTGTGCTAAGTTAAATAAGCCAGTTGGAGAAAGATAAGTATCACATGTGCTCAATCATATGTGGAATATAACAAACAACATAAACTGATGAACAAAAAGAGACCCAGGGACATAAAAACATCAAACAGACTGTCAAACCTCAGAGAGAAGGCAGGGAGGGTATATGTGTGGGGGGAAAGTTCAACAAATGAACTCATATGTATGTATGCATAACCTATAGACACAGACAATAGGGTGGTGAAGGCCTGGGGGGAGGGGCCGAGTGGGAGAGATCAATGGGGGAAAATGGAACATATGTAATACCTTCAACAATAAAGATTAAAGAAAAGAAAAGTGGTGGTTCCAGTTCCTAAGAGCTAAAATATTATAAGATCCTTAGCTATGGTCCAATACAGGGGTGGGCAAACTTTTTGACTTGAGGGCCACAATGGGTTCTTAAACTGGACAGAAGGGCTGGAACAAAAGCAACCTGACCATGCTGGCACTCTCATCTTGGGCTGCTGGTGAAGGAGCGGAGGGGAGAGCAAGAGAACCCTCTGTTCTTTTGGCTCTGCGGGCCGGATAGAACAGCTGAACCAGCCGGATCCGGCCCGTGGGCCGTAGTTTGCCCATGGCTGGTCCAATAGATAGTGAGAATATTTCTCAGTGCCTCATCCTGAACAGAATATGTTTTTTGTGGCAAGTGACTATCAAAGATTGGTTCATCTGATCAGCAGCTGCTCATCCCTGGATGTCACCTTTTTAAAGCTAATGTTGTCAAGGAGCCCCTAATCTGTAAAATTCCTTGTCAATGACATTCTGGGGATCTGGAGCAGAGATTGTAGGAAAGGGTTATTTTCCTTTTACACTGCAGCGTTGTGTGAAAGAGCACTGGCCAGCTGACATCAACAAGCACCCAGTAGGCTGCCGTGTATGGAGGAATCGAGTGGGGTTGAAGAGTGGGTGTGCAGGACGATGCGGATGGGGCTGGGAAGGCAGGGCTGGGTGAAAGGACACCTACATAGCCATCAATCCACTTTATGCTACTAAACTACTGGACCCAAGATGTAACTCTGGACTCCGGGACTGTGCTTGACTGGGGGTTGAGAGTGGTTACCACCAAATGGATCATGGAGGTCAGGGAAGAGGGAGCCAGAGCTGTTCCTGCTGCCACTGTCCACGTAGCCTCGCCCTCAACTGGGCCTTTTCTCCCAGGGGCTGTGCACCATGTGACAGATACAAACAACTCTTTGAAAGGAGATTGTAGGGCAGAATTATAGAGTAAATTAAAGTGAAAACAGTATGAAATTCACACATATGAGAGGATAACTGCCTATATTATACAGGTGTTTTTGCAAAATTATTTTTTACAATCAATTTAAGGTTGTAGTTACAATAACACCATTCCTCCTAATATATCCATACACCTTCTTGAGTAGGAGGGAAAGCAAGAAGGTCGGGGATTGCGCAGAGTTCTCAGTGCTCCCGTGGGAGTGTGTCAGGCCCAAGACTACCAGCATTATTTGGAGATGCTGCTCCAAATAAGGAAAGCCTTCTCTGCCCAACATTATTTCTACTGGGTGTGTCTTTTTTAAATGAAATGTTATAGATAGAAGGTTATAAAATTTCCAACATGTTAGTGTAAAATTATTAAGCTGTGGATTCCCAGCCTTCCCCATCCCCCTCTGTTGCCTTAATTTCTTCCCCTCTTCATATTCTGTTAAGAGAAAGGTTAAAATCTTCTCAGGTGAATTATTGAGAAAAAGCAATTAGAGTGGAATAAAAACCACGGGGACCTAGAGGATGAGAAAGTTGTGTCAGTGTAACAGTGTGAGAGAACCGTGGAAGTTTGGGGATGGCAGGGAAGAGGCAAGTGCAGGAGAGCTTAGTAAGAGTCACTATGGGTTATACATGAGGATTCCTTTCCCAGTCACAGAGCTCTGTGGGAGGAAATCTGTCACATTTCCTTAATCCGACATCAGCCTGGGACACACGACTGGGCATTGGTGCTTGGAGCTCGAGGGGCAGTGCCACAGTTTTCCAAGCACATAACAAATGAGGCATTCTTTACCCAACATTCTTACCCTTGTCTACCACGTCGCTTCTCCCTCAACAGTCCCGGTGCGTTGGCGTCAGGGACAGGGTGAGTGGGCAGCAGTGGAGGTGAGGGGGTGGACAGGGGGCCCCATTCAGGCTGTTGGGAAAACAATGCTGATAAAGTCCAAGCACGATACCTTTAGAACACTGGTTCTTTTTGTGTTCTCAAAGAAAAGTATGTTCAGGGCAACAGCAGTAGTGCGCATGTGTGTGTCAAGGACAGCAAATCAGTAACACAAACCCCCATTTGGTCTCCCACAGATTAGACCTGAGGACTGAGTCAAACTGCCAATTGTATATAAAGCACCAGCTTCCGGTCCTCAGGCGGCGTGCCTCCCTCCGGGAGCCTGCCATGCCCTGGCCTGTGCACTCATCACGCACACCCCACTGAACCACAGGCTCTGGCCTCAGACACGGAGCCCTCTTCTTGATTTCAGCTCTTGTCATCATTTTGACTTTTGGTATTTTCTCATATTAGATTCAGTATTTTCCAAATAGATGAACATTCATAATCTTGAAAAAGCAGGAAGAAATTCTTTCTTAAAAAAAAAAAAAGCTCTTACCTGCCTGCTTGGATAGCCACAGAGCAGCCGGAGAGCTCTGCTGGGGGACACGGGCTGTGGGGTCCGGCGACCCTAAACCACAACGAGAAGCCCAGAATAAATGATTTCAGGTTATAGGTGCCAATGTTCTTTCATTAACACAGACTCACTCCATGAGCCCTTCCTGCGAGCTCTTTCTCCCCAATGTTCAGGCATGCCTGACTCTTCCCCAAAACACATAAAGACATTATCTCTAACTAATTCTCTTTCTTTTCAGGGACAGGTTTCTTGAAAAATAAAAACAATACCAGACTTGTGCTTTATATTGCTCTTCTTTCTGACCTCATATCTACTCCTCCTCCTTTGCGATCTGTCTAACACAACTTTATTGAAAATGCTCTTGCAAAGGCTGCCCATGAACACCTGGGCATCTTGTTGCTCAATTGAACAGTGCTGGTGACGTGGGGGTGGGGAGAGGAGAGACACAGCAGCGCAGGGGAGTGTGGTGGTGGAAGAGGGTAGATGAGGGATAAGTGGGGAAAAATAAATTCAATGGCTATACTTCCCCTTTTCTCTCCCCGAAGCTTTGTGGAGCCTTGGGTCTCACTCTCCTTGAATCTCTCTCTCCCTTTCTGGCTTCTGCGATACCACTCCTCCCCTGCTTTCCTCGTTACCTGCCCGGCTCTTCTTCTGTTGTACTCTCCTTCAGTTTATGTCTTAAGTCTTGGTGTTCCAGAGGACTGCATTCTATTCCTGTTAATTTGTATTCTTTTTATTCTCCAGGGTTTACCTTAACTACACTTAAAGCTTCAGCTACAATCTATATGCCGATGATCTTCAAACCTACATCTCTAGCCTAGATCTTTCACCAGAGGTTCAATCTACACATATAACTAACTGCCTATAGGACCTTTCTACTCATGCTCAAAGTGGTCTCCTTTCTATTCCAAAATCTTTCCCTTCTTAGGGGTAACAGCATCAACCATCTTGTCTAAGAAAAAAACGTGAACAAATATCCTTGATTCTTTTTTCTCCTTCTCTCGCTATATATTCAATCAATGACCAAGACACATTTGTTTTTCTTGCTTAATAATAAATTAATTTTAAAAATCTCCTGACCCCAAGCCTATTTCCCATTTCATAAGTCAGGCCCTGATTTTTTCTAGCTTGTATTGCTGCAAATATATAATTGTCTCCTTGTGTTTTACTCCAGTCTACATCACATCCTCGGGTGATCTTTAAGAAATACAAAGGTAATCTTGCCATTCTCTTGCTCAAAAATCTTCAATGGCTGCCATAGCTTTTGTGATAAAATCCAGAGGGCCTTCCCACCTCCCTCCCACCCTAACTTCACAGCTTCCTGGGTTGGAGTGCTTTAGGGAAGATGGCTAGAGTGATAGCTTAATCTCTGGCTATTTCACGCTTGGCTTCACTTTACTCAGGATGCCAATTAGTGATGTAGAGGTGAACACATGTGCTCTGCTGTGAGCTCAGGCCTGTTTCAACAGTCCTTGAAGAGCCTCCGGCCTTATTGTTACTAAAAACCGTGCCTGCTGGAACTTGTGACCTGAAGTTAAATATCTGTGTATCCTGCTGGCCTTCCTCTGAGCCAGGAAAGTGAGTTTTGGAAAGGCTTTGGTTACTTTTAAGTCCAATTTGGCCTAAAGAAATATATGTTCAACTTAATAATAATATTTTAAATGTAATAATTTCAGACACAGATGATACTATTTTTTCCCTTCTACTTTCTCCCTTCTTATAATTGCTTTTCAGAGAGAGGTGAGTAGATCTTTTATAAAGTGGGCTACGAGTGCCTTCATTTTCTTGTCTTTCTCTGGCTTTAGGAATGGAAAGTAACAACAGCTGGGTGTGATCATATCAGCAGCAAACATCCTTGCTCCTGGCAGGTTCACAAATTGCCCATCTTGCCTGACATTTCAAATAGAGGGACAGAACATACATAAAATGGACAAGAAAATTAAAGGGGCTGCTGGCATGAACGTATTCTACTTATAAAAGTAAGGAAGGACCAGTAAATAAAGGATATGT